>CAWUER010000375.1:0-100575 GCA_963921195.1 Pegoplata infirma | reverse complement strand
TTTCGGACCTTCATAATAGTATTTCTCAAATAACTTGTGAAATATATCAAATATTATGTCTGGTTTGATGTTTGATTGACCAACGATGATTCTCTAAAGTCTGCTGATGATTCCTTTAGTGGGGATGAAACTGATCAGTACAGATATACTATGAGATGAGTAACTTTTTTAAAGCAATAAATTAAAAATACTCTATTATGACAAATCATATATAGAAATATTTTTGGGCCTCGAACTAGAATAAAACTCTAATCGAATATATATACATATATAAAGGCCGAATAAATACATTTTATTTTTATGTACCTTTTTGGTACTAAAAATAAAAAAACAACATTTAACACAAAGTTTAGTACGACTTATCCTACCAACACTATTGTTTGGTTAGGTACTGTTGTTATTGTAAAATAACAGCAACACATATATTAATAATTACCGACGGTGATTTAGTATATACAATTTTTGCTTTAAAAGAGTTATTTTTGTTGGAAAACAGATTTCGGACCTTCATAATAGTATTTCTCAAATAACTTGCTGAAATATATCAAATATTATGTTCTGGTTTGATGTTTGATTGACCAACGATGATTCTCTAAAGTCTGCTGATGATTCCTTTAGTGGGGATGAAACTGATCAGTACAGATATACTATGAGATGAGTAACTTTTTTAAAGCAATAAATTAAAAATACTCTATTATGACAATATCATATATAGAAATATTTTTGGGCCTCGAACTAGAATAAAACTCTAATCGAATATATATACATATATAAAGGCCGAATAAATACATTTTATTTTTATGTACCTTTTTGGTACTAAAATAAAAAAACAACATTTAACACAAAGTTTAGTACGACTTATCCTACCAACACTATTGTTTGTTAGGTACTGTTGTTATTGTAAAATAACAGCAACACATATATTAATAATTACCGACGGTGATTTAGTATATACAATTTTTGCTTTTAAAAGAGTTATTTTTGTTGGAAAACAGATTTCGGACCTTCATAATAGTATTTCTCAAATAACTTGTGAAATATATCAAATATTATGTCTGGTTTGATGTTTGAATTGACCAACGATGATTCTCTAAAGTCTGCTGATGATTCCTTTAGTGGGGATGAAACTGATCAGTACAGATATACTATGAGATGAGTAACTTTTTTAAAGCAATAAATTAAAAATACTCTATTATGACAATATCATATATAGAAATATTTTTGGGCCTCGAACTAGAATAAAACTCTAATCGAATATATATATAACATTAAACTTTAAAAAAAGTTTAAATATTGAAAGAAAAACTAGTAAGGAAATGCTTCAGCTTACATATTATTTAGGCCTTATAATTATTTTTCTTTAATCTATTGCATGAGAATATACGGAATGAAACTGAATTTTAAGTCGAATGTGAGCTAAATTCCAATGATTTCTTATTTTCGAAGTTTAGTATTTCTTTTTCAGATCAACAATCTTTATAGTGCTTAAACAAAAAAATATCAATATTTTAAAGAATATAAAAATCCCAGCTAAAAATTTCATATATAAAGTAAAAGTCTGATATTCACAGTGTATTGGTGTTCTAATTTTGGCCGACTAATTTTAACAATTCGAAAGTTTAATTAAAAATATCTTCAAAATATAATCCTACTGCTTCTTACGGTTGGCGTAGTCTAAATAAAAAAAAGTCCAATATCTCTGCAAAAATTAAATTTTATGAACTTTCTACGTATATTTTAAGTTAATAAAACTTTTTTATAAAGGAGACATCTAAAATGGTTTTTAATTGGAAAATACGACCCTAATTTGTAATATCCCGGCTAAAAATAAATGTGTATGTTCATATATGGCTATGTATTGATCTTTATATGATCATATATGACATATAAGGAAACAAATATGTGGCCATATATGCAAAAATCGATCCCATATATGAGGTCGTATTTAAAATATGTACCATATATGATATCATATATGGAACGATATATGTATGCAAATTTTAATCAGAACTAACAAAAAAATTTTTACGAATAAAATTATATTTTATTACCATCGATTAACAACTATTGTCCTACTTGCAAAATATTCTGCTTAAAACATTACTTTTACATAGAAAAATGTTGGAAATGGTAAGTTTTCATTAATATATATAAAGAATTCTAAAATCATATTTTCATTTTTTCCAGTTCATCGTCATAACAAGTATAAGGGTGGACATTTTATTCCAAAACAAGATGAACTGGAAATTTTCGTATTCAAAATGTCGAAAAAACAATATTATTGAGTTCTTTGATGTTGAAGAAATTAAACTACGCAGCTACGTTAAGCTCTCGCAACTTGGAGGAGAGTGCATATGCACCACCATAATGTTATCACTACGATTTCAATATTACAAACTTTTAACAAATCCCTTAATGTCGCCATATCAAATTGGAAATAAAAAGATCGTATAAGCAGTTTTGATACCGAGTTACGAGTTGAAGAAAGCTCTTCGACTTGGAAGAGAGAACATATGCGCCACCATAACGTTATCACTACGATTTCAACACTTCAAACTATTTTGAAATCCCTTACTGTCGCAATAACAAATTGGAAATGGAAAGAACATATATGCAGTTTGAAGGTCGAGTTACGAGTTACAGCAAACGTTCAGCTCACTCAACTTGGGGGAAAAATCATATGCACCACCATAACGTTATCACTACGATTTCAACACTACAAACTTTTGACATCCCCTATTGTCGGAAATGAAAAGAATGTATAATCAGTTTTGATGTTAAGTTACGATTTGGGAAGGACAACGTTTCTACTAACAATCACAAGAAGACTGTCACCTTACCTACATGGAAAATATTGTCGGCATGATGTTAGTATTAGTACACTCAAAAAAATAACTTAGTCAAAATATTAGTAAAAGGTGTTGTAATTTACTTCAACCAAACTTTAGCAAAAAAAATTGTAAAAATTTAACTTTTACAGTTTTTTTGGCAATTTACTATTGGTAAAATACAACAATTTTTTGGTACTTTTACTATATTTTCTTGCTAGTTTTTTTTTATTTTACTATAATTTTAGCAAAAATATTAGTATTTTCCTTAAAGAAATGGTAATACTTTTTATTTTTTTTCTTCTTAGTTTTAAGAAAAAAAAAAATTGTTTAAAGTGTTCTAGTGTGAAAAAAAAATCATTGCAAATTGATGATGCTGCCAACACCATCGCAAAGTAGCCATCCATCAACTGAATGTGTGCTCAAAAATAGGCTACACAATTTTAAGTATTTTTTACCATATTTTTTGCTAATTTTACCATATTTTTTTGCTAATTTTATATGAAAATTTTTTAAAATTTGCCACCTAAATTGTTAATAAAAAGTTTTGATAATTTTGAAAAAATATTTTTTTTTAAATTTTAACACATAAGTAGTTAGATATCTAATCTTCAATATCCAAAAGTTTTTTTTTTATTTTTTTTTTTAAATACATGTGAAAAAAATTAAAAATTCGAAAAAAAATTGTTAATTTTTTACAAATTTTACCTGAAAATGTAAGAAATTTCTTGTGTAGACTACTACGTAATTATCATTTGTTCTACTTAAGCTAAAAAAATGACGCAAAAAAAATAAAAAAAGTGAAGTGTTGTTCTTTAAATGTTTTGTTTAATGTGTTAAAGTGAAAAAAAAAAATCATTTTGGATTTTGATGTTGTTGGAAGTCCAGTTACTGCAACTACAGCTGCTGAAAGAAGGCAAAAGAAGATGCTGGCACCATCAAGCCGAAGAAACCATCCAACAACTGAAGTAATAGTTGATGCTACTATTACTACATTTAAAGAACGTGGTGCTCAAAAACAGGCAAAATTTTTTTTAGTATATTCACCAAATTTTAAATCAACTACTAATCAGAGAAAAAAAAAATTACTAAATAAAACAGTTTTTTTTACCAAATTACAATTTTTTTTATCTATTTAAATTTTACCATTTTTTTATGGTAATTTTACCATATTTTTTGATAATTTTACAAGGTTGATTTTTTACAAAAATAAAATGGTATTCTTGTAATTTTACCATTTTTTTCCTAATTTTTGATTAGCAAAATGGTTTTGCTAATATATTACCAAAATTTTTGCAACGTCCAAAACTACAGTTTTTTTTGCTAATTTTAACCATTTTTTTTTTTGCTAGTTTTACAATATTTTTTTTTGAGTGTAGTTTATTTATCCCTCTCCTTCGAATATCCTAACAAACATAACCCAGTAAGTTAATATACATACTACTAAATATATTGCTTTTAATAAAAGTTTTAAGTACTCATTTGCTTATTATGAGTAAAAAATGTTTTTAGTAGTAGAAAGATATTTTTGCTGGAATAAAAAAAGAATGTGGAATTATTTTTAATATTTTTATAGTTGAAATTCCGTAAAAAGTATTCGATGGTCTTAAGCATCCCATGGTCTTAACAAAATAAACTCTATTAACATGTATGTACCTAAGAAGTCAATATTTAAAGGCACATGGTTGTTTCTTTAAATGATATCAGTGTTATCATTAAAACCCATCAGCACCAAATGCTATTGTTAGTAATACATAAGGGCCTGTCACAGAGTCAATTCCGTTCCGAAGTGGTTTGAAAGTTTTCCTCTAAAAACGTAAAACAAAATATTTTTTCGAAATAAAATCCACTCCTATGCAATTCAATCCCACTTTGAATTTTGAAAGTGATTTCATTCCGAAAAAAATAATCGTTTTGCGTTTTACGAGTAAACCACTTATTACAATTCCAAACGGAATTAAGCCTGTGACATGCCATTTAATACAATAAAATGTCTAGAAATACCTTATATAATAATATTTTATATCTTTTTTTATAGATCTGACTGTAAATATGCTAAAATAAGGTTTATAGCATACCAAAAACGCTAAGTCTGAAGAAAATCTGAATTAACAATAAAACAAGAAAACAACATGGAAATCATCCTTCCTTTAATAAGCCCTTTGCTCTCTTCTTGATATTTTAAATCCTTTATGTTAAATTTTTTTTACTATCAAAATGTGTTTTATTATCTATGTAATTATCAAACTAAAGGTTTTCATTGAAATATATGAAAAACACCATAATGAATAAAAAAATGTTTTTTATTTTTAAATTTACTTATGTACACCGTTTGCAATTCTGGTGAATATATACATAATAATCTATTACATATAGTTTAAGATGAAAAAATAATTAAAAAATAAGAAAAAGAATGTAAAACAAATTGAAAACAAGATCATATATGATCCAATATATGATCCAATATATGACACAATATATGACCCAATATATGATACAATATATGATCACATATATTGGATCATATATGATCGTGTCTTATATAGGCGACAATTTTGGAATATGTTCATATATGAGACCATATTTGATACTGTATATGATACTGTATATGGTCTTATATATGATATCATATATGATAATATTCAACATTTTTAGCCGGGATAATAATTTTTATATTAAATTTAAATTAAAAATTTTTTAAATTTTAATTTTTAAAACGATTTCCCGGGAATTGTAAAAGACTAAGAATTTAGAAACCCTACTCAACTCCCATTGGGAATTAGGAGAAGAAATTTGTACCATCGTAAAGGAAACTATGACCTCGAGCTAGAGTAAACCTACTCAAAATAAAAACCTACTCTTTTTTCATTTTTTAATAAAAATTAAGAAAATTTTATTTGTAAAAACTATAGACATTTCTGGTATTTCCATAACGGTTTCAATCACTTTAAGTTGTAGTGTTATCATCAGTTGGATTTTTAATGTAGGTGTCTTTGGTTAATGATATTATTTTTCTTACATGTGAATTTTTATATAACACCCTAGTCTGGAATCGAATCACGGATATTTTTCTGTGTAATTCATACCATTACACTCAAAAAAAACCTTGTAAAATTACAAGAAAAACTTGTAACTTTTTTTTGTTTGCTACCTCCTGTTTGACAAAACTAACTTTTCAATGTTTTTACCAATAAACTATAAAATTTACAAGGAGGTTTCGTAATTTGACAAGATTTTTTGCTACCTCCTATTTTACGAGAATTCCTAGTAATTTTACAAGCTTTTTATACCCTCCACTTAGTGATAGAGGGTATATGTCATTCTGTTTGTAACTCATCGAAATATCGATCTGGGACCCATAAAGTATATATATTCATGATGCCCGATCGATTTTAAGACATTCTAGCGATGTCCGTCTGTCCGTCTGTCTGTCTGTCTGTCTGTGGAAAATGCTGTCGCGGACAAAATATTGCACATAGATGACTGAAACTTAACATATGTATTGGAAGTTCTCCCGAGAAGTTTGGTATTACATATGAGCGATATCGGTTCAGCGGTTCAAAAGTTATGAACGAAAATGTAAGCACACCTCAAAAATTTCAGTACAGTCAACATAACCTAAAAATACAAAATGCTTTAATTCGGCTTCTGGTTGACATATGTGAACATAATTGAACACCAAATGGTATTTAAACAGGTACGAACATATTTTTTGACAAAAAAAAAGAAAAAAAAACGCGGATTTTTTTTTTTACCAAAATTTTTTTTCGCGGAAATTTTTTTTTTTCAAAAAAAAGAAAAATTTTCAAAAGTAATTTCCTTTTAAATAAAGTTTTTTGCAATAATCTTTTTGAAATTATGGAGGGTATCATTCTTGTTTTTACTTAAATTTAAATTTTAAAATTAAATCTTAGCATTTAAAATATTCTTCCTAAAAAAAAATACATTTGCAACTAGTACGGTGACCTTTTACTTTATTTTACACCCAATACCTTTTATGATGATGACGACTTCTTGAGATAATTGCAGTTTGCATGTTTAGTTTACGTTTATAGACCAAAAACATTAAAGCTGTAGTACAATTAAGATATAATCATAAATGTAACAATGCATAATTATTTACAAAAAAAAAAATCGTGTTAAACACGTGTATACTGTGGTATACAAAATTAAAAAAGAATGTTTTCAATAAACACTCGAAAATATGGGAAAGAAAACTGTCTCAGACTCTGAAACTTTTTCCAAAAAAAAGTGTGTAGGAAATGTGTCATAGAAACTGAGAATTTTTCTACAGGCAAATCGTCTCAATGTCTGAAAAAGTCTTTTTCTATAGAAAAAGTCTGCGATTCTCAGACTTTTTTTTCTAGAAAAAGTCTCAGATTCTGAAACACTTTTTCTATAGAAAAAGTGTCAGATTCTGAGAATCTTTTTTTATAGAAAAAGTCTCAGATTCCAAGAAACGTTTTCTATAGAAAAAGTCTCATATTCTGAAACAGAAAAGTGTCAGATTCTGTGACACTTTTTCTATAGAAAATGTTTCAGAACCTGAGAAAATTTTCGGAAAGAAAAATTCTGAGATTCTATAAAAAATTTCTTATAGAAAAACTCTCAGATTCTGAAAAAAATTTCCTATAGAAAAAGTTTCAGATTCTGAGACACTTTTTTTATACAAAAATGAGACACTTTTCCTATAGAAAAATTCTCAGATTTTAAGACACTTTTTCTATAAAAAAAGTTTCAGACATTGAGACGATTTGCCTGTAGAAAAATTCTCAGTTTCTATGACACATTTCCTACACACTTTTTTTTTGGAAAAAGTTTCAGAGTCTGAGACAGTTTTCTTTAAGAAAGTCTCTAGAAAACTATAATTTTCTTTATATTCCATGATTCTGAGACACTTTTTCTATAGAAAAAGTCTCAGATTCTGAGACACTTTTTCTATAGAAAAAGTCTCAGACTCTGAGACACTTTTTCTATAGAAAAAGTCTCAGATTCTCAGACACTTTTTCTATAGAAAAAGTCTCAGATTCTGAGACACTTTTTCTATAGAAAAAGTTTCAGATTCTGAGACACTTTTTCTATAGAAAAAGTTTCAGATTCTGAGACACTTTTTCTATAGAAAAAGTCTCAGATTCTGAGAAACCTTTTCCATAGAAAAAGTCTCAGATTCTGAGACACTTTTTCTATAGAAAAAGTCTCAGATTCTGAGACACTTTTTCTATAGAAAATGTTTCAGATTCTGAGACACTTTTTCTATAGAAAAAGTTTCAGATTCTGAGACATTTTTTCTATAGAAAAAGTCTCAGATTCTGAGACACTTTTTCTATAGAAAAAGTCTCAGATTCAGAGACACTTTTTCTATAGAAAAAGTCTCAGATTCTGAGACACCTTTTCTATAGAAAAAGTCTCAGATTCTGAGACACTTTTTCTATAGAAAAAGTCTCAGATTCTGAGACACTTTTTCTATAGAAAAAGTCTCAGATTCTGAGACACTTTTTCTATAGAAAAAGTCTCAGATTCTGAGACACTTTTTCTATAGAAAAAGTCTCAGATTCTGAGACACTTTTTCTATAGAAAAAGTCTCAGATTCTGAGACACTTTTTCTATAGAAAAAGTCTCAGATTCTGAGACACTTTTTCTATAGAAAAAGTCTCAGATTCTGAGACACTTTTTCTATAGAAAAAGTCTCAGATTCTGAGACACTTTTTCTATAGAAAAAGTCTCAGATTCTGAGACACTTTTTCTATACAAAAAGTCTCAGATTCTGAGACACTTTTTCAATAGAAAAAGTCTCAGATTCTGAGACACTTTTTCTATAGAAAAAGTCTCAGATTCTGAGACACTTTTTCTATAGAAAAAGTCTCAGATTCTGAGACACTTTTTCTATAGAAAAGTCTCAGATTCTCAGTTTCTATGACACATTTCCTACACACTTTTTTTTTGGAAAAAGTTTCAGAGTCTGAGACAGTTTTCTTTAAGAAAGTCTCTAGAAAACTATAATTTTCTTTATATTCCATGATTCTGAGACACTTTTTCTATAGAAAAAGTCTCAGATTCTGAGACACTTTTTCTATAGAAAAAGTCTCAGACTCTGAGACACTTTTTCTATAGAAAAAGTCTCAGATTCTCAGACACTTTTTCTATAGAAAAAGTCTCAGATTCTGAGACACTTTTTCTATAGAAAAAGTTTCAGATTCTGAGACACTTTTTCTATAGAAAAAGTTTCAGATTCTGAGACACTTTTTCTATAGAAAAAGTCTCAGATTCTGAGAAACCTTTTCCATAGAAAAAGTCTCAGATTCTGAGACACTTTTTCTATAGAAAAAGTCTCAGATTCTGAGACACTTTTTCTATAGAAAATGTTTCAGATTCTGAGACACTTTTTCTATAGAAAAAGTTTCAGATTCTGAGACATTTTTTCTATAGAAAAAGTCTCAGATTCTGAGACACTTTTTCTATAGAAAAAGTCTCAGATTCAGAGACACTTTTTCTATAGAAAAAGTCTCAGATTCTGAGACACCTTTTCTATAGAAAAAGTCTCAGATTCTGAGACACTTTTTCTATAGAAAAAGTCTCAGATTCTGAGACACTTTTTCTATAGAAAAAGTCTCAGATTCTGAGACACTTTTTCTATAGAAAAAGTCTCAGATTCTGAGACACTTTTTCTATAGAAAAAGTCTCAGATTCTGAGACACTTTTTCTATAGAAAAAGTCTCAGATTCTGAGACACTTTTTCTATAGAAAAAGTCTCAGATTCTGAGACACTTTTTCTATAGAAAAAGTCTCAGATTCTGAGACACTTTTTCTATAGAAAAAGTCTCAGATTCTGAGACACTTTTTCTATAGAAAAAGTCTCAGATTCTGAGACACTTTTTCTATACAAAAAGTCTCAGATTCTGAGACACTTTTTCAATAGAAAAAGTCTCAGATTCTGAGACACTTTTTCTATAGAAAAAGTCTCAGATTCTGAGACACTTTTTCTATAGAAAAAGTCTCAGATTCTGAGACACTTTTTCTATAGAAAAGTCTCAGATTCTGAGACACTTTTTCTATAGAAAAAGTCTCAGGTTCTGAGACACTTTTTCTATAGAAAAAGTCTCAGATTCTGAGACACTTTTTCTATAGAAAAAGTCTCAGATTCTGAGACACTTTTTCTATAGAAAAAGTCTCAGATTCTGAGACATATATATCGTGAACCTATATTCAAAATATGCCAACTCAAATTTGACCGAAATGAGTTTCCGATGGAAAATAGCTCCCCTATGCAATACCCATCTGTGGTAAAAATTTCAGAGCAAAAAAATAATTTTTTGTCGTTTTACATCCATTTTTGTTATTCTGCTAACTCAAAGTACGTATTTTTTTGGTGAAAATAAATGCCAACTCCCATTGTAAATTTCCAAAAAATTTTCAAAATTTTTATAAAAAAAAAATTAGACCACAGATCTTATTGCACTTGCCTTTCTAAACACGAATCTGGTAATGATTTTGATATCTAATGCCTAGTTTTCGAGATATTGTCATTTTGAAAATATCGGTAAATAGTGTTTGCAAAAAAAAAATTGCTTATGTATATGTAACTTTCAAACTATTTATCAGATTGAAACATTATAAGTGGGGCAAATAAAGTCAATGATATAAGCTTTCAAAATAGCTAGTTTGGAATGAGCCTTCTACAATAAAGCGTGAGTTACAGAGTGTCAAAGTTGACCACCCTGAGATTAAAAGGCTTTCGGAGCTAGTAACTTTTAAAAATATGCAAAGATTTTTAATTTTTTTTAGTTTTTGCAATTACCGCACTAAGGAAAACAAAATCCAAAAAAAAAAAAAAATTTATAAAAATTTTTCAAAAAAAAATTTATTTTTAGTTTCCGACAAAATATGCCAACTCTAAAAAAATATTTGTTTTTTTATATAGTAATAAATGCCATCTCAAAAAAATACGCAAACCAGTGCAAAATATGAAATTTTTGGCATAGGTAAAAATTATTTAGAATATTTAAACCATCTTATGGAAGGTACATTGTTTATTTTTACAATAATATGCAAAATAACTAGTTTTTTAGCTCTCCTGAAAAGTAAGCTTTTTCGAGTTGGCATTTATTGAATATAGTTCGACGATATATATATATAGTGTCTCAGAATCTGAGACTTTTTCTATAGAAAAAGTGTCTCAGAATCTGAGACTTTTTCTATAGAAAAAGTGTCTCAGAATCTGAGACTTTTTCTATAGAAAAAGTGTCTCAGAATCTGAGACTTTTTCTATAGAAAAACTAAACTAAAAACATCTATAGAAAAAGTCTCAGATTCTGAGACACTTTTTCTATAGAAAAAGTCTCAGATTCTGAGAAACTTTTTCTATAGAAAAAGTCTCAGATTCTGAGAAACTTTTTCTATAGAAAAAGTCTCAGATTCTGGGACACTTTTTCTATAGAAAAAGTCTCAGATTCTGAGACACTTTTTCTATAGAAAAAGTCTCAGATTCTGAGACAAAGTCTCAGATTCTGAGACACTTTTTCTATAGAAAAAGTCTCAGATTCTGAGACACTTTTTCTATAGAAAAAGTCTCAGATTCTGAGATACTTTTTCTATAGAAAAAGTCTCAGATTCTGAGACACTTTTTCTATAGAAAAAGTTTTAGATTCTGAGACACTTTTTCTATAGAAAAAGTCTCAGATTCTGAGACACTTTTTCTATAGAAAACGTCTCAGATTCTGAGACACTTTTTCTATAGAAAAAGTCTCAGATTCTGAGACACTTTTTCTATAGAAAAAATTTTAGATTCTGAGACACTTTTTCTATAGAAAAATCTCAGATTCTGAGACACTTTTTCTATAGAAAAAGTCTCAGATTCTGAGACACTTTTTCTATAGAAAAAGTCTCAGATTCTGAGACACTTTTTCTATAGAAAAAGTCTCAGATTCTGAGACACTTTTTCTATAGAAAAAGTCTCAGATTCTGAGACACTTTTTCTATAGAAAAAGTCTCAGATTCTGAGACACTTTTTATATAGAAAAAGTCTCAGATTCTGCGACACTTTTTCTATAGAAAAAGTCTCAGATTCTGAGACACTTTTTCTATAGAAAAAGTCTCAGATTCTGAGACACTTTTTCTATAGAAAAAGTCTCAGATTCTGAGACACTTTTTCTATAGAAAAAGTCTCAGATTCTGAGACACTTTTTCTATAGAAAAAGTCTCAGATTCTGAGACACTTTTTCTATAGAAAAAGTCTCAGATTCTGAGACACTTTTTCTATAGAAAAAGTCTCAGATTCTGAGACACTTTTTCTTTAGAAAAAGTCTCAGATTCTGAGACACTTTTTCTATAGAAAAAGTCTCAGATTCTGAGACAATTTTTCTATAGAAAAAGTCTTAGATTCTGAGACACTTTTTCTATAGAAAAAGTCTCAGATTCTGAGACTGATTCTGAGATTTTTCTATTGAAAAAGTCTCAGTTTTTGAGACACTTTTTCTATAGAAAAAGTCTCAGTTTTTGAGACACTTTTTCTATAGAAAAAGTATCAGATTCTGAGACACTTTTTCTATAGAAATATATTCTGAGACACTTTTTCTATAGAAAAAGTCTCAGATGCTGAGACACTTTTTCTATAGAAATAGTCTCAGATTCTGAGACAGTTTTTTTATAGAAAAAGTCTCAGATTCTCAGACACTTTTTCTATAGAAATCTTAAACTTTTTCTATAGAAAAAGTCACAGATTCTGAGACACTTTTTATATAGAAAAAGTCTCAGATTCTGAGACACTTCTTCTATAGAAAAAGTCTCAGATTCTGAGACACTTTTTCTATAGAAAAAGTCTCAGATTCTGAGAGACTTTTTCTATAGAAAAAGTCTCAGAATTTAAGACTTTTCCTTTAGGAAAAGTGTCGTAGAATCTGATATTTTTTCTATAGGAAAACTGTAATCTAAGACTTTTCTTTACGAAAAATTTCTCTGATTCAAAATAAAATAAAGTATATAAGTAATATTTAAAATCCCGTTTGACTGTGCGACGACATGTTTATCAGGCCATTTTATTTCAAGGTTATTAGGTAAATGTTAACTGTTAAATGATGTGTATGGTTATGATGACATAAATGTGTGCGTTAGTACAGAAACATTAGTATGTGTTTGTGTGTGAATGTGTAGAAAACATAGAAAATTCTTAAGAAAACAAATGATAGGAATAATTTTTTAAAGCTTGTCTACTTTTAATAAAGATGTTAAAAAAGAAAATTAAATTTCTTCTTATGTCTTTTTTTTGGGATTTATGTAAATTTGAATTTTGTTTAAAGAAACAAAAAAAATCTAAAAATAAAATATTAATGTCGCACATGGATGAGTTTTTCTTTTTAAATAAAAAAAGATTTAAGTTAAATTTTAAATTTTAAACTACGTTTTAAAATTTTAGGTGTCATTTTTCTAAACACCCTCATCATATTTAATGGTGTTGTGAATAACACCAGTAGTTGTTTCATTATTACACAAAAGGTTGAGTAATCAATTCATAAAATATGTATATTTGAATGTAAATAATAAATAATGAACAAAATAAAATTTCGCACAAAATTAAATTTTTATAAAATAACAGAAAAAAATAACTTTAAAATTCCAATCCGCAGTGTTTTTGATATAATTTATTTACAATTTTTTTATGTAATAAAAATTCTCCAGCTAAATCGACTTTATGTGTTTATATAAAATCAATAACCAAACATTTAACATAAATCATAAAAATAAAAAGCTTTAAGCCAATTATTTAAAATTTAAAAAAATGCATATGAAGCTTTTCGTTTTAAATTTTATGGAACTAACAAATCATGGAACAAAAGTTTTAGTTTTACGGAAAACTGGACACGATAGGCGTTTTAGTTTTACGGAAAACATGGCAAAATTGGGAAATTTTTGCATGACATCGCTTAATTTTTAATTTTTTTTAGTATTATTTTTTTTGGATTTTTGTATGGAGTATCGATTGGGATTATTTACTTTTCGAAAAAATTCAGAGCTAGATATGGCTGAATTTTCCAAAATTTATCTTGAAGTCGATGTGCAAAAAACACTCCATTTTTAATATTTTTTTTTTTAATTTTAAATAAAATGCATTCTATACACTTAAAATAATAACTCTTTTAAATACTCTGTAAAATGACAGTAATCTGTAAAAATTTTCTTGTAACCGAAAAACGAAATGTTATCTGTAATTGTACTTTATACTTTGTAATCTCTATTTTACAGATAATAAACTGAGTTTTTTGCTAAAATACAGATTTTAGAAAAATACCTTGTTTTTTTCTCGTAACCAAAATCCTAATTTTCATCTGTAATTCTGAAACAATAAAAATTGTTTTATTCGACCTTCCCTCCACTCTCTATTTTCTGTCAAAAAATAAGATTGGACTAAAGGGCGATTTGGTTGAATAAATGGTCCAGCTCTGATCGAAGTATACAGACAAAATTATTATGGGATGAAAGCCTGTTAAAACATAGCAAAATTCTTTTAGATATGAGCAGGAAGCCACTTAGAGCTGCAGTTAACCTCATTACTGGTCACAACACATTGGGTAAACACATGGTAACAATTAGAATAAGAAATGATGATACATGCAGATGGTGCAGGAAATCCGTAGAAGACACCTACCATTTCTTATGCGAATGCCCTGCACTATCATTTAGAAGATTTAAAATTTTTGGTTCTTATATTTTTCAGAATTTATCAGAACTTCGGGGCACAAATCCTTGGACTCTACTGGCGTTTATTAAAGCATCAAAATGGGACGCATAAGGCGAACAACTTAGGACTAAACAGAGAAGAGCAAAAAGAATTAAAGGAATCATAATGGGCCATCACGTGGCCTCTATGGACGCTGGTTTCCGCCAGCGTCATCCTTCATAACCTAACCTAACCATGCCATTTTAAAAAAAAAAAATCAGTCATCATTTTAATAGCCCGAGTAAAAATGAATACATATAATTTTACATTATTTGATGTATGTATATATAGCCATATGAAATAATATGTTTTCATATCAAACAAAGTACGTAATTATATCTCGCATTGAGTTTTTCCAAATTTTTTAAATGGAGTTATATAAAATTACATCTAATGATAACCATATTAATATATAAATACATGTGGGAGACATAATCATATGTGACACATATAACTTAATCTGATTGCATACATATTTATATGTGACTTAATATCAAATAACGTATACGAGCATATTTAAAAAAAATCCAATATCAATATATATATAATTATATATGACTTACAAGAAACCATTCAAAATTATATATGACTTACAAGAAACCATTTAAAACTATATATGGTTCTATCTTAAAAAACGAAAAAAAAAATTTTCAAATATAATTATATATGGTCGCACATATAACTCTATATACAATTATATAAAACTATACATGGCATCAAACATTTATTTTTTTAATATTATCAAAGATATAATTATAAATGGCTTATGAGATACCGTATATAGTTTTGTAAGGTACCATATAAATACAATTTTTTTTAAAACTCTATATATAATTTTAAATGGTGGCACATGTAACGCCATATAAAATGTTATACAATTGTATAAGGTAAAAAATATTTTTTTCTTTCACAATATTTTATATATAATTATGCATACTTTTATATGACAGTATTTCAATATTTTTTTTTAATGTTGCATCATATATATTTTTATTTAAGTATACAAGAGAGCTTGTATAATTATATATGATTCTCAAAGCACCTAAAATCAGTCAAAAAAAAATATATATAAATTCTATAAATTTTTAAATAGAAAAAAAATCTGTTTAATCCATTGTATTTTAAAACTTAAAAAAATGCAAATTGGATTTTAAAAGTTAAATTTTTAAAAAAATGCATATTACTTAAATAGTTGTGTGTAACTTTATATAAGATCATATAAGATAATATATGATGCTTGGGGACCCCGAGTTCGATTCCCGGCTCAACCCAGAAAAAAACTATTTTTTTTTAATTTTTTAAAAAAGAAAATATGTTTTTAAAGCTTTTTGTTTTTTCTAAACTTAAAAATATTGAATAATTAAATTTTTATGATAAAATCTAAAAATAAATATTATTTATTTATACTTATATAATTTTATATATTACATCATATAAGTTAATATATGGTTCCTAGGGACCCTGGGTTCGATCCCCGGCTGAGCTAAGAAAAAAAGTTTTTTTTTTTATTTTTTTTTAAAGAAAATATGTTTTAGAAGCTTTAATTTTTTACTAAACTTAAAAATATTGATTAATTTATTTTTTATGATAATATTTAGAAATAAATATTATTTATATATAGTAATATAACTTTCTATATTGCATCATATATGATAATATATAATTCTTGAGGACCCTGAGTTCGATTCCCGACTAAGTCAAGAAAAAAATTATTTTTTTTTTAATTTTTTTTTAATCTAAATGATTTTTTAATGCGTTTTCGTTTTTCAAATTTAAAAAAAAATAAAATCCCTGAATTTTAACAAAAATATTTCAAAAATAATTATATTTTGATATAATTATATATTATTTAATCCGAAGAAAAAAATATTTTAAAACTTTAATGTTTAACCATCAATATCTCTGGTTTTAAGAGAGCTAAAGTCCTCAGATCAAGCTCAAATCAAAGCTTTATTTGTTGCCAATAATTAAAAGTGTATTTGGTTCGAACTTATGTTAGCAATATTTTCAGATAAAATTATTTTTGTCTGAAAAAACTTCCGAAAAAAACTTAAAACTCATTATTTGGCCGTTGGTGAGTAAAAAAGTTTATACATGTTTTATACCATTTTAAAGGTATTTTTATTAAATATACAACGGCAGAAAGAAAATTTGGATCCGATGAAAAATGTGAAGCACATAAGCCAAAAACCGTTTTTACTTTAAAGCTTTATAACTTGGAAAATTAAGAGCATTGGAAGATGAAAATCATGTTGTTGAACTCAGTATTAAACCCCCTATTAGCTCAGCAAATAAACTAAAAAAAAAAAAAATCACAAATTTTAGCAAAAATTTTCTAAGTCTTTTTTAAAATTTTGTTCAAATTCAAGTCGAATATAATTTGATGCAATCATATACACGATAAGATAAACTGGATTTAATTATATATAAGTTAAACTTGATATAATTATATATGATAAACTTTTTTCAAAAATTTTCTAAGTTTTTTTAAAACATAGTCTTTTAAAGTTGTCATTTATTAACAACGTCCGCTGGGTCAGAGGGTAGAGATTGCGATTACAAAACAGTTGGTAGCTGTTCGATTCCCCCGCCGCTCGAAGTTTTTTTTTTTTTTTTTAAATAAATTTTAATTATATATATTTATATCTTAATATTGAAAAAAATTGTTTGGATAAAACTTTATCAGTTCTAAAAATAGATTTTATTGTTCGGATTAAATTATATATAGTTCTAAAAATAGATTTTTTTTTTCGGATAAAATTTTATCTAAAGTTTTTTGTAATATTTTTTTTTTCTTTCGTATGAAATTTTATCTTTTTTTATCCAGCTAAAAAAATCTTTTTTTTTGTCTTGGTCCAATAAGATCCAACCATTTTTCGGATGAAATTGTATCCCACCGATTAAAACTGATCTAATTAGATAAACCCACTTTTCGGATCAAATTGTATCCGTCCGGTTAAAACTGATCTAATCTTAGCGATCCATTTTTCGGATCAGTGCTGATCTTTCAAATCTCGGATCTATCAACAGATCTGGAATAATATAAGAACATATATTGCTCCATACAAAAATTTTTACTCGGGCCCAGCTAAAAAAGTCGTATATCGTGCAAAACTATTTTTGAAAATTGGGGGGTCAAAACTGATTTTTGAGACATGCTTTGTTCGGCATTTTTTCTAAGAATTTTATGCAGAATCCAAATATGCTAGACGATTTTGTCGAAAAAAAATTACTCCGCCCAAATATATAAGTTTGTCATTCTGTTTGTAACACCTCTTGGTCTAGGACCCCATAAAGTATATGAGGCATTCCACACCAAATGTCCAGCGAAAAAAAAACACGTGTAACGTAAACTTCTGAATAGCTTGTATGGATAGCCCTATATAGCCCTATATGGAACTTAGCCCTATATGGAACTTAGAAAATTGCGTTTTGCTTTTTCAATTTTTCAAAAACTGGGCTTAGGAGGCGTGGTCAAATATTGGAAAAATGGTCAAATTTGTGGCGAGTTGCCTTGATTAAATATTTATCACATTAGAACGGAATGCACCACAATCTTAAAAATTTACATTCTTATATAGTTTTGTATGGGCTACCGATTAATTTTTTTTTTTATTTTTTTTGGAAAATTTTCGGAACCCGGTCGGAAATTTTCCATTTTTAAAAAAAGTCAATTTATCAAAAATCCAGCCACTTTTTTTTAAGTTTAGATGTTTGTCCATCCACACAAAAAAATTCAGAAAAATATTTTTCGTTTTTTTTTCGAGAAAATCGCATTTAAATTTTAAATTTCATAACAATTTTGTTATTTGCTTGTATTTTCTTGTATTAACGTTGCGAATGAGTAATATTCATACAATTAAAAAAATTTAAATGCGATTTTCTCGAGAAAAACGACGAACGTGTTTCTGAATTTTTTTGTGTGGATGGACAAACATCTAAACTTTAAAAAAAAATTTAAAAAAAGAAAAAAAAAATGGCCGGATTTTGATAAATTGACTTTTTTAAAAAATGGAAAATTACAGAACGGGTTCTGAAAATTTTCCAAAGAAAAAAATTTTATTCGATAGCCCATACAAAACTATATAAGAATGTTAATTTTTGAGACTGTCGTGCATTCCGTTTTAATGTGATAAATATTTAATCAAGGCAACTGGACACAAATTTGACCATTTTTCCAATATTTGACCACGCCTTCTAAGCCCAGTTTTTGAAAATTAGAAAAACCAAAAACGCAATTTTCTAAGTTCCATATAGGGCTATCCAAACAACCTATTTAGAAATTTATGGGACACAGGTTTTTCTGTAGCGGGACATTTGGTGTGGAATGCCTCATATATATTCATGATCCTCGATCGATTTTAAGACGATCTATCGTTGTCCGTACGTCCGTCTGTCCGTCCGTTCGTATGTCTGTCTGTTGAAAACACGCTAACTTTTGAAACACTTTACGTAGGCTCTTGACGTTTGGCATATATGTTGGGCATTCACTTGGTCAGGTTGGTATTACAATCCAGCGAAATCGGCCCAGAGGTTCAAAAGCTATGAGCAAAAGACTGAATTTCGGCAAGGGTTTTTCGTGAATTTATGAGATAAAAAAACACGCTAACTTTCGAAACACAATTCTGAGGATGCTGAAGCTCACCATATAAATATATTAGTCGTTCCCCAGGCCTGGTTCGTATCGAATTTCAGCCAAATCGGTTCTTTGGTTCAAAAGTTTTTAACAAAACCGTGAATTTCAGATTAAGTAGCTTCACCTTAATTAAATTCATTTGTTGAAAACCCGTTAAACATGTTTTAAAAACATTGGTGAGTCATAAAAATATTTTGCAACGTATTTTTGTCACTCAAAAAATATTTTCACACTAAAAAAAAATACACTCGAAAAAAATTTTACACTCAAAAAAAAAAAATTTTTTAGTTTCACCTTAAATTCACGTATTGAAAACTCATTAAACATGTTTTAAAAACATTGGTGAGTCACAAAAATATTTTGCAACTTATTTTTGTCAATCAAAAATATTTTTACACTAAAAAAAAATGCACTCGAAAAAAAATTTAATAAATTATTTTTTTTTTTTTAAATTACTTCAAAAACAAGTTTTTTACACAAAATAAAATATTTCTAATCAAAAATTTTACTTTTTTCATCTTGAAAATTTACTATCACTTAAAAGGGGCATTGTGGAGGGTATTCATAGATTCGGCCAAGTTGAATTTAACTTTTCTACTTGTTTTTTTTTTTTAATTTCAACGAACAATTTTTAAAATATCCTTTTTTGCTGGGAAGGACACCATGGATTTTCAAAAACAAAATTTTGTATTAAAGTTCAGAATCTCTTTTTAACACTATTAATAAGTTTGTTAGATAGCCAAATATTTGATTTTTTTTTTTAAATTTTGGCAAAAAATCAGAAATTTATCAATCAACAACTTTGAAAACGTATAACTCGACAACACCAAAAACACCTTCCCGAAATTTTAACAGCAAATTTTTAATACAAAATTTTGGTTTTGGATTCCACTATGTTCCTTGACAGGAGAAAATGACTTTCCAGTATTGTTTTAAATTTTTTTTGAAATTTTTTTTGTTTCTAAATATTAAATCTCTATAATTTTATCAACAATATATTCACGGAAATTTGTTCGTACAACTTACGGTTTTCGAGTAAAAAAAAAAACAAAAGAACTGTCTAAACTAATTAATATTTGAATGTGGGTGTGGAACAAGGTGCTATAATCCAAAAACCAAATTGTTCAGGAGAAGCAAAATACTATATAAGCCGCGAAAAAAAAATAATTTTTTGAAATTTCTTTTTGCAGCTCGACCAAGATGGACCATGTGCATTAGGGTGTCCCACAAAAAAAAAGTTGTCCGGTCTCAAGTATAATTTGAAAGCTTATAGGGTAAAGTATTTTTGAGATTTTTTTCAGATTTTTCGGAGAAGGTTTTAAGGTCGCGCAAATCGATTTTTTGCTGAAAATCGGCTTTGCCGACCGTTTTTTAAACTTTCTTTATAAAATCGTCAATAACCACGATTTTTTTCACTACTGAGGTAATATTTTTAAAGAAAAATGTCCAAACTTTATTTTTGTGTGCATAAACTATTAGTTTTGGCAACTCTTTTGCTCATTTGAGTACCCTTTATTAGATTTTTTCGTCAATTTTTCATAAATTTTGAAAATAACGCTTTGTAACTTTTAAAATTTCTATGAAAAGCAAATAAAGTAATAATGCAGTTTTAAAGATAAATTAATTCTTTATAATTTAGCGACAATAATTTTTGAATTCGCTCTTACCGTTTCAAAGTAATACCATTTTAAAGCATTCAACCCATTGTATAAAACTAATAATAAAATAAAATATTGAATTTAAAAAATATATTGTCTTCAACTATTTAATATCTTAGGGTAAAAACTTGTAAATAGACTATATATGATGGGTTTAAAAGCTGAATACCGTGACTACGAGATGCAGCTTTCAGAAATACACTCAAAGAATTATGTAGGTAAATTCCAGTGATTATTCACTTAAAACAAATGAACTTTTACTTAAAAACCATTCCACTGTTTTTTCATTTAAAATAAAATCATATTACAGTCAATTTTAAATGTTAATTTAATGACTAACCAAAACATTAAAAAACTAGTGAATATTCAGTTATTTTGTATTGAAAAACAGTAAAACTATAGAAGAAATTTTTTACTGCCGAAATTAAATGTAACAGAAAATTCGTTTTTAATACAGTAAATTATTTTTCTTAAACTACAGAAACAGTAGAAAATAAGAAGTCCTTAATAAAATTAATTATTTTTGTTTTAAAATAACTTTACTGATTACATTTTAAAATAACCTACTATCAGTTAATGACATAATTTTCTTAGAGTAACAAACAAGAGTGTTAAATTCGGTTGTTCAGAATATTTTATGCCCTGCAATATGTAAAAAAAATATATATCAAAATGTTTTTTGACAAGGCCGTCTTGGTGGTCCCAAGCGGCGGCCGTAAGGGGAGACCTTTCCCCTCGCGATAATATTACCAATACATTCATTGTACTTTTTCCACTGAAGTAATCAAATTTTTATCATTATTTGAATAAATCCGCGCTCACAAAATGGGGCGGGCCGAAAATAAGCATTTTCTGATTTCCTAAGCTCAGTTATCTTCTTTTACAAAAAAGTTTTATTTTTTTAACAAAAATACAAAATATAATGAAAAAAAAAACGTTATTTGTTGATTCTTCAAGGGGCAACATTTTCCCCCTTGACCGATTTTTCCCATTTGTGAAGATAACCTTCCCATGACCATAAGACATATTCGCGCCTAACATCAGGAGTCTATCTCTTTTATTTTTCACTCCATCGTGTCTTATACAGCCGGACGGACGGATATTTTGACCTACTGCCCTAAATTACCACCAAACGCGACTTGTTAGGGAGTTGCTAAAAGCAGTTTTGTGTTCAGCATCAAAAAATCTTAAGGATCCACCTTATCACATTTCTGTTACTGACCACAACTCGAATTTTTCAGGTCTTTATAAGAAGTTTATTATTTTACTATTAGTTTTGTACAATGGATAGAAATCTTTAAAATGGTATTACTCTGGAACGGTAAGAGCAAATTCAAAAAATATTTTTTTTAAATTATTTAGAATTATTTGATTTTTGAAACTGCATTGTTACTTTTTTTGACTTTCATAGAAATTTTAAAAGTTACAAAACGTTACTTTCAAAATTTGTGGAAAATTTACGAAAAAACCTTATGTAGGGTACCCAAATGAGCAAAAGCATAGCCAAAACGTTTAATTTATGCACACAAAAATAAAGTTTGGACATTTTTCTTTAAAAATGTTACCTCAATAGTAAAGAATATCGTGTTTTTTGGCGAACTTATAAAGAAAGTTAAAAAAACGGTTGTCAAAGCCGATTTTAAGCACAAAATCGATTTGCGCGACCTTAAAAACTTTTCCGAAAAATCTGAAAAAAATCTCAAAAATACTTTACCCTATAAGCTTTCAAATTATGCTTGAGCACCCAAGAAAATCGAATAAAGTTTTTTTTTTGGGACGCCCTAATGTGCATCTATGTACAAAATTTCATTAAAAACACATGAGCGGAAGTAGCAAAAAAATGCATGTGAAATTTTGTTCTAGTGGAATAAGGTGCTATGTTAAAATTTCTACTAGGAATTGCAATACATTTGCCAAGTACCCAGGAAAATTTTTCAGAACCGATTCCGATAACACTTGTTCTAGAACAGGTTCTTCGGTAATCAAACACTATTACACTTTAATTATTCAGAACAAGTTAAGTGAATATTATTGTGAAGCTTGTTCTATGCAATCTAAATTTCATAACATTTTGGTTCTCAGGAATTAAAAAAAATTATGTGTCAAAAAAATTAAAAAATAAATATCATTTTTTTTTTGTGTTCACCAAGAAAAAACACGAATTTCTATGAAAATATCGGGATATAATCGCGAAAATTGTTGATACGAAGGTAAGTAAATTAAATTTTGATTGTCTGGGTCGGGACAAATACTAATAAAATAATGTTTTTCATTTTTGTTTGCAGAAAATTCATGTTCTGATGTATCTTTATTGCAAGGCCCAAAATGCAATTTTGGAGGCGAAAAAGGATGTATGTGTGTTAAAAAAAATTAATATACGATTTCATATAGGATTATTTTTATCTTTTTTTAATAAATTAATGCAGTTCAAAATATTTCTTTAATTCTTATTTCTGTTCTAAATTTTACTTCTAGAACCGGTTCCGAAGAACAAAAATGAGTTCCAATTTTTCTTACAAACACCTGTTGCTTTTGGGACAATCCCTTTGTAAAAAGAATCGGTGTTGCACAAGAATTAGAACCGGTTCTAGGGAAGTATAAGTTGTTCCGCAATCGGTTCTTTGCAACCTAAAATTTTGCTGGGTAGTTTTAAGTTTTTTGTGTTATTTTTTAAAAATTAAAATTTAGCGTGATGAATTCTGCAAAATTTAGACGGTAAATCATTTTTAAAAAGCAGTTAATATAACAAAAATAAAATATTGTTATATGGTTTATTTTAACCTTGCTGTTAGGTTAGAAAAAACTTACGGATGTTAGGTTAGTGGACCATTTGGTCCATACTTAATATTCAAACAAAATAACAATTTAATATTATATTTGTATATATTTTGGATCATTTCTACCTAAATACGATTATTTTAAGCTTAACTCAACGTTAGAGATGGGTGCGTGAGTGAATTTTGGGCCACGCTCACGCAAGAAATATTATAATCGCTCATGAATCACTCACTCTATTTTTTTCTTTACTCACGCTCACTTACTACTCTCGTCAGTAAAACTAAAATAAGTTACGATCATGCGTGACTCACGTGATTCATAATTACGCTCACCCCAATTCACGCAATATTCACTTACAAATACACAATTTTAAGGAAATTAAAAAAAAAATGTTTTTCATTTATTAGCAGACCGTTAATTTGAATTTTAACTGATTGCTAAACGAAAAATAAAAATAAAACTATAAATAAAACTGAAAACAATACTAAAAAATTATATTGAATCACGCAAGAAAAATGGCACTCACGCAAAAATTAGGCTCGATTTCTAATCACTCACACATAAAAGTTTTGGAATCACACTCACTCAAGCATGATTCTCGTAATTAACTAGACTTTCGCTCGAGCGTGAGTCACGCATGATTCACGAGAACCACTCAAATCACGTGATCAGCACCCATCTCTACTCAACACAGCTAATGAAAACATTTGTTGAAGGATTCCCTTTTTTCATATTCTTTACTTTAGAGATTGTTTTGTATTACAATTCAACAAAAGGTACATATGTTAGTATTGTTTTTTCCTATAATTTCTAATGATTCATCTCATTTAGGTGGCGTGGATATTGCTGATCAAATGGTTGGTTCCTACAGCACGAAACGCGCAAGAAATCGATAGCCTAACGATGTATTTGCAAACATACTTGATATCCCAGCAAAACCTTAAACATGGTAACGGTTATGTAATGCATTACCATGTAATGCATAGCCAAATAAAAATTAAAAAATGTGCATTAATTTTCGCCTACCGCTTACCATAGGCATTCCCTATATTTATTTTTCATGCATTATGTAAAACTCATGCATTACTTTGAGTGACATCCCAAACAAAAAGAATCAATCAAGTACAGGGTATTGTAAGGTTGCCTTATTCTAAACTGGATTAATGATTTTTGTTTGGGATAAGACTCAAAGTAGCGCATGAGTTTAACATAATGCGTGAAAAATACAAAAAAGTTATGCCTATGGTAAGCGATAGGGAAAAAATTCATATTTTTGTTTTTTTTTGCTTTGCGTTACATGGTAATGCATTACATGGCCGTCACCATTTTAAAAGTTCTGCCGGAATACCCGCTTTGAATGCGTGCATCCTATTTTCTAAAATCGACGTTTCATGGGCTCCGGCTATCGAAATCGCAGGAGAAAATATACTATGGATCAAATGGTCCCTTAACCTAAGATACGTAACTTTTTATTTTTCTCAGTCCTGGTTTTAGTCAGAACCTAGATTTTTTGTAAATAACATTGTTTTATAAAAAGACCCCATGAGCAAAAAATCTAAGCCAGTATATATCACCGTTCACAAGTTACAAAGGAAACAATCCAAAAATTGGACCAAATGGGCTTAACCTAACAGCAGGGTTAAACAACTTTTTCCATAATGGGTTAAAAATATTGCACAATTTATGATATAAGTTATTAACCATTAAATTTTTAAGTTTTAACTTAAAAATTTGATAGATTATCAAAATCCACCCTTCAGTATTACGTAAAACAATATTATGTTTTCATATGGATATAGCACCTTTTTCCAGTTTACACTTTAACTATCGATAGATTAGGTAATATAGGGTTTTTTGCCAAACCAATGGGCACATGGTAAAGCCTAGGATTTTTTCTACACGTTAACCATCTCACATCTAAGAATTTAAATATATGACCTTTAGTTTAACTGCAAAACACATGTTAGTATAAGATTGAACTTTTAAGGTCACTTTTATGACAGAAAACGATCAAGTTTTTATCAAATTTGTTTACAAATAGGTCGAACTATTGCAGGAAAGCACGATTTCGCTTTTTTGGCTCTCTAACAAACTTTGATAGTTTATTGCTCAACAATACGAAAATACACATCTCTGGAGTTTTAATAGCGTTAAAAAGAGATTCCAAACTTTAATACAAAATTTTGCTTTTGGAAATCCATGGTGCCTTCCCAGGAAAAAAAAGGTCATTTAAACATAAATGTGTTTCGAAAATTTAAGAGTTTTTGAGTTACTTTAGACAAAATTAAATTAAAACGATGTATTGCAAAAATTTTTCAATTTTACCGTGTTTGAATCTCCTATATCGCCCATTTTTCCAAAAGAAATTAAAAGTTTTGTTCCACGATTTGTTAATTTCATAAAGGGCAATACAGTTTTTTGAGTTTGTTGTCGATACATCAATTTTTTTTTTCATGGTACTTTTTCAAAAGGTAGCCTGTTTGTCCGGAATTGACTGATATAAACGTACATAAATTAAATTAATAATTCATAACTTTTCATAAAAATGTTATGATAATAAATACTACAGAATATTGATTTAATAAAAAAAATTAAATCTATACTGCATAAAATTTTATGATTTTAAAACCATATTGCATAAAATTTTACTACTATGATTTAATTTAAAATGTTTTTTTGTCCATCAAAAATTGTTTGCTTTTTAAGCCATTATTCGATTAAGCAAAATGTGTTTAGCTGCCAAAAATATTTTTTTATTTCAATGCAAATTTTTAATGTTTATGTGTTTTATTTGGATATTTTATTTGTGCATTTTCTATTTATTTTTTTTAAATGACAAACACAATATTTGTATTGTCATCTGGTTAAATCACAACACATTTTATGACAATTTTTTTTTTTTTTGTTTGTTCATCAGAAGAAAAGTAATTTTTGTTTGTTTAATATGCAGTTTGGTACACTAATGAAAATTTTACAGTTACTGTTTCACATTCACAAAAAAAATGAGTTTCCGTTAATTAAAAAAAAAATATATTTCTTCCACAAACAAATATTCTAAACAGAATTTTATTTAAATTTTATTTAATTTTTTTTTTTTTTTTTTTCAAACAAAAGTTCTGATTAATTTTTGATAAAAAAATAAAAATTGTTTAAATTCTGATTAATTTTTATTA
Organism: Pegoplata infirma; assembly: GCA_963921195.1. Taxonomy (NCBI): domain Eukaryota; kingdom Metazoa; phylum Arthropoda; class Insecta; order Diptera; family Anthomyiidae; genus Pegoplata; species Pegoplata infirma. Next base: position 73,792 of record CAWUER010000375.1, on the reverse strand, counting down.
AAAAATAAAAATTGTTTTATTCAACCTTTAAAATATTATATTTTAAGGATGTTTATTCTGGCTCGAGGTCATTATTTTCTTTACTAATTAAAACCATGATATTCTCATAGCATAATTTTCAAGAAAATTATTTTTTGGTTTTAAATTTATTTATGTTGGTCATTTTTGCAAGACTTAATCGACACGTGTTTCGGAATTTGTCAAATTCCATTGTCAAGATTATTTAGCAAAAAAGAAACGATTTACTACAAAGTAGCATTGTTTCATTTTATCTTTAAAATATTATATTTTTATTAAGGTTTATTCTAGCTCGAGGTATTTTTTCTTTACTTATAACATCTATTATATTTTAATAGCATAATTTTCGAGAATATTATCTTTCTGTTTAAAATTTATTTATATTGATAATTTTTGCAAGGCTTATCCGCCACGTTTATCATAATTTATAAGATTCCATTGTCAAGACTATTTAGCAAATAGGGAATTTAAATGACAAATCGCTAATGTTCAAACAAAAATATTAATACACATTCAACTCTATTCTCATTGAGAACTAGAAAAAGAAAATTCTACAAAATCTTAATAAAATCAAGATTTTTTTTTCTCTAAAACAATTTAAATGAAATGCTTTACTCCAAAACGCAAAAGAGTTGACAAAAAATTGTTTGTGTTGGGACTTACAAGGGAAGTCTCCCTAGTGTCACCCGCGGATCTTTATGGAATTGGCTTTAATTTGTAGATAAGAAAAAAAAGAGACACGTATTTTTTTTTAGCGGCCCAAATTCATATTTAGGGGGTAAAAAGGAGGGGTTAAGATAAGGCCATTTTTCAATTTTTTTCGTTTATCTCCTATATTATGCAAAGAACCTAGTCATGTTACATACCAAATGAAAGGTCTTTGGAAAATCTATCTACGTGTGCTATTGTCATATTGAGTAAAATACCAAAATTTTAGGACATTTTTGTTAATAAGTCGAAAAATATTAACTTCTTTGGCCCGTTGCACTGTGGTTCCAAATCCAAATCTAGGTGGACAAAAGTCTAAAAAGTTTGAACCTCTAAATTAACCCTTTCACTCCCCTTGTACACTACAGTGTACACATCTTTAAAAATTCATTAAAAATTAACCGTACAAGATTTTTGTGTTTTGTTTGGACAAGATTGATCATTGAAGGGTTATCTTTACGATAGATGTGCTCGGAAAAATAAATTTGCATTCAGGTGGACTCTACACGCAATATTTGGTGGCAAACTGGAAATTTTTCAAATAACGTAAAAAAATTGCAAAACAAAATAAACGTTAAAAAGTTCTCAAAAATCGAATAATAATCGTACAAGCTTTCTTAAAAGCGGATTTTGTAGAACTTTTCGATACGAAAAATACAAAATTCGAATTTTGGAAAAATGTTTACTCGTTCGGGAGATATTGCATGTGAAAGCTTTAAGTTTGGTTGGATATATCTCCGCTAGAGGGCGCGTTAGACCAACGAAATCAACAAAATTTTTTACTTTGCATAGATCTACATTTTCACAAATTTTGGTCAAGAAATTACTAGCCAAAAAAAGTCGGTAGTGAAAGGGTTAAAAAACGGTAGGTGTTTTAAATAGCTAACAACATGCCTAGACTAGACGCAAAATATTTTGATTAAATAAGGGGTTTAACTTTGTCCCCGCAGCACTAGAACATCAATGTTTGTTCACGAAAATATTTGTAATTAAAAACTAAGGAAATCAATACAAAACTAAGTAGCTTATACCAAGTGAATTATTTGCACGAGATTGCCGTGAATTGTTTTTTATATAGTCATGGGTATATACTTATCAAAAAAATTTTCATGTGTTCGAAATTTTTTCGCGATTTCATAATATCGGTTTTTGAAGTTAGGGTCATAAGTAAAAAAAAAAAATTAGATTATCAATATTTCAAAGCTTGCCAAAAAAACCGCTCCAAGTTGCGGGCAAGCCACTATATACATCTCTTAAAGTAACTATCAGAGAGTATGTTTTATCACTCATCTCATCCAGTGGCGTCCAGCTGCATTTTTTATAGCGCTTTTAAACAAGCGATTTTTTTATGCAATTTTTAGAACTCACCAAAAAATGGGACTAATATTCAAGATCTTCTGCACATATTTTTGTAACAAATAACTTAACAGTATTTTCTACAATAGCTACATCACACATTTTTCTTTTCCCGCAACTCCAGAAGCAAAAAAATTATTAAATTCGACTATTCTAGAAAAAAAAGTACATATTAAAAGTAGTTCGACATAGCTGGACTTTACTGTAAAGCTCAGAATGGCTTTTTATATCTTTTTTTAATAATTCCATTAAATTTAGATACCTAAAGCAGCAAAATTTATTTAACTTTTTTAGTTGTAGCGAAAAGGCCACTTTAGTTGTAGTTATTGTAGTGAAACCCACTGTATTTTCAAAAATATTGAAGCTACAATTTTATAAGCATTTTTTTGAAATCAGCTACCCCAAAAACATAAAATATCATGGTTAAATACTTTTGTCCACCTAGTTTTGGAATTGGAACCACAGTGCGTTGTTAGTACCACGAGATAGGTATTTTTAATACCTTTAATCTGATACCACACATGCCTATATTAATTTTGTTTAATTAGTCGTAAATCGTAAAAAACTGAAAAAGGTCAATTTCCCCCCATACAAATCGACCCCCCCCCCCTAAAAATGAGTTTGTGCCTCTAAAAAAAATACGTTTCAAATGAATTTTCGTTCTTAACAACATGTCCAAATTTCAAGCAGATCGGAGGGTGACACCAGGGAGACTCCCTTGTTAGATATATTATTTTTTCTAAAATCAAAAGTGTCTGTAACACAAAAAATTTTGAAATTATTTACGGACTTGGAAAGTTTTAAATATATATCAAGGAATAAGAAATTTGAGACAGTTTAGTGATAAGTCCAGTTTTCACCATTTCGTTAGCTATATCTCCTGTTTTTACCAGTCATGTAATGCACTCAGAGAAAAATGCTTCATAATACTTATGACATGATTTCATAAATATTTTTGTCATAAAATTTCATTATATTTATGAACCCTTCATAAAGATAATGAAGTTTAATGAAAAAGTCTATGAAATGCACTTCATAAAATTTCATGATTACATAAAAAAATCATAAACGTGTCGTCTGATTTTTTTAATATGATTAAGAAATTGGGGCAAAACAATTATAGCTTCTAAAAACGATTTTTAAAATTTGTATTCCTTAGTTTAGTTCTTCCAATGTAAATATCATAAATTTTATTTCTAACAAAAAAATAATGCATTTGCTTTATTAATAAAAAATTTAATAAATACTATGAAACTTTTTCGTAAATATAATGAAAATTGTCATTAAAGTTTATCCAATGTAACTGTTTCATAAATATTATGAAACAGTTACATTATGAAATGTTTCAAAGTATTTATATTTCATAAATACTATGAAACATTTCATAAAAATAATATTATTTTTTTTACACACACCAAATGTATAGCGAAAAAAAAACACGTGTACCGTAAACTTCTGAATAGGTTGTATGGATAGCCCTATATGGAACTTAAAAAATTGCGTTTTTGGTTTTTCAATTTTTCAAAAACTGGGCTTAGAAGGCGTGGTCAAATATTGGAAAAATGGTAAAATTTGTGGCGAGTTGCCTTGATTAAATATTTATTACATTAAAACGGAATGCACCACAATTTTTAAAATTTACATTCTTATATAGTTTGTATGGGCTTTCGATTAAAATATATTTTTTTTTAATTTTCAGAACCCGTTCTGAAATTTTCCATTTTTTAAAAAAGTCAATTTATCAAAAATCCGGCCACTTTTTTTAATTTTTTTTTTTTTAAGTTTAGATGTTTGTCCATTCACACAAAAAAAATTTTGAAACGCGTTTTTCGTTTTTTTTCAAGAAAATCGCATTTGAATTTCGAATTTCATAACAATTTAGTAATTTGCTTGTATTTTCTTGTTTCAACAGAGCGTATGAGTAATATTTATGCAATTAATAATACTCATTCGCAACGTTAAAACAAGAAAATACAAGCAAATTACAAAATTCAAATGCGATTTTCTCAACAAAAAAAAAAAAAAAACTAAAAACGCGTTTATGATTTTTTTTTTGTGTGGATGGACAAACACCTAAACTTTTAAAAAAAAGTGGCCGAATTTTTTTATAAATTGACTTTTTTAAAAAATGGAAAAATTCAGAACGGGTTCTGAAAGTTTTCAAAAAAAAATAAAAAATTAATCGATAGCCCATATAAAACTATATAAGAATGTACATTTTTGAGATTGTGGTGCATTCCGTTTTATTGTGATAAATATTTAATCAAGGCAACTCGCCACAAATTTTACCATTTTTACAAAATTTGACTACGCCTCCTAAGACCAGTTTTTGAAAATTTGAAAAAACAAAAACGCAATTTTCTTAGTTCCATATAGGGCTATCCAAACAACCCATTCAGAAATTTACGGGACACATGGTTTTCTGTAGCGGGACATATGGGGTGGAATGCCTCATATGGAACTATTTCATAGTGCCAATGAAGTGGATAAAAAATAATATGAAATAGTTTCCAAATATTATCAAATATTTAAGAAAAAATAAATTAAATCTTTGAAATTTTTCTTCGTATTTATGAAGCATTTATACACTCAAAAAAAAAACAATATTGTAAAACTAGCAAAAAAAAAAAAAAATGGTTAAAATTAGCAGACAAAATCTGTAGTTTTGGACGTTGCAAAAATTTTAGTAATATTAGCAAAACCATTTTGCTAATCAAAAAATTAAGAAAAAAAATGGTAAAACTACAAGAATACCATTTTATTTTTTGTAAAAAATCAACCATGTAAAATTATCAAAAAATATGGTAAAATTACCAAAAATATATGGTAAAATTACAAAAAAAATATGGTAAAATTGAAATAGAGAAAAAAAAATTGTAATTTGGTCAAAAAACTGTTTTATTTAGTAAATTTTTTTCTCTGATTAGCAGTTGATTTAAAATTTGGTGAATATGCTACAAAATTTTTTGTCTATTTTTGAGCACCACCCCACCAAAAACTACTGCTTCGCCGTAAGCAGGTTTGTAAGGGAATGTTGAGTTGACATTCCCTTACAAACCTGCTTACGTATGGCATGATATTTGGTCGCAATGTCCCACTTTAGAGCATTTCATACGAGCGCGTATTTCAGCGCAATAAAAATGTAATGAAATCATACCTTCTTAGAAGCTTACTAGGTGCATTTTTGTAAGCATATTGGATGCTAAGAAATCATTGCTCCAATAAAGCACAAAAATAATGTATTACCATCACTAAAGTCTTTATGCATGAAAAGTTTGTATGAAGGAAGTGCTCCTCGTAGGCACACAAATAATAATACAGTTTTAATGTCTAAATAGTGTGTAGCCGAAACATTGGTTTTTAATTTTACACATGCGTACACCTCCGTTCACAAAAAAACAGAATATCAACTGAATTAAAAATATATTTTTTTATTGCGTTATCCAAATTTTCGTTTTGCCGTTTGATGCTCGAAAGTCGTCGTATAATTTATAGTTTTTTCTCTCTGCCTTACGGTAGTGCATACTGGATGCACTACTGTAAGCGAATGTATTTAAAAATGTCTGTTTATATTCGTAATTTATCGAAAAATTTATATTTCTATCTCTGCCTTACAGTAGTGCATCTAGTATGCACTACTGTAAGGCAAAAATATCTATGAGCTGAAGACGAAGCGCTTGTGTATGCCAGACAAATTATGAACTGCTTCCACGATCTCGATTATTTTTTGCTGGGAACAACATCAAAATCCCAAATGATTTTTTTTCACTTAAACACTTTAAACAAAAATTTTAAAGATTAACACTTCACTTTTTTTATTATTTTTTTTTTTATCAATTTTTTTTAGCTTAAGTAGAACAAATGAGAATTGCGTAGTAGTCTACACAAGAAATTTCTTACATTTTCACGTAAAACTGTTAAAAATTAAGAATTTTTTTTTGAATTTTTAATTTTTTTCACATGTATATTTAAAAAAATAAAAAAAAAAACTTTTGGATATTGAAGATTAGATATTTAAGTATGTGTTAAAATAAAAAAAAATCATAATTTGCTACTTTTTATTAACAATTTAAGTAGTTGCCAAATTTTAAAAATGTTTCTTATAAAATTAGCAAAAAAAATGGTAACATTAGCAAAAACAAGTAAAAAAGTTAAATTCGGCCTTGCCGAATGTAGTGATACCCTCCACAATTTCAAAAAGATTATTGCAAAAAACTTTATTTAAAAGGAAATTACTTTTGAAAAAAAAAAAAAATTTAAAAAAAATTTCCGCAAAAAAAATTTTGGTAAAAAAAATCCGAGATTTTTTTCTTTTTTTGTCAAAAAATATGTTCGTAGTTGTTGAGATACCATTTGGTGTTCAATTATGGTCACATATGTCAACCAGAAGCCGAATTAAAGCATTTTTTATTTTTAGGTTATGTTGAATGTACTGAAATTTTTGAGATGTGCTTACATTTTCGTTCATAACTTTTGAACCGCTGAACCGCTATCGCTCAAATGCAATAACAAACTTCTCGGAAGAACTTCCAATAAATAAGTTAAGTTTCAGTCATCTCTGTGCAATATTTTGTCCGCGACAGCATTTTCCACAGACGGACAGACGGACAGACGGACATCGCTAGAATGTCTTCAAATCGATCGAGCATCATAGGGTCTCAGATCGATATTTCGATGTGTTACAAACGGAATGACAAACTTATATATAACCTCTATCACTAAGTGGAGTGTAAAAATATGGTAAAAAATACTAAAAATTGTGTAGCCTATTTTTGAGCACCACGTTCTTTAAAGTTACTAATAGCATCATCAACAATTATTCCAGTTGATGGATGTATAGTTTGCTATGAAGTTAGCAGCAGCATCTTTTGTCTTCCTCTCGGCAGCTGGACTTTCAAGAGCAGCAGAATCTGCAATGTTTTTTTTTCACACTAGAACATTTTAAATTTTAATTTTTATACCCTCCACTCTAGTGATAGAGGGTATATATAAGTTTGTCATTCCGTTTGTAACACCTCGAAATATTGGTCTAGGACCCCATAAAGTATATATATTTATGATCCTCGATCGATTTTAAGTCGATCTAGCGATGTCCGTCCGTCCGTCCGTCCGTCCGTCCGTCTGTCTGTCTGTCTGTCTGTCTGTCTGTCTGTCCGTCCGTAGAAAACACGCTAACTTTTGAAAGACTTTACAGAGGCTACTGAAGTTTGGCATATATGTTTGTCATTTACCTGGTCAGGTTGGTATTGCAATCCAGCCAAATCGGTCCAGTGGTTCAAACGTTATGAGCAAAAGAGTAAACGTTATGAGCAAAAGAGGGTGTTTCGCGAATTTACGAGATAAAAAACACGATAACTTTCGAAAGACAATAATGAGACTACTGAAGCTTGCCATGTATCTTTGCCGTTCCCCGGGTCTGTTCGGTTTTAAATATCAGCTCAATCGGTCCAGTGGTTCAAAAGTTATAAGCAAAACCCTGAATTTCAAATTAGTTTCATCTAAAATGCCACGTGTTTTAACAAGTTTGAAAAGCATTGGTGGTAACTAAACAATGCTTTTCAAACTTGTTTAATTTTAAAGCAATGCTTTTTAAACTTGTGTAGTTCTAAAAGCATTGGTAACTTAAAAATTATAACCGAAAAAAATTTTACACTCAAAAAAAATTTTACACTCAAAAAAAATTTTACACTCAAAAAAAAATTACACAAAAAAAATTTAGTTTTTTTTTACAAAAATTACAATATTTTGTGACATACGTACACTCAAAAAAATAAAACTGTAAAGTTAACAAACTTTTTTTTGTTAACTCGAGTTTACTGGCTTTTTAGCAAATTTTTAGTTAAAATCAGCGTTTTAACTACTTTTTTTAGTTAAGTTCGATTTACGAAAATACTAGTTTTGTACAAATTTGGAATTAATTTTTTTTGTTGACTTTAAAACTGAGTTCACGAATTTTTACTAATTAATTTGCTGATTTTTTGTAACATTTTTGTCAAGTCGAAAATTTTAAACATTTCTTGTGTAGCCTCCTATGCAAATCTCGTTAGTCCTACTTAAGCTGAACTTAACGCTGTGAAAAATATTTTTTTTTTTTTTATTTAAAAAAAAGGTTAGCTGAATTCACCTAATAAAAAAGGTTACGAAATTTTCAGCTGAATTTTTAGTTAAAATTACTGTTTTTTTGCTACATTCCTTCTACGAAAAGTTAACTAAATATTTTTTGTTAAATTAACTAGAAATTTAGTAGGTTCAAAATCAGGTGTTTTTTTAGTTAAATTTAACTAAATTTTTTGCCAACTTTACAGTTTTTTTTTTTTTTTGTGTACGTGCATTCACTCAGAAATATTTTTACAGTAAAAAAAACGTTACACTCGAAAAAAATTTCACACTCAAAAAAAAAATTAGTAATTTTTCTTTTTTTTTTTTAAAAAGGCAAAAGAAGAGTTTTTTATTTAAAATAAAATATTTTACATTAAAAAAAAATTTACACTCAAAAAAAAATTACACAAAAAAAAATTTAGTTTTTTTTTTTTTTTGCAAAAATGACAATATTTTGTGTACATACGTACGTGCATTCATTCAGAAATATTTTTACAGTAAAAAAAAACATTAAACTCGAAAAAAAATTTACACTCAAAAAAAAATTAGTAATTTTTCTTTTTTTTTTAAAAAAAAGGCAAAAAAAGAGTTTTTTACCAAAATAAAATATTTCTAATCAAAATTGTTCATTTTTCACGGTAAAAAATGTACTACCCTTTAAAAAAATGCATTGTGGAGGGTATTCATAGATTCGGCAAAGTCGAATTTAACTTTTCTACTTGTTTTTCTTAAACTAAGAAAAAAAATAATAAAAAGTATTACCATTTCTTTAAGGAAAATACTAATATTTTTGCTAAAATTATCGTAAAATAAAAAAAAAAAAAATCAAGAAAATATAGTAAAAATACCAAAAAAGTGTTGTATTTTACCAATAGTAAATTGCCAAAAAAATCTGTAAAAGTTAAATTTTTACAATTTTTTTTGCTAAAGTTTGGTTGAAGTAAATTACAACAACTTTGACTAATATTTTGACTAAGTTATTTTTTTGAGTGTAATATTTATGAAAGTTTTCATAAATATAATGAAACATTTCGTAAATATTGACCCTATGAACAATTATGTGTCATTGTATTTATGAAACTGTTACATTGAACCAATTTTAATAAGGATTTTCATTATATTTATGACATTTTTCATAGATATAATGAAGCTTTGTCTTTGAGTGTGGATGATTTCTGATCGAGAGACTCACTTTTCCCGTAGAGTGAATTTTTTCAAATACACGAAAATAATATTTCTTTTCTTGAGTGTTCCATTTTGCTCTACATTTGTTTCTAATTTTATAATAGTATATTTTATCTCTATCTTAAATAACATTTATCATATTTTAAAAACCACTTACCTTTGCAATATATCAAAAAACCGATTTAATTTATTCCATAATTGTTTTCTATAAAATTTGATTAATTTTATTAAATTCACAGCATTTTAAAAGATTTGTGTGTTTAAATCTGTAACACATTTTGCACATAAATCACAACAGCAACAATAACAAAACAACATATTTAAACATCAATCAGCATGAATTTTTCTTATGAATAATTTGATTTTTTTTTTTTTTTTTTATAAATTATGAATAAACAATTATTTTATTTTTAATAAACTATCAAGACGATTTTTTATATTTATTAATTAAAATTTTATTAACACTTAAAAAATTGTTTTGAATTATTTTTTTTTTTTTTTTCAAAATTCTTAAAAAATAAAAACTTAATTAAATAACATCAAACATTTAATATTTTTAATTTATTATTAATTTATCGGTAGTTTTTATATACATTTATTCACAGTTTTATTAAAAAAAAATATTTTTTTTTTAATAATTTAAATTTTGTATTCGTTATTTTTTAGGTTTTTTCTATATTTTTATATATTTACACTGTTTTAAAATTTTTTGTTTAATTTTAAAACTTTCAGGTTTTATTTTAAATTAAGATTTTTTTCAATTTTTTGGGTTTTTTTTTAATTTTCGATTTTTTCTTTTTTTAATTTTTGTTCCAAAATTTTTGGTTTATTTTGAAAATTTTCCAAATTTTTTTTTTTAAACTTTAAAATATCTTTTTTTTTTAATTTTTGTTCTAAAATATTTTTAAGATTTTTTGAATTTTTGTTCCAAAATTTTTAATTTTCGATTTTTTTTTTAATTTTTTATCGATATAATTTTCAGTTTTTTTTTTTATATTTTGAAATTAAAAATTAGTTTATTTTCAATACCGTTAACTTTAATTATAAACTCTCTCGCTTCAACAGCACAACCGTTTATGTGTAAAAACTCGCAACAACTGAATTAAAGAAATTTCTTTTCGTTGATTTTATCAAACCGTCAGTAAGAATAAACATCCAACAAAATTTATCCAAATACATTTCAATACGTTTTCAGCTGGGTATGAAAAGAAAATATTTGCCACGCACACTAAATAGGAAAAAATTCAACATGAACCAAAAAAGAAAACATTGTGAAAAACTATCTTTGACTCACAATTGAAAAATGAAAACACAAAACAGATGTTTTATTTACAACAGTAATAGAAACTGTTCCCATCACTACCCCCACTATTCCCACTTTAGAATCAGTACAAAATCAAAACATTACCCCTTTTTTAATTTATCTACAAATTTTCCCTTCTCTTATGGCGCATGCCTGTTCTTATAAAAGCGCGCAAAAATTTTGTTAACGGATAAAAATTTAAATTCTTTATTTGTAAATTTAATGCACAATTTTTGTGTTAAGGTCTTTAACACGTAATTTTAAATTCCACATCTTCTTTCAAGTCTAGTAATTATAATAAATTTCATATGCATGTGTTAATTATAGCTTTGATAAAAGTTTTTTTATCGTAAGTTCATCATTTTTAATTGTGTTGCCATTTTTACTGTGCAATAGAGGTCAACGAAACTCAAAGACATTTCCAAAAAAAATTCTAGGATTCTGAAAAAAAAAAATTAAGATCAGATTCTTAGACATTTTTCCCATTGAAAAATTATTAAGTGTTTTCAAAGTGTCGGGCATTTTAATGTAAATGGCAAATTTGCAATTTTACTAAACGTCAAGTATTTGCCACCATTTCATTTTTATATATCGTGAGCGCACTTTTTGTAAGTAATTTGCACAAAATAATAACTTTAATAACTTTTGGCATTCACAATTTTAAAATAAAACATAAATTATCTGTATTTTTATTTTTGTATAATTTGTTTGTTGCCGCGTTTGAAATTTCAGCGTAAAAAATTACAGCTGTTATCATTTTTTTGTTGTTTTTTTTTTAATTTGCACTCTGGTATTTTCATTTTACATAGGTTTGAGTAAGGCATTTAAAGAAAAATTTGTCAGCTAATTTTTTGACGTTTAGTAAATTTTTTGTGACGTTTGGCATTTTTGCCAAATACCACACTAAAAAAGGAAAATTTAACCGTCACTGTGAAAACCCCAATTGACTACAGTACATTTTTTCCCACAGGAAAATATTCTTATTCTGAGAAATATTTTTTAAAATAAAGATTTTTAAATTCTGAGAAATATTTTTATTCATAGAAAAATTCTTTCAACTTTTGAACATTTTATATTTAAAAAAACTCTCAGATTCCGAGTCGAAGCATTTACGTGAATTTTTGTGAAGAAAAAAATGCAATTTTTAATTTAACTGGAGGTGATAGCACAAAAATTGCTTAATTTGGTGATCATCGCTTAAAATTTTCAAAGAGAAAATTTTAACGTATAGGATTTTTCAAAAAAAAAAAACTATATTTCATTCTAGTTTTAATAAAGAAAAAAAAATCAAAAATGGGGATCATCACTAAAATTTTTAAAAATCCCGTTTTACTTGTTTTTATTTGAAAATCTACTTTAATTGCAATTTAAAAGGTTACTACACTCAAAAAATCTCGTGATTTTGCGAGGATAGGTAAAATTCTCGTAAAATTACGTGGATTTCCTCGTAATTTTGAATGCGCCAAAAATTGGTAAAATAACCAATTTTATTGGTAAAATATTGTTTTAAAACCGGAAAAATAAAAATAATGGTAAACTTACAAGAAAAATGGTAAATATGTTTAAAAAAAAAATGGTAAATTTACAAACCAAAATGGTAAATTTACAAAAGATTTTTTTTTTGTTAAACAACATAAATCCTAGTAATAAAATCATTTTTGTAAAATAACTGTTTTTTTTTTTGTAAAATAACTAGAATCCTCGTAATAAATTTTTCAAAATTTTGTCAATTTTTTTTTAAACATTTTTCAATAAAAAAAAAAATGTTTTTTTTTTGTTAAACAACATAAATCCTCGTATAACATAATTTTTGTAAAATAACAGTTTTTTTGTAATTCCACTAGAATCCTCGTAATAAAAACTTTTTTGTAAAATTACAGTTTTTTTTTGTAAAATAACCTTTCAAAATGGTAGAATACAATTACGAAAATAAACCTGTAAAATTACCAATAAAACTGTAGTTCTTGTTTGAGCAAAGTACAAGATTTTTTGTTAAAAAACAAGGAAAATTATTAAATATTGGTAGAACGGGATTACAAGGCATTTTACCAGGCGTTTTACCAGTTTATTTTTTTGAGTGTAGAGGTGCTAAAAAACTTGACTTGCAATTAATTATTTAACAAGAGGAGCTAGAGCAAAAGCAGCAAAAATTAGAGATTATCAAAATTTTCAAAAATTATCATTGCCCGAGTAAAAATTTTTATATGATGCAATATATAATGATATGTAACACAATATATATTTATACGCAATTTGATCCGAATAATGGTGGATGTTTTTGCATTAGAAAAGATCAACTTGTATAAAATATGATTTGATTTCATCCGAGTTTTGACCAGACATTGCTATATATTGGTGGATCTAATTAGATATAATTGCATAAAAACATATAAAATCCTGGTGTTTTTTGGTTTGGGTTGAGATACGCCACAGGTCAACGATACATTCACCAAACATATAATTTTCTAAAACAAAAAAATGTTTGGGTACGCTTCGAACCAGATAGGTGATATACATAACCCTAATAAGGAAATGTTTAGGAACATTTTAAGAAGTTTTTTATACTTTGCCTAAAAAACTTAGAAAATTTTTGGTTAATTGGAAACATATAAAGTTTTATATTTAACAGAATAAGCTATATATAATTTGATGTTAAATTATACAGAAAAACAGATTTTGTATTGACCCTCATATTATTTTATTTAATTATATCAACCGTACACCTTTTATCTCGAATCATGATTAAATTATATATTACTACGTATGACTGCATTAAAAAAAATTTAGAAAATATCGCACGGATGTATGATCATATATAATTTATTATGTTTGTATCAAGTTATATATTGTAATACAGTCAAACTCGGTCATAACGAACTCTGTTATAACGAATTCTCGGTTATAACGAACTAATTCCAAAGTCCCGACGTTTCGGCAACAATTTTCACACAAAACACTTCTTTTATAACGAACTCGATTATAGCGAATCCTCGGTTAAAACGAACTACTTATTATGGTCCCACGAATACAATTTAATGTATATTTACCTTTTTATAACGAACTCCCATAAATATTTTAAAATGTGTGGCAATTATGTTTATTAAACTCATAAAAAGTTAGAAATTTTTGATTAATATTATAATTTTGATGAAATTTATATATTTTTAATGTTTTCTTTTCAATAGGTGGTTAAATTTTCAAAAAAACGCCAAATAAAATAAAATTGGAACTTTTTTTTTTTTTGAAAATAAAACTAGGTTGATATACACCTTTTTTGCTGAAGACGAAACCGAATATTCGGCCAAATTTTCACTATTCGGCCAAACCGAAGCCGAATATTAAAAAAAAATATATTTATGTTGTGAAAACAAGAAAAAAATAAAACTCGACGGCAGGATACTCAAATGCATTAGAATGTTGTCTAGAATGATTTTATGTTAAGTAAAAAAAATTTTTGGACATTTTTGTAAAAAAAATATATTTTAGAGTGTAAATTTTTTTTTCGACCGAAAATTTTTTTTGAATGTAAAAAATGTTTTTAGTTGCAAAAACACTTAGTTAATTGTTTTTGTGGCTTACTAATGTGATTCAAAGTTAGTTTAGTGTGTTTTTCAACACGTGAGCACAAATATTTTACAATTATTCGGTATTCGGCCAATATTGTGGCCGAAGCCGAATAGTGGCCGAATAGTGCTTTTTGGCCGAAGCCGAATATTCGGTCGGACACTATAAAATATACCCCGCTTATAGCGAACTTCGCTTATAACGAACTATTTTTACTGGTCCCTCGGAGTCCGTTATAACCGGGTTTGACTGTATATGTATATTTTTACTCGGGTTGTTGTTTTTTTTCAACAAAGAAATTCAACAAACACAAACACAATTTGTTGATCTAACAAAAGTAAAAATCTTATTTTTTTTTCAACAAAGAAATTCAACAAACACAATTTTAGATCTGACATTTTTTTTTTTTTTTTTTTCAACAAAGAAATTTAATAAACACAAACACTATTTGTTGACATGATAAAAGAATTTTGAAATAAAATTACTTGACTGAGTTTGTTGAAAACAAAATCGAAGTTTTGTATTATGGAGTAATAGGCGCCGTTTTTACTAAATGTTTGGTTAATATCATGCTTGGTTTATTTACAATTGATGTTTGTTGATTTAAATTGTATGATTTTATTTTCTGTGTACCTGAATTTTTCCAAAAAAATTAGGGTGTAAATTTTTTTAAGAAAAAAATTGATTACAATTTATTCTTTAACTAGAGGGACTACAGCAAAAATAGCAATAATTTCGGAAACATAGATAAAATCCATTTTAAAACGACTTTTTTAAATAAATTTTATTTGCAAATTATTAGTTAACTAGAGGTGCTAAAGCAAAAAGAACAAAAATTGAAGGGGGGGGGGGTGAAATAAAGCCATAGGCAATAAGGCCATATGGCCTTATTTCCCAAAGAGTTGAGAAATAAGGCCATATGGCGTTATTACCAACCACTGTTGGAAATAAAGCCATATATGGCTTTGTTACTCATTTGAATATTTTTTAAAAATGTTCATCATTATTTTGCGGAGAGTGTGGAAATATATTTCCACGTAAATCCTGCTACCCAAAAAAAATTATTTAGCGAAGCCGCTAAATTAATTTATGGGGTTTAAAATGGCGTACGGACATAGCGCCCAAGGTCTTATCGCCCAAAACCGTAAATGTCATATCGCTCAAGCTGCGACATATATCCCGAAATGATAGGTCTAAAAATGTCATTTCTCGCAAAACCAAATTGTCAAAAAATCCAAAATATTTTTTTTGGACGAAATGTCGAAATTACGACTTCTATGATTTGTTTTTGTTTTTTGAATAAAGGTTTTCTGCGTAGCCGGCATTTGGCCGGGCTTAGGGATTACATACTCCACGCATTAAACCCACCCTTTCTGCAATCCAAAGCTATTTTGGTTATCAGGCCTTTTTGAGGCGTAACAAATTTGATAGCGCAAAGGCCTGCTACCCTAGAAAACATTACTTTGCGGAGAGGGTGGGTATAATGCATCGATTTTGTAATCCCTAAGCCCGGCCGAAGGCCGGCTACACAGAAAAACTTTTTTTGTTAAAAAATCTTTAAATAAAAAACCTGCCCCTCTTAGTTCCGAGGTTCCTGGTATATGTGGTTTTTATACCCTCCAACCACAGTATGGGGGTATACTCACTTTGTCATTCCATGTGTAACGCATCGAAATATCGATCTAGGACCCCATAAAGTATATATTTTATTGATCAGTGATCGATTCTAAGATATTCTAGCGATGTCCGTCCGTCCGTCCGTCTGTCCGTCTGTCCGTCTGTAGAAGACACGATACAGTCCAAAATAAAAGAGCTAAACTTCCGAAGTTTGGCACGAATGTGTCTTATATTCCTAGGCAGGTTAAGTTCGGAAATGGGCAAAATCGGACCAGGGGGAAAAAAGTTCCCCCTTAGAGAACTAAACCAACCCAAGAAAAAACGCATTTTTTGCAGGGTTTTTTGTACTTTTGCTAAGCAAATGCAACATTCTTATCTCAGAAGAAGTTCAAAATCGCAAGGGGAATGTGCCCCCTAACGTCTCCCAACAACCCCCCCCCCCAAAAAAAAAGACGCCCCTGGATTTTTTTATATTGTATTTTTTACATTTTGGAGGGTATAAAAGATTCGGCACAGCCGAATGTAACACTCTTACTTGTTTAATTTAAAGATAGTCAAAAAAAAAATCTGCGTAGCCGGCCTTCGGCCGGGCTTAGGGATTACAAACTCCATAAATTAATTTAGCGGCTTCGCTAAATATTTTTTTTTTGTTGGGTAGCAGGATTTACGGGGAAATATATTTCCACATTTTCAACTGATATGGCTTTATTTCCACTTTGGTTGCAAAATCAATATGACTTTATTGCTCAATTGTGTTGGTAATAAAGCCATATGGACTTATTTCCCATTGAATTGAGAAATAAGGCCATATGGCCTTAGTCATATTGATATTGCAACCAAAGTGGAAATAAAGCCATATCAGTTGAAAATGGTGAAATATATTTCTCCGTAAATCCTGCTACCCAAAAAAAAAA
Source organism: Pegoplata infirma (assembly GCA_963921195.1). NCBI lineage: Eukaryota > Metazoa > Arthropoda > Insecta > Diptera > Anthomyiidae > Pegoplata > Pegoplata infirma. The sequence goes on along the minus strand of CAWUER010000375.1, from coordinate 57,028 downwards.
ATTATTTAGCGAAGCCGCTAAATTAATTTATTGAGTTTGTAATCCCTAAGCCCGGCCGAAGGCCGGCTACGCAGAAAAAAAAAATTTTTTGAGTATCTTTAAATTAAAAAACCACATATAGAACGAACCTCGGAACTTAAAGGGGTCTAGAGGCACCAATTTTTTATTGGCAGGGTTTTTAATTTAAAGATTGTTTAACAAAAAAGTTTTTCTGTGTAGCCGGCCTTCGGCCGGGCTTAGGGATTACAAAATCCATGCATTAAACCCACCCTCTCCGCAAAGTAAAGTTTTCTAGGCTAGCAGGCCTTTGCGTTATTAAATTTGTTATGCCTCAAAAAGGCCTGATAACCAAAATAACTTTGGTTTACAAAGAGGGTGGGTTTAATGCATGGAGTTTGTAATCCCTAAGCCCGGCCGAAGGCCGGCTACGCAAAAAACCTTTATTACAAAAAAACAAATCATAGAAGTCGTAGCAGGATTTTAGTGGAACAATTTTTCCACATTTTCCCCTACACTCTCCGGAAATTAATGACGAACACTTTTATAAATTTTCAAATGAGTAATAAAGCCATATATGGCTTTATTTCCAACAGTGGTTGGCAATAAGGCCATATGGCTTTATTTCTCAACTCATTGGGAAATAAGGCCATATGGCCTTATTGCCTATGGCTTTATTTCACCCCCCCTCGCCAAAAATGTTCAAAAATCTATTTTTACATAATTTATTTACAAAAAAAAATTAAGTGCTATTTATTAGTTAACTAGAGTTGCTAAAGAAAAAATCTTAAAATGGGGATCATCGCCTGAAATTCTAAAACATTTTTCCCGTATAAAATATTTATTAAATTGCATAAATTTTTTCTACAGAAAAATATTCAGATTCTGAGACATTTTAGTTTTAGGCAGATTATAAGATGCAGAAACATTTTTTCTTTGAAATATTGTTCGTTTCAGATTCTCAGATTCTAAAAAAAGTTCTGAGAATCTGCGACAGTTTTACTTGACAAAACTTCTCTGATTTTATATTTTTTTTCTTGTTTTGGTCAATGACATTACTTATTTTTATGACGTATTGTATTTTTTTTTTTTATTTTTTCTTCTTCCCAATATTGTTTTTATTTTCATTTATCATGTTGCATGTGTAACACCCATACAAGTGTTATTTGTCCAATTGCCACATTATCTTACGTGCAAATAATTTTGTATACATATTTTATCCTTTCAGTTTTGGTTTCAATCTCAAGTACATTGTCCTTTTTTATGGCATTTTTTTTTTAAAGTTTATTTCTTGGCATTATTGCCTGCCACTCGGTATGCACAACTGATGTATTAAAAGTAAAAGTTCAATAACATTATAAAGTTTATACGATGTAAATTTAAATATTAAATTGATAAATGAAAAAATTTAAAGAGAATAACGATATCTGCTTTCATGAAATAAAATCACTTAAATTTATTGCAATCAGTTTAATTTTAAGAAAAATTCATGTTTAAACCAGATTTCTGAAAATTTAAAGAGATGGTCTCCAATTTTTGCTATTTTTGTTCTAACAAATGAAGTCTCCCTAATGTCACCATTCGATCTTCATGAAATTTGGATATGTTGTTAAGAACGAAAATTAATTCGACCCGTATTTTTTTTAGCGGCCTAAACTAATTTTTAGTGGGGGTCGATTTGTATGGGGGGAAATTAACCTTTTTCAGTTTTTTTCGATTTACGCCTATTTTAACAAAATTAATATAGACATGTGTGGTATCAGATTAAAGGTATTAAAAATACCTATCTCGTGGAGCTAACAGCGGGCCATAGAAGTTAATATTTTTCGACTTATTAACAAAAATGTCCTAAAATTTTGGTATTTTACTCAATATGACGAAAAGTTGTGCATGTTTGGACACGTTCTTAGCACACGTAGATAGGTTTTCCACAGACCTTTCATTTGGTTTGTAACATAACTAGGTTTCTTTGCATAATATAGGAGATAAACGAAAAAAACTGAAAAATGGCCTTGTCTTCCGCCCCTCCTTTTTACCCCCTAAATATGAATTTGGGCCGCTAAAAAAAATCTACAAAATAAAACCAATTTCATAAAGATCCGAGTGTGACGCTAGGAAGACTTCCCTTGTAAGTTCTCTAGTTTAGCCAAAAATCCAATTAAATTTAGGAAATTTTCTATCAAGAGCCTCTAGTTAAGATAAAAAATGCAATTTATGTTTTTGAGAAAATATTCATAAAAAAATTGTTTTTTGAAAATTTTTAACAATGATCCCTATTTTTAGCTATTTTCGATGTAGGGCCTTTAATTAAGCCAAAAAATTTAATTTACATTTTTCAGAAATAAATCATATAAAAATAGATTATTGGACTTTATAGCGATGATACCAAATTTTAGCTATTTTTGATCAGGATCCCTATTTAAGCCCAAAAACATAACAAAAAATTTTTCTTAGAAAAATTTTGTAAAAAAAATGATTTTTAGTTAAGCCGAAAAATGAAATTAAAGTTTTTTGAAATAAAAAAAATAAAAAAAATAATAAAAATAATTTAAGCTATTTTTGCTCAAGGACCTGTAGTTAAGCCAAAAATGCAATAAAATTATAAGGGTTTGAGATGAAAAATGTAGAAGAAAAATTTAATTTCTAAAAGCTATAGACATTTCTGGTATTCCTACACCGGTTGCGGATAGATCCAGTTAACTGTCTTCACACACAGAAAAATAAGATTCCAATCTTAGGCGCCCCAGTAGGCTAGATGGTAGCGTGCTAGCCTATGAGTCTGGGGGTCGTTGGTTCGATTCCCACCAGAGGCCTTGGTCTGTTTCGCTACAACGAGACGAAGGTCTTTGTTACCAAGTTAGTAAGTATCAACCAAAGTATCAACCAAATTTAGTCGAGACTACCGATATTCAATTGAGACTACCTATATGCAAATATATCAACCGATTTTTAGCATTATTAGTTGAATTTCAGTTAAAAAATTTAAAATTTGTTTTCTGTGAGCATCAGTTGGATTTAAATGCCAGTTTGTTTTGTTAATGGTAAATGTTTTTCTAATATGTGAATTTTTTATTATTATCAACACCCAGTCCGGAATCGAACCACGAATATTTTTTCATACCATTAACAATACTGGTAGGATGGCACTCTAAACATCACCGCCACTGCATTGCTTAGATATGTGATGGATAAATATTCGATTTCTATTCATTACTGCTTGACCCAGCAAAAACTTGGTAATGACACATCATTACCATTCTAATTACTTAGTAATGACAGAAAATTACCTTTAGCATTATTTTGAAATGTAAAATAAGGACTTATTAATAATGACTAACATAAGTCATTACAATAAAATAAAAAAATTTCAGAACTAGATTTTCACTTTTTGACTAACTGTACATTATTTTGAATAAAAACAAAATAAAATTAGATATTTTTTTATTTTTTAAAAATTTTTTTTAAAATAATTTTGTCATTAATTATAAGTATATATGTAATTAGTTATTAATATTGGTTTGATAATCATTACATTTGGCACATTTGCTTGTAAATGTAATGGAAAAGGTAATTCGAATCAGAAGTAGTTATAACTTTTGAATTTCCCATTACCCATTTCAAGTTTTTGCTGGGGAATTGCATATTAATAGTTTTCTACAGAGAGATTGACAATTATAACAACAACAGTTCAACTCGTTTGTCTCTTCATAGTTTTTGGAATCGTGTTGCCACATGGCACATTGGTTCCAAATCAAAATCTAGCTAGACAAAAGTCCAAAAATTAGTGTCCTTAAAATTGGGAATTAATAGCGCTAGGGGCAAGCTAAGGGTGTGTTCTGATCAAACTAATAACCATTTTTTGGAATTAGGCCTTTAACTTTGTTAAATATGCGAATGAAATAACATTTTTGGTATCCAATATTTAAAAAAAATAATAATATATACATAAGTGTTCAACTAATAACATCATATTATCTATGTTACATCAATGGTTTCAAAACGGTTTATGTACAAGAAAGCTACAGATTTATACTTATTCTGGACATTAATAAGAAATTTATTATTGATCTTCTTCTTACATTTTTTGTACTTTGAAGTATGGTCAATAATAACAATATTTTTGAGGATTTATGAAACTTCCGCAGCTTGCCAAAACCGAATCCAGGCATATCATGTCGAATTACTACATACAGCTTATAGGTAATTTATTACTGAACGTTGTCACGCAGACATTTCTTGCAGGTTTTTGCAAGTTTAAAATTAATCACAGTTTATATGAAAAAAGATTTTCGCCTAAAATTTTTTTTCTAAATAAAGTATCGAATTTTTGTAAGCTTTTGATAACTTTTAAGTATTATAATTATGCTTAGCTTAAATAAAGCATTAAACGTGATGTTTCCTATTAAACCACGGCCAATTACACACTTCGACTAAAGTCAAAAATGTCCGTCCGTCTGTCCGTCTGTAGAGGACACGATACAGTCCAAAATAAAAGAGCTGAACTTCCGAAGTTTGGCACGAATATGTCTTATATTCCTAGGCAGGTTAAGTTCGGAAATATATAAAATCGGACCTAGGGGAAAAAAGTTCCCCCTTGGAGAACTAAACCAACCTAATAAAAATCGAATTTTTTGCAGGGTTTTTTGTACTTTTGCTAAGCAAATGCAACATTCTCCTCTCAGATGAAGTTCGAAATCGCAAGGGGAAGGTGCTCCCTAACGTCTCCCACCAACCCCCCAGCAAAAAAAACGCCCCTGTATTTTTTTATATGTTTTTTTTTTACATTTTGGAGGGTATAAAAGATTCCGCACAGCCGAATGTAACACTCTAACTGTTTTTTTATTATTTTTTACATTTTGGAACGTATAAAAGATTCGGCATAGCCGAATTTAACACACTCACTTGTTTTTTTCAATTACACTTCTCGACAAAAAAAAAATTTTTTTTTTAGAGATTACAAAACTTTTAAAAAATTAGTTTTTGCATTTCATATTTCTGTTCTGCATATAGACCATTTTTGTCATTAATGAATTACTGAAATTAGAAAAAAAATAAAAAGTTGTCGATTAGTGTAATCGACTTAGAAAAATTTTAACATGTTTTTTGAACTCAGCGACCCCAAAAACATATAAAACGGTGATAAAATAATTTTGTCCAGCTAGATTTGGACTTGGAACCACTGTGCATGGTCTGGATTTTGCAGACACATGTAGGGGATTGCATTTTTCTGGGAGACATGCCTAATAGCGACACTTCTGTCAGTATTATTTTAGAAAAAATAATTGTTTTAGAAAAAATAATTGTAAGAATTGATTTATGTAAATTTGTTGCAAAAGAATTTTTGGATATAATGATCCCCATATTTTCTGTTTTTGCGCTTTCACCCCTTGTTAACTATTAAATTGCAATTATTTTTTTTTTTGGAAAAATTCATGTAAATATGGACTTTTGGAAAAATTTAGCGATGATCCCTAATTTCTGATATATTTGCTCTTACACCTTTAGTAAACTAAAAACTTTAAAATATATAAAAATTAATAAAAAAATATGGATTTTTCGAAATTTGTGCACACTAGTTGATAAATTGCAATTTTTTTTTTAAATTTTTAAAAATCTCTAGCAATGATTAGCAAACTTTTATGCCCACTATCACCATGAGGAGTTCATAAAAATGAGTGAAATATTTCAGCTAATAAACATAAAAATAATTGTGTTGGCTTTCATCATGACCAAAAGTATTTACTAACAACAATGCGAAGGGCATTTACAGTTATACCCCAAAATATCCAGCGATTATTCAATATATAAAATCGCTTAATATAATAAAATTAACACTTTTTTAAGCGATTTTATATATTTCAAAATAAACTTTAATTTAAAGAAAAAATAAATATTTAATATAACCTAAATCCCCGTCTTGAAAGTTCTAGGTGTACTGAAATTTTACTTATTTATGAAGCAAAACCAAACAATTTATGATTATTGCTAGAGAAGGTTAATTTCCATATAACCAGTGCAGCAAACTGATACACCATAAAATGCAACACATCAGTCAAAAAAACAATTTGGTAGAGGATTTTAAATTTTTTTTTTTTATTTCAAAATTTTTACTAAAATCGAAAACTTTCAATATTTTGTGCGTCTTTATCAGCGACGTATCCAGGAATTTGAAAACGGGGTGGCACAATTCCCAAAATTTTTTTCGTCATCGCCTATTAAAATTTATTTTTAACTACCACCATTACCTAGGTAGGTACTTTTTATAAAAGGAACTTTTTATAAAAGGTACTTTTTATAAAAGGTACTTTTTATAAAAGCTACTTTTTATAAAAGCTACTTTTTATAAAAGCTACTTTTTATAAAAGCTACTTTTTATAAAAGCTACTTTTTATAAAAGGTACTTTTTATAAAAGGTACTTTTTATAAAAGGTACTTTTTATAAAAGGTACTTTTTAAAAAAGGTACTTTTTTTAAAAGGTACTTTTTATAAAAGGTACTTTTTATAAAAAGTACCCTTTATAAAAAGTACATTTTATAAAAAGTACCCTTTATAAAAAGTACCTTTTATAAAAAGTACCTTTTATAAAAAGTACCTTTTATAAAAAGTACCTTTTATAAAAAGTACCTTTTATAAAAAGTACCTTTTAAAAAAAGTACCTTTTTTAAAAAGTACCTTTTATAAAAAGTACCTTTTATAAAAAGTACCTTTTTTTAGCAGAAAAATCTGCTGATTTTAGCAGAAAAAATCTGCTGATTTCAGCAGAATAATCTGCTGATTTCAGCAGAACAATCTGCTGATTTCAGCAGAACAATCTGCTGATTTCAGCAGAGCAATCTGCTGACAATCTGTTCTGCTTTTTTTTTATATAAAAAAATTTCTTGAAAAAATAATGAAATTCAGCAAACAAAATCAGTATAAACATAGTAAAATGTCTGTTATTTTCTTAAACTAAATGACAGAGATTTTACTAAAAAATATCCTTCTCAGCAGAACAATCTGCTAAAAGATTGCTAATTCAAATTGAAAGTCGTTTTACAGATTTTTTGACAGAGTTTTTGAGTGTACCTTTAATAAAAAGTACCTTTTATTAAAGGTACCGAAAGTACACTTTTTGGTACTTTTTTATTTCCTGAGGTATAAATAAAACAAACTTTTTTGTTTTTTAAATCATCACATTGGTGGAGGGTATTTAAAGATTCGGCACAGCCGAATATAGCTTTCTTACTTGTTTTATTTTTATTTTATCTCAGCTAGTTTTTTAGCAAAGTTCTACAAATTTATTTCTTTGAGTGTTCTATAATAAAAATGTAAAAAAACTTGCTTGTTAGAAAATAAATTAACATATTTATGCACTCAATGCCACAAAAAGGGTCATAACTAAATATTTCCTTAACATTCTTTAGCATGCCATTTTAGATTAAATTTATAACAACCTACTTTGCATTGAGAATACATTTAAATCGCAAATAACAGAAACGGAAATGAAAATTCATTTTACAACTTTAAATTTAATTTTCATTGATAATTTTGCTATTCTTTATTGTGCAATTGCACGCACACTTGCTAAGCATGAATGCATGCATGTGTTCATGCAAGCCAAACAATTTAAAACAAATGATATAATTTAACACTATGATGACCTTAAGGTCAACAATTATAACAATTCAATGTTTAAAGGTAATCAAAAAGCCAATAAAAGGTTATTTGTATTGCAGTTTAAAGAATAAATGGAAGAATAACAAATTAAAGGATAAAATCATGTTAAGATAAAGTTGGATTCGCGTTTAAGAAACTTTTAAAAAAATCTGAAAATTTCTTTCCCTTGAAACTTTCATAGAGCTTGAGACAAACTTTCATCAAAAAGTATTTTGATCCAAATCCAATCATTTTAACCCTTGGCGCCATCGAATGGCGTTTTGGGTTTTATAGAAAATGTTCACCAAAATTTCTAAACTTTGATCGAAAAATTAAGTTTAAGTTAAAGTTTTTCTTAAGCTCTATGAAATAGTCAGTGGAAACTACACCATTTACAGATGTAATTCGAAAAAGATCAATTGTAATTCGAAGATTCTATTTGTAATTCGAAGATTCCATTTGTAATTCGAGGATTCCATTTGTAAATCGAAGATTCCATTTGTAATTCGAATACTCCAATTGTAATTCGAAGATTCCATTTGTAGTTCGAAGATTCCAATTGTAATTCGAAAAAGATCAATTGTAATTCGAAAAAGATCAATTGTAATTCGAAAAAGATCAATTGTAATTCGAAAAAGATCAATTGTAATTCGTAAAAGATCAATTGTAATTCGTAAAAGATCAATTGTAATTCGAAAAAGATCAATTGTAATTCGAAAAAGATCAATTGTAATTCGAAAAAGATCAATTGTAATTCGTAAAAGATCAATTGTAATTCGAAAAAGATCAATTGTAATTCGTTAAAGATCTATTTTAATTCGAAAAAGATCAATTGTAATTCGTAAAAGATCAATTGTAATTCGAAAAAGATCAATTGTAATTCGAAGATTCCATTTGTAATTCGAAGATTCCAATTGTAATTCGAAGATTCCAATTGTAATTCGAAAACCAACGAGTAAATCAACAAAACACAATGTTTTTAAAGGCGTAAGAAACGATTTTACTCGTTGGTTTTCGAATTACAATTGGAATCTTCGAATTACAAATGGAATCTTCGAATTACAAATGGAATCTTCGAATAACAATTGATCTTTTTCGAATTACAATTGATCTTTTGCGAATTACAATTGATCTTTTTCGAATTACAATTGATCTTTTACGAATTACAATTGATCTTTTTCGAATTACAATTGATCTTTTACGAATTACAATTGATCTTTTTCGAATTACAATTGATCTTTTTCGAATTACAATTGATCTTTTTCGAATTACAATTGATCTTTTACGAATTACAATTGATCTTTTACGAATTACAATTGATCTTTTTCGAATTACAATTGATCTTTTTCGAATTACAATTGATCTTTTTCGAATTACAATTGATCTTTTTCGAATTACAATTGGAATCTTCGAATTACAAATGGAATCTTCGAATTACAATTGGAGTATTCGAATCACAAATGGAATCTTCGAATTACAAATGGAATCTTCGAATTACAAATGGAATCTTCGAATTACAAATAGAATCTTCGAATTACAATTGATCTTTTTCGAATTACATCTGTAAATGGTGTAGTAAAAAAGTTAAATTCGACTTGGCCGAATCTATAAATACCCTCTACAATGCCCTTTTTAAGTGATTGTAAATTTAATAATGTGAAAAAATAACATTTTTAACTAGAAATATTTTATTTTGTGTAAAAAAAACTTTTTTTTAAGTAATTTTTGAAAAAAAAAAGAAATAATTTACAAAATTTTTTTTTGAGTGTAAAATTTTCTTCGAGTGTATATTATTTTTTAGTGTAAAAATATTTTTGAGTGACAAAAATACGTTCAAAAATATTTTTGGACTTACCAATGTTTTTAAAACATGTTTAACGGGGTTTCAATTAGAGATGGGCGCGTGAATGATTTTTGGCTCACACTCACACACGCTCACGACAGGAATTTTTGAATCACGCACAGTCACTCACGAACATATTTTTTCTACTCACAATTCACACTCACGTGCACTCACGCAAGCTTCACTCACACTCACGTTGACTCCTAGTTTTTTTTTTACAAAAATGACAATATTTTGTGTACATACGTACGTGCATTCACTCAGAAATATTTTTACAGTAAAAAAACATTACACTTGAAAAAAATTTTACACTCAAAAAAAAAATTTTTTCTTTTTTTTTAAAAAAAATGACAAAAAAAGAGTTAATTTTTTCACGTTAAAAAATGTACTACCCTTTAAAAAAAATGCATTGGGGAGGGTATTCATAGATTCGGCAAAGTCGAATTTAACTTTTCTACTTGTTTTGTTTGCTACCTCCTATTTGACAAAATGTCCAAGTAATTTTAAAAGATTTTTACCAATAATTTTGTAATTTTACAAGCATTTTACCAAAAAAATTGTAAATTTAATTTTTTTTTTTTTGACGCGATAAAACTTACAAAGAGGTTTCGTGATTTTACTAGATTTTGTGCTTCCTCCAATTTTACGAGAATCGCTAGTAAAAATTACAAACTTTTTTGTTATTTTACAAGATTTTTACCAATAAAATTGTAAATTTATAACTTACAAAAAATGTTCATAAATTTACTAGATTTTTTTTTTGTAAAAAATCTTGAAAATTTGTAAAATTACAAGAAAAACTGTAAAATTACAAAAAAATTTAAATTTCGATCGAAAATTATTTGTTAAAAAACAGAGAAAACCGTAAAATATTTGTAAAATGAGATTACGAGACTTGTTCTAGTAATTTGACAAGGTTTTTTTTTTGAGTGTAGGACAACAAAAATTTGTCCGGATGTTCCAAATCGGAAGAAAAACTTTTTTGGCATACAAAAAAAATGCCACTCTAGTTTATATATTAAAATCATTACAACAACTTATACTGAATTAAACCTCAAAGCCCTCTTAATAAACCTTATCTTATTGAACATCAAATATTGTTTCGCTTTAATTCACTATTTCTAGAAATTGCAAATTGTGTTCATTAAAAGAAAAATATACACTCAATGATTGTGTTTGATTTTTTATTTTTGTTGACTGCTGCTAATTTATATTCATAGCAATCCTGCATGTCTATATACAAATAATTGCCACAATATTTAAAAAAATAAAAAAATATATTAATGATAATGTTGTTATAGATACTTTTAATGTGTAAAAATTAAGTGGAATTTATAGACTTCAATAAAATTAATATTGTCGCAATCAGACGCAGTGTTACAAAAATAAATCAAAGTTTAAATTAACATTGTGTGAAAAGAAAAATACATGTGTACATCAGTGTGTTTCACTGTCAACTTCTTTAACCACCTTTTTTTTATTTTCCAAAAAAAAAAAAAACTTTATTAAGTGTATGCTAATAACACTGTGCAACAAATTTTGGGTCATCGCATTGAGCCTCAATGCCTTCAACGCCATATGAAAGTAGACCATCAAATGGACAAAATCACCAAAGGGTTGAGCAAAGTCAGTTCGGATTTCTTTTTTATAGCCCACTGAAGTTTTTATTTTTTTTTCAAAGGCGTTTGGAGCATCTGAGCTTCAAAATATGATTTGATGTCTTCAGTGAAATTTTATGGCGGTTCTTTTTTAGAACATTTTAACCCTCTAACTGCCATTTTAAGGGGTCATTTTAGTCCTTTTTCAAAAACTAAACACAGAAGTCTAATAAAACGTCCATTTAGAGGGTTAAAATGTTCTACAAATATTTTCCTCATAAAATTTCACTAGGGGTTGTCGAATGTTCAAAGTTTGTGCGACATGTGCAAAGTGCTTAAAAAGGGGCAAGTATAAATAATCAATGTTTGTTATTTATTTTTACCAAAGCAGTGTTAAAAAATATCGACAAAAAACAGTGCAAATATACTTTTGAGCTATAAATGATGTTCTGATGTGTTTTATAAAATTTTATGATGATTCTTTTCTTTGACCAAATTAACCCTCTAGCTCCCGTTTTAAAGGGTCATTTTTGTCCTTTTTTAAAAGAAATACAAAAAAGTCTATAAAAAAAGGCAGTTAAAGGGTTAACATGTTTTACAAATAATTTTTGTATCAAATTTTACTAGGGCACGTCTAAGACAGAAAGTTCGTCCAGCATATAGAAAAAGCTTAAAAATTTTAAAGTATTCAATTTTTTTTTACATTTTTTTTTTGGGCCGAAATAAAAAAAAAACAAGTAACCAAGTTAAATTCGACTTTGTCGAATGTATTAATATCCTCCACGATGTAAAAAAGTTTATTTGCAAAAAAAAATCAGCGAAAAAAATTAAAAAAAAAAAAAAATCCGCGAAAAAAATTTTTTGGTAAAAAAAAAAATTCGACGAAAATTTTTTTTTTTTTTTAATATGTTTGTACTTGTTTAAATACCATTCAGTGATCGATTCTGTTCACATGTGTCAACCAGCCGCCGAATCAAAGCATTTTGTGTTTTTAGGTTATGTTGAATGTACCACAATTTTCGAGGTGTTCTTACACTTTCGTTCATAACTTTTGAGCCGCTGAACCGATTTCGCTCAAATGCAATACCAACTGGCAATAACAACTAAATATGCTAAGTCTTTGTTATATCTGTTTAATACTTTGGCCGTGATCACCATTTCAGATATCTTGGGAAAAAGTCGCGTGATGCCGTTCTAGCGGAAATTTGTTGGCGGAGCAAAAATATACGAAGAAGAATTAGGTGAGGAAAAGACCTAAGCTTTTTTTTTTTTTTTTTTTTTTTTTTTTTTTTTTTTTTTTTTAATAAAGAGAGGCAACACTCAGGAAATACTTCCTATATTTTAGTGTGTTGCTTTCTTTGGAAAGGGATAGTAGAGAGATGAAAGGCGGGGAAAGATGAAGGGCTTCAGACATGGCAACACTGTAATTGCGCGAGATGATAAGTCTTAGAACAGTTGTTGCTCGCCACTTGATGTAGAGTTGGCGAACTTATTGAAGCTTTTTGGTTCATAGCCCTGATTCATTATTTTACTTCGGTGGGGTTAATTGCTATGGGAACACCGAAGGCGGACGTTGCGATACGTATGAGGGATAGAAAAAACTCATACATATATTTTTTGATGTTGCCGGCACCGGGGATCGAACCCGGGACCTTCTGTGTAATAGTCCAACGCGCTAACCATTACACCACAACGCCCACTTAACCATTACACCACAACGCCCACTGTTAATCAAAAAAAGGGTCCTATTTGACAAAAAAGTCAAAAAAGTTTTGGATTTAAAAAAAAAAATCAAAATTTTTTTTTATTTTTTTATAATTTTTTTCGCAAGATTGAAGAAATAGCTATCTAAACTATTTGGGACACATTTTGCTAAAAACAATTGGTAAGAAGTTACATGGATGAGAATATACACCCCTTTGGCCAAAATATCAAATTCGACCCTCTCTAACCCAGAGAGTCCTTGACCGATCTCGTTGAAAAATTGTGTCTGCACTACTATCCAATAGGGTAGTACATCGGGATCAAAAGTTGTGTCAGTTGACACGAAAACCCCCACATATATTATTGATCAGTGATCGATTTTAAGACATTCTAGCGAGAAGTTCTAGCGATGCCTGTCCGTCTGTGGAAATGGTAATCACGGCCAAAGTATTAAATAGATATAACAAAGACTTAGCATATTTACTTGTTATTGCCCTAAGCAGTTTGGTATTGCATTTGAGCGATATCGGTTCAACGGTTCAAAAGTTATGAACGAAAATGTAAGAACACCTCGAAAATTGTGGCACATTCAACATAACCTAAAAACACAAAATGCTTTAATTCGGCGGTTGGTTGACACATGTGAACAGAATCGATCACCGAATGGTATTTAAACAAGTCCAAACATATTAAAAAAAAAAACATTTCGTCGAATTTTTTTTTTTTACCAAAAAATTTTTTTCGCGGATTTTTTTGTAATTTTTTTTGCCTTTTTTTTTGCAAATAAACTTTTTTTATCGTGGAGGGTATTAATACATTCGACAAAGTCGAATTTAACTTGGTTACTTGTTTTTTTTTTTTTATTTCGGCCCAAAAAAAATATAAAAAAAAAATTTGAATACTTTAAAATTTTTAAGCATTTTCTATATGCTGGACGAACTTTCTGTCTTAGACGTGCCCTAGTAAAATTTGATGCAGAAAATATTTGTTAAACATTTTAACCCTTTAACTGCCTTTTTTTATAGACTTTTATGTATTTCTTTTAAAAAAGGACAAAAATGACCCTTTAAAACGGGAGCTAGAGGGTTAATTTGGTCAAAGAAAAGAATCATCATAAAATTTTATAAAACACATCGGAACATCATTTTTAGCTCAAAAGTATATTTGCACTGTTTTTTGTCGATATTTTTTAACACTGCTTTGGTAAAAATAAATAACAAACATTGATTATTTATACTTGCCCCTTTTTAAGCACTTTGCACATGTCGCACAAACTTTGAACATTCGACAACCCCTAGTGAAATTTTATGAGGAAAATATTTGTAGAACATTTTAACCCTCTAAATGGACGTTCTATTAGACTTCTGTGTTTAGTTTTTGAAAAAGGACTAAAATGACCCCTTAAAATGGCAGTTAGAGGGTTAAAATGTTCTAAGAAAAGAACCGCCATAAAATTTCACTAAAGACATCAAATCATATTTTTAAGCTCAGATGTGTTTTTATTATAGTATTTTTGACGTTTTCCAAACGCTATAGAAAAAAAATTAAAATTTCAGTGGGCTATAAAAAAGAAATCCGAACTGACTTTGCTCAACCCTTTGGTGATTTTGTCCATTTGATGGTCTACTTTCATATGGCGTTGAAGCCATTGAGGCTCATTTTTCTTGTTGCTCAGTGTAATAGAAATTAAGAAGTAATATTTTAAAAATAAATCATTAAACCTCCCCCAAACGAGTGAGCTTCACTGTATCTATGAAAAAAATTTAATAACTGTTTCAATTTCATTATTAAAATTGGTTTTATATCATATATTTTTATAAGGGGTTGTCGCGAAAATCTTTCTTTGCACGTCTATTTAAAATTGAACAATTCCAAGCGGAATGTCTCATATAACATCTCGTGCAAGCATTAAACGCAAACGTATTAATGTGTTAAGCATTACACGTACTATTGTTAAAGTACACACACATACTTATTATATTTATACAGGAGCGGATCCATAAGACAGGGACAAAATAATTTAAAGAAAAAAATAACGGAAAAGCAATTAGAATGCTTTTTCCTATCCTTATTTAAAAACAATTTTATAAGAACTATAGAAATTCATGCTTTTTCTGCAGGAAAAAGGTAAAACCGATGAAAAATATCTCAGAATCTGAGAATTTTCCTTTTCAAAAATATTTTTAATCTTAGATCATGACACATTTTTTCCAGAAAAAAAGTCTCTGATTCTGAGATATTATTCCTGTAGAGCTAAAACACCACAATTCAACCGAGGAGTTGACCGCACCCCCTCCAAATTTAATGAAATTTAGTACTGGGCTTTACTTTAACAAAAAAGAGATTTTTCCAATTTTTCAGGCTTCTGGTATTCCAGTATTCGATATATGCAGTCTTGAAAATTGGCAAAATCGTAAATATTTGACAAAAGTGTTCTGGCCTCAGTCAGGTTGCAAATAACACAGTGCAACACCCAAAATCGGAATGGGATGAATCCAAATGCAAACAAAAGTTGACATATTCCATAACAAAACCCTCTAGGCCTTTTTTCTAGTTCAGAGCTAGATTTTTTACACGCATTTCAAGTTAGTGATCTTTTATTATAAATATAATAATAAATGCTTGAAAACTGTATTAGGGCGTATGATTAATATTATAATAATTGCCTTTAAATAACAATCATACGCAACGGTGTCCAGTGGTTTATTTTAATAATTGCCTTTAAATAACAATCATACGCAACGGTGTGCAGTATTGTGATTAAATAAAAACACTCTTCGCTTTGACTGTTGAATTAATAATATTCTTTATTTACAATTTATTCTTAAAGGTAAGTCTAAATATTTACATATGGAATATGCAATGCAAGCATATTCCCACAGTTAAGTTTGGCGTGTGTGGACATTATGGTATCCAATAACCATACAGTTACTTTACTGAAGGTAAAGTAACTTCGACTTATCAAACACACTACACCTCCCTTTTACAGAAAAAGAATAATTTATTATTATTTATTTCACTTATATTAATTTTAATTTTAATCTGTAACTGGACCCTACATGTCCAATAAGGGCATTACCAGGGGCCCTTAAAGAAGGACATATTTAGTACACCAAAACTTTAAATGCTTTAAAATCACCAACTTTAAATGTGTATAAAAAAAAATCTAGCTCTGACCTAAAAAAAGGTTATGGAAAATGTCAGCTTTCACTTGCTTTTGGTTTCATCCCATTCCGATTCCGAAAGTTCGATTTTGTATCACTGTGTAATAGGTAATGAGACAGCCTTTAAAATGGCGTTCTCCAAGATTTTTTTGAAAAATGTCAAAGGTCATTGGTTTTAACCTTAATTTTTGGAGAGCTATATCTCAAAAAACGGTATTTTTAAAATTTTGGAAAAAATATATGTTGGTAAGAACAGAGCTTCGAAGAATGAAATCCTTTTCGAATGAATTCTCAAAAAAATCCATTCAATTTTCATAGTCAGTGAATGCATTCGATTTCATAAATCAATATTGAATGCAGTCCTTGGAATTCATTCGATTGAATGAACAAAAATGAATGCATTCGATTTCTTGTTCATTCGATTTAGAAAAATCGAATGCATTTGATTTTTTATCATTCCACTGCGAATGCAATCGATTTTTTAAATATATATACCAAAACGGAGCCAAATTTTGGTCCATAGTATCGCCTACTTTCTTTACATACGATGACCCTAAAGGGCTCTAATTTTGTATCCAAAAAAATTGGTGTTCCCGAAAATTTTAAAAATGCACATATTAACTGCCTATACGACAAAAAAAATGTGAAGAGTGTTAGCGATACTATGGGCAAAAAATTGGCTCCGTTTTGCTCTATCTTGGTTATTTTTTTAAGTTTTTTATGCAATGAATGAATAAGCCATTCGATTTTTCAAATTAAATGAAAAGAAAATCGATTGCATTCGCAAGTGAATGCATTCGATTTTTATAAGTCGAATGAAAAAAAATCGAATGCATTCGATTTTTGAAAGTCGAATGAAAAATAAAACGAATGCATTCGATATTTATAAATCGAATGAGTATAAAGTGAATTCATACAATTCGCTAAAATGTGATTGGCGAATGCAATCACTAAATTTTCACTCAGAATGAAAAATCGAATTAAGGAATGAAATCCTTCGAAGCTCTGGTTAAGAATCACCTACACTACTTAAGTTTAAATTTTCAGGATATAGACTTCATTGGAACTTTTTATATTAATAGAAACATTGTGACAGGAAAGAAAAAGTGGTGTAATTCCTCCTAGAAAAAAAAAATGGTACCAAAATTCATTTTTCTGAATGTTTTTGACGTGCTGAGTCCAAATATGACCTTTAAACTGGCCTATCGCTATTAGTTTTCAAGATATATGCACCTAAATGTTCAAAAAAATACAGCAATAGCATTTTAGCAATTTTTACACATTTATGTGCAGATATCTCGAAAACTAATTGCGATAGGCCAGTTCAAAGATCATATTTGGACTCAGCACGTCAAAAACATTCAGAAAAGTGAAATTTGGTACCAGAATCTCAAAGACAAATTTTTTTTTTTTTTTTGTAAGGGAAAATACACCGCATTTTCTTTCCTGTCATTATGTTTCTATTAATATTAAAAGTTCCAATGAAGTCTCCATCCTTAAAATTTAAACTTAAGTAGTATAGGTGATCCTTAATAACATATATTTTTTTCCAAAATTTTAAAAATATCGTTTTTTGAGATATAGCTCTCCAAAAATTAAGGTTAAGGTTTTTCAAAAAAAACTTGGGGAACGTCATTGTCTCATTACCTATGTTTTGCAACCTGACTGGTTATCTTTATTTATCTCAGAACACTTTTGTCAAATATATACGATTTTGCCAATTTTCAAGACCCCATATCTCGGGAAGAAATAGTACCAAAAGTCCAAAATTTTGCCACTATGATTTTTTTGTAAGGTCCCAAATATATTTCAAGTTTCATCAAATTCGAAAGGGGTAAGGTCAAAAATGCTACTTTTTTCGGTTGAATTGACTCTGTAGAAAAACTATCATATTCTGGAACATTTTTTAAATGGAAAATTTTAAGACATTTTTTTCTATAGAAAAAGTCTCAGATTTTTATACGTTTTTTATAAAAACAAGGTCTAAGCTGCTCAGACATTTTTTTATAGCAAAAGTCTCAACTTCTGAGAAATTTTTTCTACAGAAAAAGTCTTAGCTTGTGACAAATTTTGTCTATAGTAAAAGTCTCTGATTCTGAGATATTTTTCCTATAGAAAAATTTAAATATTTTGGGACATTTTTCATATTAAATATTTTTCCTATAGAAAAAGACTCAGATTCTTATACGCTTTTTATAGAAAAGGTCTTACAAGGAAGGTCTTTCACAGGGCACCCACCGATTGTCCGGAAACTTAAATATTTGAATGAGGGGAGAAAAATAAGAGTTACCTGTTTTTTTAGCTGCCTAATCTCAAATTTAAAAATGGTTTGCCACCTTATGAAAAAAATATGGGCTCTCGGGAAAATCCGAATAAAAGCCGAACTAGCAGGCATTTCTCTAAACGCAAAAATATGGGTCAGCTTAATTTTAATAGAGATTACCACATTTGATTTTGGGGGTCGTACGTATATACATCTCCATATAAACTACCCCAACGTTTATACATTCTTGACAATAACGAAATTAAGGAAGCCGAATTTGGACACGACCTATACTCCATTGGATAGGCCTTCAAAAAAACATTCGATCTGTATTAAACGTGCATATAGTTTCTTTTGAAGAAATGGGAAAAATCCTCAAAAAAAATACCGTTTTTCCCCCTACCCTTTGACCCATTAAATATGAGATTGGGCAGCTAAAAAAAACAAGGTAACTCTTATTTTGCACCCCTCTTTGTGCAAGTTTCAGGACAATCGCTGGGTGTCCTGTGTGTTAGCTTCTAAAACGTATTTCTTATAGAAAAAGTCTTAACTTCTTTGACGTTTTTCCTATAGAAAATCTCTAATTCGAAGATATTTGCCCTATATAAAAAGTATCATATTCTGGGCCCTTTCATTCTATAGAAAAATTCTTAAAAAAATTCTTAGATTTTTCCTATGGAAAATATGAAAAATAAATACTCAAAATAATCACTCTGTTAAATTACAGGGATACTCTGCTGAGCCAGCAGAAAATACCATATATTTCCAACCAGCAAGAACTCTGTAAAATGATTTCGATAAAAAAACTGTAAATTTACAGAACTATCTGTAAAATGTTGATAAAAGCGAACAGAAAAAAACTCTGTAAATTTACAAAGTTCAGTTAAATGCATTTTGTATGTGCAAAATTTTACCAAAAAAAACTGTAAATTTACAAAGTTTTAGTTAAATGACCAGAAGTTTATCAAAAAATATCTGAAAATTTACAAAGTTTATTTGCTAAAAATTTAAACATTAGACCAAAACGAACTATAGATTTCCGGCGATCGACGAAATTCGAAAAAAGTCATTATTTGTGCCACCCTAATTTAAGTTTCTGGACAATCGGTGTGTGCTTTTAGAAAGACCTCCCATGTAAGCGATTTTTTTTTTAGATTTCATCGCCTTACCAAAGGACACGTAAAAGACCTACATGCATGAATATTAGAGTTAATTTTGAAAATTTAATCTGCGGGTATCATCATTTTTTTGAAGGATTTAGGGGAACTAAAAAGAAAGGCGGTATTTTTTTGGAAAAAAATTCGCTCCTTGGGGTGGATCAATGCATCTGAAAACGCGAATTTCGGGCTGATTTTTCTGCAGAGCAAAAACTGCTGAATATATCGCAAATCTGATTTCACCAGTTGATTCTACAGCAAAAAATAATGCAATGGTCGTTTTTCAAACTCTTAAAAAAAGTTCCAAAAACCCACTACAGAGGGCTCAAACATAGGGTTTTTCCATTTTCTTTTTAGAGTAATTTTTTAAATATGCACAATTAAAGGGTATTTTTAGCTTAACTAAATTTTCCGTTCTATCACAACCCGTTAAAAAGTTATAAGCTCTCAAAAATGGACCTAAACACGTTTTTTGAGAACTTTGCCCACAATTTTCTCTAGTTTCAGAATCAGCATCGAAATGTTAGTCGAAAACGAAGTTTTATGATCCCAGAATATGCTCTCAATAATGCACAAAAATGCGTATTTTGTGAACTTTGACCTCAATTATCTCAAAAACCTGACGTTACGGAATATTTTGGAAACCAGATTTGGAATCAGCATTGAGAAGAAAATCGAAAACGAGTGTCCAGACCGCTGACCCATCCAAAAATTTTTCAAATTTCGGTCAATGTTTTATAATTTTGCCATTAGAAAAAAAAATTATGAAGCCTTATAACTTTTTAATGCACTCAAAAAAAAAAGTTTGTAAAATGACATAAAATCCCCGTGATTTTACGGGGCAGGTTTTGTAAAATATGTACTAGCAAGAATCCCCGTAATGTTACGGGGATAATTTGTAAATTGATTTAACAAAAGAAAATGTAAATTTACAATTTTTTTTTTGTAAAATATTAACTTCGAGGTGAACATTTTTTTTGGAATTTTACAAAAAAAGTTGTAAATTTACAAAATAAAGTAGAAAATCAAACAACAAAATTGTAAATTTACAAATTGTTTGGTTAAACTACTGTTTTTAAATGTTTAAAAATTAGTTAAGGTGTATATCTATCTGTTCTGAAATTTTCAGAGATGCATTTTTCCTTGTTTTCGAGAAAAAAAATGTTGAACATTGCACTATGCTAATAATTTACAATAATGGGGTATATTACGTATGCGAATGAGTAATATTAACTCTTAAAAAACATTTTAAATAGAGATGTGATCGTGGGTAAGTTTTTTTTTTACCATCACGCACTCTCACCAAGGAAATTATTTTAATCACGCATGATCATTTATTTTGCTCACGCTTAGTCACGCTCACGTGAGTATCGTGCCCGTGACAAAATTTTTCTACTCACGCGAGCGTACGTGAACGTGAGGAAAATTAAAAATCGTGCGTGATTAAAACTTATCCTTCGTGAGCGTGCGTGATCGTCAAAAAAAACTCACCCACGAAAACATCTCTATTTTAAATGTTTTTTAAGAGTTAATATTACTCATTCGCATACGTAATATACCCCATTATTACAAATTATAAGCATAATGCAATGTTCAACATTTTTTTTCTCGAAAACAAGGAAAAATGCATCTCTGAAAATTTCAGAACAGATAGATATACACCTTAACTAATTTTTAAACATTTAAAAAAGAAATAAAATTGTGGCATGTTTTTTGATAAATAAAGTTTAAGTTTAAATTTAAAAAATTCAGAACTTCTTCTGAAAATTTTCCAATTTTTATTTTTTTAATCGATAGCCCATACAAAAATCTATAAAAACTTTTATTTTAAAGACATCACTGTGTTTCATTTTATTGGCATAAATATTCAAATAAAGATACTTAGGCAAAAAATGCTGAAACTTTCAATTTTTGACCATGCCTCCAAGGCCCACTTTTTGAAAAATCTTAAATTTTATTTGTGTTATTTAATAGTGAACTAAGGGCGAATACTCTGCAATTGAATTCATATTGACACGACATCACTTTTTTTTTGCTGAACATTTGGTGTGGAATGCCTCATATGAGAATTGCGAAGGAGGCTACACAAGAAATTTTTTATATTTTCAGGAAAAATTAGTCAAAAAATAACATTTTTTTTTTGAATTTTTAATTATTTTTACAAGTATTTTTAAAAAATCGGAAATTTTTTTTTTGGATATTGTAGATTGGATGTTCAAGTACCTGTTAAAATAAGAAAAACTTAATTTTTCTTAATTGGCAGCTTTTTATTGACATTTTAGGTGCTAAATTAAAAAAAAAAAAAATACCAAAAAAATATGATAAAATTACCAAAAAAAATGGTTAAAATACAAAAAAAGAAAAAAAACTAGAACAATTATATAGTAGAAACACATAAAAATTGTGGTATTTTATTTTTTATTTATAAAAAATGATTTTTAACTAAATTTTTTATTCCAAAACGCAAAAAAAAATCTGAACTTAGAAAACTTTTGCGTGTCCTATTGTTGAATAATTAAATTTTTTTTGTAAAACAACATTAATTCTAGTAATAACATAAGTTTTGTAAGATTACATTGGAATTTTGTACTTTTTAATACATACATTTCAAACTGAAAGCCTTGTAAACGATCTTAAAAAATAAATGCTTGTAATAAAACATTTTTTTTGGTAGAAAGACTAAATAACATCAAGAAAAATTTTGTTGTACAATTATAATTTTCTTGTGTAAAAAAACTAAACACCTTGTAATTTTTTTTAATTTGTAAAATAA
Organism: Pegoplata infirma; assembly: GCA_963921195.1. Classification (NCBI taxonomy): domain Eukaryota; kingdom Metazoa; phylum Arthropoda; class Insecta; order Diptera; family Anthomyiidae; genus Pegoplata; species Pegoplata infirma. The sequence goes on along the minus strand of CAWUER010000375.1, from coordinate 34,893 downwards.
TTCACTTTTTGTTAAATTTACCTCAAAAATTTGTAAAATAAATTTACCAACATTTAATAGTAAAATTACAAAGCAAACTGTAGTTTTCGTTTTATTAAATACACAACTATTTTTGTAAAAAGACAAAAATATTGGTAAAATAGAATTACAAGACCTTTTACTTGTAATTTTACAAACTTTTTTTTTGAGTGTGGGTTGTGATAGAAAGGTGCTTTTTATACCAATTTTCTTAGCAAAAACTGCCTCTTCATCGTGCGTGATTAAAAAAATAATTAATTTTTTTTTTAAATCGATTTTTCCGCCCCCTGCTGTGGGTTATTGGAACTTTTTTTACGAGTTCAAAAAACTGCTATTGTATTAATTTTTGCTGTAGAATCGACTGGTTAAATCAGATTTGCAATATATTCAGCCGTTTTTTCTGTGCAGAAAAATCAGCTCAAAATCCACGTTTTCAGATGCTTTGAACCACCCCAAGGAGTGAACATTTTTCCAAAAAAAATACCGGCATTCTTATTAGCTCCCCTAGATCCTTTAAAAAAATGATGATATCCGATAAACAGATGAAGTGACATAGTCACCAAACGAACTCTTATAAATATGTATCTTCTATTTACATCTATTTTCAGAGATTTATGTGAGGCGTACGGACATAGCGCCCAAGGTCTTATCGCCCAAAACCGTAAATGTTATATCGCCCAAGCTGCGACATATAGCCCAAAATGATAGGTCTAAAAATGTTATTTCTCCCAAAGCAAAATTGTCAAAAAAATCCAAAATGTTTTTATGGGCGAAATTTCGAAATTACGACTTCTACACTCAAAAAAAAAGTTTGTAAAATTACAAGTAAAAGGTCTTGTAATTCTATTTTACTATTATATTTGCCTTTTTACAAAAATTGTTGTATATTTAATAAAACGAAAACTACAGTTTGCTTTGTAGTCTTACTATTATATGTTGGTAAATTTATTTTACAAATTTTTTAGGTAAATTTACAAAAAAGTGAATTATTTTACAAATTAAAAAACTATTACAAGGTGTTTGTTTTTTTTACACAAGAAAACTGTAATTGTACAACAAAATTTTACTTGATGTTATTTAGTCTTTTTACCAAAAAAATGTTTTATTACAAACATTTATTTTAAGATCGCTTACATGGTTTTCAGTTTGAAATGTATGTATTGAAAAGTACAAAATTCAAATGTATTTTTACAAAACTTATTTTATTACTAGAATTAATGTTGATTTACAAAAAAAAATTAAAAATTAAACAGTAGGACACGCAAAAATTTTCTAAGTTCAGATTTTTTTTTGCGTTTTGGAATAAAAAATTTATTTAAAAATATTTTTTTATAAATAAAAAATTTCATAAAAAAAAATTTGGGAAATTTTTTTAAGTTCCGGACACAAACATTTTTTAACTAATTGTAAGCTTTAGCAAACAAATTGAATTATTACACCATTTTTTGGTAATTTGCGTTAAGTAAAATACCACAATTTTTATGTGTTTCTACTATATTCTACTATATTCTAGTTTTTTTACCATTTTTTTAGTAATTTTACCATATTTTTTGGTAATTTTTTTTTTTTTTTTAATTTGGCACCTAAAATGTCAATAAAAAGCTGCCACTTATGAAAAATTAAGTTTTTCTTATTTTAACAGGTACTTAAACATCCAATCTACAATATCCAAAATTTTTTTTCCGATTTTTTAAGAGTACTTGTGAAAATAATTAAAAATTCAAAAAAAAATAATGTTATTTTGACTAATTTTTCCTGAAAATATAAGAAATTTCTTGTGTAGCCTCCTTCGCAATTCTCATATGTTCTACTTAAGAAAAACGAAATGTCGAAAAGAAATAAAAGAGTGCAGTATTATACTTTAAAAAGTTTGTTAAAAATGTTCAAGTGAAAAAATAATCATTTCAGGTTGTTGACGTGCTACTCCAGCTGCTGAAGAAGGAAAAATTAGATGCACCAATGGAAAAAAACCTTTAAATTTACAAAACAAATATGTAAATAAACCATATTTTTTGTAAATTTACAAAAGAAATATGAAAATTTAAAAAAACAAAATTGTATACTTACAGAAAAAAGTTGTAAGTTTACAAAAATTAAGTAAAAAATACAAAAACAATATTGTAAATTTACAAATTATTTGGTTAAACTACTGTTTTTACGGCAAAAAATAAGAAAAAATGGTATATATACAACAAAAATTGTAAGTTTACCACTTTTTATTGTAAATATACAAGTTTTTTGCCATAAAAATAGTAGTTTAACCAAACAATTTGTAAATTTACAATTTTGATTTTCTACTTTATTTTGTAAATTTGCAATTTTTTTTTGTAAGCTTACAATTTGTTTTGTAAATTTTAATTTTTTTTTTCAAATTTACAATTTTTTTTTGTAAATATACGTGTTTTTCAATATTTTTCGCAGTAAAAACAGTAGTTTAACCAAATAATTTGTTAATCTACAATTTATTTTTTTCATTTTCTATTTTTTCTTTGTAAAATAACAACCTATTTCTGTAAGTTTACAATTTTGTTTTGTAAATTTACCAAATTTTTTGTAAATTTCCAAAAAAAATGTTCACCTCGAAGTTAATATTTTACAAAAAAATTTGTAAATTTACATTTTCTTTTGTTAAATCAATTTACAAATTATCCCCGTAACATTACGGGGATTCTTGCTAGTACATATTTTACAAAACCTGTCCCGTAAAATCACGGGGATTTTATGTCATTTTACAAACTTTTTTTTTTTGAGTGTAGCAAATTTTATCCGAAAAATTTTTTTGGATATTGTAGATTGGATGTTTAAGTACCTGTTAAAATAAGAAAAACTTAATTTTTCATAATTGGCAGCTTTTTATTTACATTTTAGGTGCCAAATTTAAAAAAAAATTACCAAAAATATATGGTAAAATTACAAAAAAAATGGTAAAAATATAAAAAACTAGAACAATTATATAGTAGAAACACATAAAAATTGTGGTATTTTACTTAACGCAAATTACCAAAAAATGGTGTAAAAATTCATTTCTTTTTTGCCAAACCCTACAATTAGTTGAAAAATTTTTGTGTCCGGAATTTAAAAAATTTCCAAAAATTTTTTTTCATGAAATTTTTTTTTTATAAAAAATTATTTTTCACTAAATTTTTTTCTTCAAATCGCAAAAAAAATCTGAACTTAGAAAATTTTTGCGTGTCCTATTGTTGAATAACTATTTTTTTTTTTGTAAAACAACATTAATTCTAGTAATAAAATAAGTTTTGTAAAATTACATTGGAATTTTGTACTTTTCAATACATACATTTCGAACTGAAAACCTTGTAAACGATCTGAAAAAAATAACACATTTTTTTGGTAGAAAGACTAAATAACATCAAGTAAAATTTTGTTGTACAATTCCAGTTTTCTTGGGTAAAAAAACTAAACACCTTGTAATATTTTTTTTTAATTTGTAAAATAATTCACTTTTTTGTAAATTTACCTAAAAAATTTGTAAAATAAATTTACCAACATATAATAGTAAAAATACAAAGCAAACTGTAGTTTTTTTTTTTTATTAAATATACAACAATTTTTGTAAAAAGACAAAAATATTAGTAAAATAGAATTACAAGACCTTTTGCTTGTAATTTTACAAACTTTTTTTGTGTAGCTTTTGTTGTAATCTAAGATGCTTTTTAAAGTGGGTTTGAAATGTTTGGAAGTTTTTTGAAGAGATTTTTATTCGAAAACTGTATTACAGAGCAATAAGAAAAATTAAAAATGAAATTTAGTATTTTGGTTACGAGAATTAACAAAGTATTTTTCTAAAATCTGTATTTAAATAAAAAAGCTCTGTTTATTATCTGTAAAATAAAGATTACAAAGTAAAAAGTCATAAGAAAATACAAAGTATTTTCTTTAAACCTGTATTTCGGCTGATAACTTTGTCAAATATCTGTCGAATTGAGATTACAGTCATTTTACAGAGTATTAAACAGAGTAATTATTTTGAGTGTAGATTTTTCGCAAAGAAAAATTCTTAGATTTTTCCCAAAGAATATTTCTTAGATTTTTCCTATAAAAACATTCAAAATTCCAAGAATTCGAGGAAATTTTTGGAATAATTTTTAACTTGCAGGCATTTTTTAGTTTTTTTCCCCTATAGAAAAATTCTCAGACTTTAATTTTAGAAAAAATTTAAGATTTCTAGACCTTTTTTCCCACAGAAAAATTCAAAGACTCGACATTTTTCTTATAGGCACATTTTGAGTTTATTAGAACATTTTCGTAGAAAATAATTCTCAGACAATTTATTTTTCTCTTTCTTTTCCACCTCTCCGTTCCGTTTCGTTTCTTCTTTTCTTTTTTCCTTTTTTTTTTGATGGGGAGCGGGAAATTACACCCCTCCCCCGAGATTCCGCACCTGCATTTACCGCAGAGTGTTTGTAAAATATAAAATTCCAAAACTTTTTCCCCACTCTAGAATGGTATATCCGCATCTGATTTATAAAAACATATGTTTTTAAGCTGCGTTTTTCTGTGTAATTACAACAAAAGGATTTATTTATATTTTTGTTATCGTTGATGCTATTCTGAGAAAGATTCATTAAATAATGTTGATTCTGAAATTTTTTAGTGCCTGATCTATTGTTATGTGTGCGCGTGTTAATACAGAAAAATATTTTTATACTCATTTTCATTTATTAACCTTTTTAATAAACTTACACCAATACACGTATGCTCCTTGTAGGAGTTAAACGAACTTATATATAAGGGGGATTCCATGCCAAATCACATATTTGCGGACAAGAAACCCTTCGTTTTCGTCATTTTTGATATGTGTTAGTACGTATTAAATGCACACAAAATGTTCAGTTTTTTTTTTAAAGTTGATTTTTAGTATTTTTTTTATTTAAAATTTCGGTCGTTGCAAAAAATTAAGAAATTAAAATATTTTAATTATACACTGAAAAAATATATGCCAATTTTAAAGCATATTGACTTTAATTTAAGAAACGACCCGAAGGGTTTTGAAAACTTAGCTCGAGTTCTTTTTTATGGCCCACTGAAGTGGTACTGTGAAATAACTCCCAAATGAAGTTTTTTTCAAAGGCGTTTTAAATAAGTCAAAAAATAAGTATTAAATCTAATTCTTAGGTAAACAATGTTAAGACATGTCTTCAATGAAAGTTGATCGTGGTTCTTTTCTTAGAATATATTATTATCATTTTGGGTCTTTTACCAAATACCCTCGTAGAACGACAATAAAACTCGAGTTTAAAGGGTTCAAATGTTCTACAAAAATTTTCAGCATCAAATTTCACTGGCGGTCGCCAAAGATCAAAAGTTCGTGCAAAGAGTACAAAATGGTTAAGAAAGTAAAATTGTAAATTATCACATACTATTCAAATGTTTTTCATCAAAGTCGTGTGAAATAAGTCAACAAATTTTATAAATCTGAGATAGCTTCTGAGCTAATTACGATAACAGATGTCTTTAGTGAAATTTGATGGTGGTTCTTTTCTTAGAATATATTAACCTCTATCTCCAATTTTTAGGGGTCATGTTTGTCCTTTTTCCAAATACCATCAAAGAACACCACTAAAACGTACCTTTAAGGGGTTAAAATGTTCTACAAAAATTTTCTAAATCAAATTTCACTAGGGGTTGTTGAAGGTCAAAAGTTCGTGCGAAAAGTGCAAAATGCTTTAAAAAGTAAAAATACAAAGTATTTTGTTGAAAAATAACACAGCTCAACAAGATAATGCGTATTGGATTCTGGATAGTGATTTCGATAGTGTCTGTTGCGGTGATTCCAAATCCGAAGCCCAAATTTGTCTATCACGTCAGGATTTTGAGTAATTCGCGGTTAAAGTGCCGAAAAAGGGAATTTTTTACCCTTTTTAAAAGCTTATAAAATAATATCCTGAAATGCAACTGACTTGGTATTAAGCTCATTCGAAAGCCTGTAATTTTCTCTTAAAGATAAGATAAAATATTCTAATAATTTAATTTTCTAAAATGGTAAAAAAATCATTAGCAAAAAACCTTCCATTTTTCAATATTTAGTTTATTTACTCAATGTTTTTAACAAATTTCCATACAAATTCATACGTAAATTTTAGATTTAAAGCACTTGTGGCTAATGATTTTTTTACCATTTTCGAAAATTAAATTCCGAGAAGATTGGATCTTGTCTGAAAGAGAAAACTACACACTTTCGAATGAGCTAGATACCAAGTCATTTACATGTTAGGATCTTATTTTATAAGCGTTCAAAAATGGTCAAAATGGGCATTTTTTGACACTTTAACCGCGATTTTCTCAAAATTGTGACGTGATAAAAAAATTAGAGTGACCGTTTTGGAATCGGGGCACCAAACCCTATCAACTTTTTTTGGTTTCATCCAAAACGCAGCGACAAACCTCAGATTTGAAGAGCGGTGTAATTTAACTAATTATGATAACTATAATTTTATTCCTTTTTTAAACATTTTGCCTCTTTCGCACGAACTTTTGACCTTTGAGAACCCCTAGTAAAGTTTGATGCAGAAAATGTTTGTAGAACATTTTAACCCTTTAAACGAACGCCTTATTCGTGCTTTAAGAGGATTTTTGAAAAAAGGACCAAAATGACCCCATAAAAATGGCAGATAGAGGGCTAAAATGTTCTAAGAAAAGAACCGCCATTAAATTTCACTGCAGACATCTATTATCGTAATTTATCTCAGAAGCTGATTTATAACATTTTTTCGACTTATTTAACACGACTTTGATGAAAAACAATTTAATAGTATGTGATAACACTGTGCAACAAGAAAAATGAGCCTCAATGGCTTCAACGCCATATGAAAGTAGACCATCAAATGGACAAAATCACCAAAGGGTTTTGCAAAGTCAAAGAAAGGGGTTAATTTGGTCAAAGAAAAGAATCATCATAAAATTTTATAAAACACATCAGAACATCATTTTTAGCTCAAAAGTATATTTGCACTGTTTTTTGTCGATATTTTTTAACACTGCTTTGGTAAAATTAAATAACAAACATTGATTATTTATACTTGCCCCTTTTTAAGCACTTTGCGCATGTCGCAAAGTGAAATTTTATGAGGAAAATATTTGTAGAACATTTTAACCCTCTAAATGGACGCTTTATTAGACTTCTGTGTTTAGTTTTTGAAAAAGGACTAAAATGACCCCTTAAAATGGCAGTTAGAGGGTTAAAATGTTCTAAGAAAAGAACCGCCATAAAATTTCACTGAAGACATCAAATCATATTTTGAAGCTCAGATGTGTTCTTATTATAGTATTTTTGACGTTTTCCAAACGCCTTTGACAAAAAAATAAAAACTTCAGTGGGCTATAAAAAAGAAATCCGAACTGACTTTGCAAACCCTTTGGTGATTTTGTCCATTTGATTGTCTACTTTCATGTGGCGTTGAAAGCATTGAGGCTCAATGCGATGACCCAAAATTTGTTGCACAGTGTAATTTGCAATTTTACTTTTTTAAACATTTTGCACTTTTCACACGAACTTTTGATCTTCGGTAGTCCCTAGTGAATGCAAAATTTTTTTATAGAGCATTTGAACCCTTTAAATGCACGTTTTATTGGTGTTCTATGAGGATTAGACTGCCCAGAAAAAAAGCGAAGTTTTTATTTTCTTGGGGGATACCTGCAAATTTTGTTCCTTTTTGTGCAAAAAAATTTCGGTTTTTTTTTGGGATTTTTAATATAATATCTAGAGGTCGCGATCTCGCGTTTTATAACGATTTATTTTTTTTGAGTTTTTTATTATTTTAAATTGTTAAATATGATTAATATGATAAAATATTAATAATTTCAGACAAAAAAAAAATTAAATTAAAAATTAAATATCGCTCCTTCCATGAGATGTCTCCCAGCATCTAATCAAATGTTCCTTAATTTATTTGAAATTTTGCACACATGAACACTATGAAGCTATTAAAATAAATCAGTTGTTAGTTCCGAGAAAATCCGTGAATTCGCGAATATATTCGCGTTCGCGAATTCGTGGATTTTCGCGAAACTAAAAACGAATTTATTTTAATTGCTCCATAGTGTACCTGTGTGCGAAATTTCAAATAAATTAAAGAACATTTGATTAGATGCTGGGAGACATCTCATGGAATGAGCGATATTTAATTTTTAATTTATTTTTTTTTTTGTCTGAAATTATTAATATTTTATCATATTAATCATATTTAACAATTTAAAATAATAAAAAACTCAAAAAAAAATAAATCGTTATAAAACGCGAGATCGCGACCTCTAGATATTATTTTAAAAATCCAAAAAAAAAACCGAAATTTTTTTGCACAAAAAGGAACAAAATTCGCAGGTATCCCCCAAGAAAATAACAACTTTGTTTTTTTCTGGGCAGTCTAATGAGGATATTTGAAAAACGGACCAAAATGATCCCTTAAAATGGGAGATAGAGGGTTAATATATTCTAAGAAATAAACCACCATCAAATTCTACTGAAAATATGTCTTAACATTATTTACCTCAGAATTACTTAGATGTAATACTTATTTTTTGAATTATTCAAAATGCCTTCGAAAAAAATTTAAAAACTTCAATGGGCCATAAAAAAAGAACTCGAGCTAAGTTTTCAAAACCCATCGGGGGTTTTGGTCTTCTATTCCCGAGTAAAAATTTTTATATGATGCAATATATGATGATATATGACACAATATATATTAATACGCAATTTGATCCGAATAATGGTGGATGTTTTTGCATTAAAAAAGATCAACTTGTATAAAATATGATTTGATTTCATCCGAGTTTTGACCAGACATTGCCTTATATTGGTGGATCTAATTAGATCTAATTGCACAAAAACATATAAAATCCCGGTGTTTTTTGGTTGGGCTTAAGATACACCACAGGTCAACGATACATTCACCAAACATATAATTTTCAAAAAAAAAAAAAAATGTTTGGGTACGCTTCGAACCAGATAGGTGATATACATAACCCTAACATGGAAATGTTTAGGAACATTTTAAAAAGTTTCTTATACTTTGCCAAAAAACCTTAGAAAATTTTTGGTTAATTGGAAACATATATAGTTTTATATGGAACAGAATAAGCTATATATAATGTTATGTTAAATTATACAGAAAAACAAATTTTGTATTGACCCTCATATAATTTTATATAATTATATCAACCGTACACCTTTTAATCCGAATCATGATTAAATTATATATTACTACATATGACTGCATTAAAAAAATTTAGAAAATATCTCAGGGATGTATAATCATATATGATTTATTATGTTTGTATCAAGTTATATATTGTAATATATGTTTATTTTTACTCGGGTTGGTATACTTTCATTTTCTTTTGGTTAAGTTCAAGATACACTCGAAGACCCCAAATTTGTTGCACAGTGTTATTGGACCTATCAAAAAGACCATGCCATGGACCTATCAAAAAGACCTATCCTACACTCAAAATAATTCTACAGTAAAAGGTTTAGTAAGTGATGTTGTACAAAAATCTACTAATTAGTTTCTAATTTTAGTACCTTGAAAGTACTAAAATTAGTAATTTTTACTGGTTTTGAATAATATTAGTAAAAAAATTTAGTATTGGTTACCAATTTCTGCACTAGGTCCTTTTGGACTAAAATTTAGTTAAATTTTTAGTATTGAATACCCACGTTTTTTTTTCAAAAAGACCTATCCTAGGACATATCAAAAGAAACTATCCTTGGACCTATCAAAAGGACCAATCCTAGGATCTATCAAAAGACCTTTCCTTGACCTATCAAAAAGACCTATCATTGGACCTATCCCAGGACGTATACTTGGAACTATCTTAATTATCTATCCTATTACCTATCAAAAGGACCTATCCTAGGACCTATCAAAAGAACCTATCCTTGGACCTATCAAAAAAAACCTAACCTTGGACCTATCAAAAAGACCTATCCTTGGACCTCTCAAAAAAACCTATACTAAGACATATCAAAAGGACCTATCCTTGGGCCTATCCCAGGGCCCTATTCTAAGACCTATCAAAAGGACCTATCCTTGGACCCATACTCGGACCTATCCGCAGACCTGTCAAAATGACCTATTCCATTGACCTATCCCAGGCACCTATTCTATGATAGGTCAAGCACTTTTTCATTTGGTGTGTAAATAAATCTAAATAATTATTATTTTTTTTTATATAAAACTTAAAAATTTGTTCAAACAACCGAAAAATCGTAAATTTCTAGCGAACTCTAAATATTTTCCGATTTGTCTGAAATTTGAAATATATGTTTATTAAATCGATTGGAATTGCGGCATCCTTGTGGAGCACAAGATTTTAATGTTTTTTTGAATTTTGAGCCAGTCTAATGTTTACATTACGTGTTATTCACTTTTCTCTTCGGAACTTTTTAGGTAAAGTGGGAATGTGATCATTGGTTGTGCATATTACGACATATCAACCCGAGTAAAAATGTTCAGATATATTCATATATATCATATCTTATCCGAGATTTGAAAGATCAGTACTGATCCGAGTAAGATCTGTACTGCCCGAGTTAAAAAAGTTATATGACGCAATATTTAATTATATATGAACAGATATGCTTTTATGTAAATCCATATTAATTTTGATCCGAAAATTGGCGGATCGAATATTATACGATTATATCAAATTCTATTATTTTTGATAAAATAATATCAAATTTGATTAAGTTTGATCCCGAAAATGGGTCTATCTAATTGTATTAAATCATATCTTATCTGTTAAAATTAGATAAATTTTTATATAATTAGATGAAATCTGGTAAAATTTTTTAAAATTTTAAACGTGAAATTAGAAATTGTTTTATTAGATTGGATACATTATCAATTAGAAGATTTTTTATTACATTCTTCGGAATTTTTTTCGCGACTTAGCAATTTATTAAAAATTTGTAAAATTTTTTTCTAAAACAATTTTTAAGGGATTTAAAAATTCCAAAAAATGTTTGTGTCTTCCCGAGTAAAAATTTGTATATGGTGCAATATATAATGAAATGTAACACAATATATATTTATACGCAATTTGATCCGAATAATGGTGGATGTTTTTGCATTAAAAAAGATCAACTTGTATAAAATATAATCTGATTTCATCCGAGTTTTGACCAGACATTGCCATATATTGGTGGATCTAATTAGATCTAATTGCATAAAAACATATAAAACTCTGGTGTTTTTTGGTTTGGGTTGAGATACACCACAGGTCAACGATACATTCACCAAACATTTAATTTTCTAAAACAAAAAAATGTTTGGGTACGCTTCGAACCAGATAGGTGATATACATAACCCTAACAAGAAATGTTTAGGAACACTTTAAAAAGTTTCTTATACTTTGCCTAAAAAACTTAGAAAATTTTTGGTTAATTGTAAACATATATAGGTTTATATGGAACAGCATAAGCTATATATAATTTTATGTTAAATTATACAGAAAAAGAAATTTTGTATTGACCCTCATATAATTTTATATAATTATATCAACCGTACACCTTTTAATCCGAATCATGATTAAATTATATATAACTGCATATGATTGCATTTAAAAAATTTAGAAAATATCCCACGGGATATATAATTATATATGATATATTATGTTTGCATCAAATTATATATTGTTATATATGTTTATTTTTACTCGGGTTAGAAAATTTAAAAACATTTTTTCGGAACTTAAAAGTTTTTCAAATGAATAAAATTTCTCCCAAAAACATTTTCAATGATTTTTTTTACTCCAAAAAAAATTGCCAAAAAAATTTTATGTCCGGGACTTTAGAAAATTTTTATAAAATTTTTAAGACTTGAACATTTTTTATTTTTTTTTTTTTTTAATTGTACGGGACTTAGAAAATTTTAATTTTTTTCGGGATATAATTATAAATAAAATCATTTATCTTTTTATCTGCCATATCTAAAAATTTCCGAACTTATATGTCATATCTAATTTCATATAGATCGGTATATAAATAGATATAAATATGTATGTTATCATATTAAAAAATAAGGAAAAATACAATGCTATATATAAACTTATATGTCCATATCAAAGTTCATGCATAACCATATATAAATATAAATAATTATATATTAGCATATATGGTTATATCAAATCTTTTTTACTCGGGTGATCCGAGATTTGAAAGATCAGAACTGATCCGAAAAATGGATCGCTAAGATTAGATCAGTTTTAATCGGACGGATACAATGTCATCCGAAAAATGGGTTTATATAATTAGATAAACCCATTTTTCGGATGAAATTGTATCCGTCCGATTAAAACTGATCTAATCTTAGCGATCCATTTTTCGAATCAGTACTGATCCTTCACATTTTTACTTGGGAATACAACCAATTGCTACGATTTGCGATGAACAAAAATTTTTTGTTTTATTTGACGTACATTTAACATATTTTACTTTGTTTTTTTTTCTGCAAAAAATTTGAAAATAAGTAATATTCAGACAACCGAAATAAAACCGGTAAAAATCCGAATAAAGGCAATGTTTTTTTTATCGGTAACGGTATTTAAAGTTTTTTATTTCGGTATTGGTAACGGTGGTCAATATTTAAGGGGTTTTAATCGGTAACGGTATTGAAACGGTAACGGTAGCCAACACTGATTTTATTATGATAATTAATATAAATCATACGCCTTTAAAACTTTGTATTAAAAATTCCCAGCAAAAAATAAACGAAGTGGTTCAAAAAGAATTAGTGGTTTCACTACATACAAAGTAGCGATAGGTGCCGAACTTCATATTACGTAGGAAGTACTTTTAAAATCACTTCCAAAAATGCTACAAAATAACAATAAAAACATCTTTCACCAAAAACATGATTTTGAAGTACCTTTGATTCCTAAGAACATATGAATTCTTAGGAATCAAATCACCACAACATATGAACTTCTTTTTCAACTGAAACAATTAGAATTAGGGTGATACACGAAGTATGAAATTTTTTCTACGTCCAGCTTCAAATAGATTTAGGTTTTGCAAAAATGGTGACAAAATTTGGTAATGGCATTTCATTTTTCTTTATTTACAGCTTAAAAAATCGAAAAGACGAAAATCGATTATTGATAAATTTTTCAAATTTCATATATTTATCAAAAAGAGTTGGTCCTAAATAAATACATTTACGAACTAAAGCGGATGTTGCTGCATCACATTATTAAAGATTGTTTAAGCTTTTTAGAAAATTGAGGTATAGGCTTGTGGTCAAAACAAACTTGTGAATCAATTCGCCGTGAATTTTTATAGTTTTGTGATCTCTATAATTACTCCTTTTTTAATTCGAAGTATATACGTTAGATTATCAATAAAATTAATTTTTCTATCACGTAAGGTTTTTAAGATATTCGCGTTTTAATATTGTAACGTATTCTTAAGTTGCTCAAACACAATAGAACTCGATTTAGTAAAAATATTTTTTTTTTTTTAATCCAAATCTGGCATCCAAATTTTTTTTATCGCGTACTGTTTTTGAAATATTGGCGTTTGAAAAACTCAAACTCTATTGTTACGCACTTATATTCTTTATAAATCACACTAAAATTTTCAAACGCGAATATCTCAAAAACAGACCATGCTTGATTGAAAATTGTGGATTGCAGTTTTGGAATCAGGAGGTCCATTTTATATGAAATCAAGTTCTATTTCGTGGAAGCAACGTAAGAATACGTAACAGTGGACCCCTAAAAGTGCTTTTTTTACTTTTTAACAGCGAATATCTCAAAAACGGTTCGTGCTAGAAAAATTTGGACGGTAGATTTGGAAGCAGGAGACCAAAATCTATAAGGACCAGTTAGAAATTTCACTGGAAGGTTTTTGCTGTCGAACTGTTTTAAGTGTAAATATTACAAAAAAATACTATTTCAATCAATCTTACAAAAATAAGTGAAAACAGAACTTCTAATTTAGAAGTTCTAAATCACCAAATTAAAATGACATAATCACACCCAAAATGCCAAGAAATATGTACTTCTAAAGAAGTGATGAAAAAAGTGCTTCCAAAAGGTCAAGTTATATTAACATCCGGATCACTACTTCAGAAGTTGTGATAAAAACACTAGTGATATATGTTATACTTAAGTGTCAATCTTTCGCCACTGAAAAGTGGGGTTAAAATGTGGAACACAATTTTAGCTCGGGGAATGGTGAATTAAATTCAGAAAATCAAAAATATGTAAAAATTAACTTTATTGGAAAATTTTCCCGGCTTTACCAAAAACGCAATCAAATACTTTAAAACGCGGAATGTGAATAATCTTTATTGAATTATTATCTTTTTAATATTTTTTTTTTTTTTTGCAATAAAATAAACAAATGTTGGACGATGGTGTCATTAAAAAGAAAGCTTTTTGTTTTTATTACTTTTAAAACTTTTTTAAATATTTACTTTTTTAACAATCACTTTGTTCCTTACTGACTGCATAATTGCATAAATTTATCTCATTTATTAACATTAAAAAGCTCTTGTGTTTACAAAAAAAAAAATAATTTCTTAAACCTCTTTTATGTATTTTTAAAATTAAAAGCAAAGCTTTTTTTTTTTTTTGTTTTAAAAAAAATCATTTTATTTAGTTTACCAACTTACTCACTTAAGTTTTGCCATCAAAGAAAATTTTAAATTTAAGCAAATGACCAACAATTATATGAACAAGAAGATTTAAATTAAAATAAATAGTTGGCTTACAAGGGAAGTCTCTTTGGTGTCACCCGCCGATTTTCATGAAATTTGGATATCTTGATCAGAACGAAAATTTAAATTTAACTCATTTTTAAGGGGAGTCGATTTGAATAGGAGAATTTTGCCTTTTGCAGTTTTTTACGATTTACGCCTATTTAGTCAAAATTAATGTAGGCATATTTGGTATCAGATTAAAGGTATTTATAAGACCTTTTTTCGGTGCTTATAGCGTGCCAAAAAAAGTTATTATTTTTCGACTTATTAAGAGAAATTTTCTAAAATTTTGTTATTTTACTTAACACGATGAAAAAATGTGCGTGTTTGGACATTTTCTTTCACACAAAGATAGGTTTTCCAAAGACCTTTTATTTGGTATATGACGTTACTAGTTTTTTTTACATAATATAGGAGATAAACGAAAAAAAAACAAAAAATTACCAATTCATCCCCCCTCACTTGCACCCCTAATAAAAATTTGGGCCGCTAAAAAAATATACGTGTCCTTTTTTTTCCTGCTCTACCAAATAGACCCAATTCCATAAACATCGGCAGATGACACCAAGGAGACTTCCCTTGTTGCAAATTGCGATTTTAATGTAGAATGCTTGTGTTACTCAAAATATATGATTTAAAAAAATATAAAAAATTAAAAATTCTTAGTTATAAAATTCTTTTATGATCTTTTATGCATATTAGTTGATACCATATTTTGAGTAGTAACCCAGGAAAATTTTTTGGAACATATTCCTGGTTCAATAGATTCCTGAATATATTCTACGGTAATCACAACAAAATTTTCTATTTAAAATTATTTTTAAAAAATCTACTTGCTCTAAAAAACGATTGCTTTTGGGACAATTTCAAACAAAAATCATTGATTCTGGAATATAAAGTAGAACCGGTTGCGGGGTAATCTGATGCGTTCTGGAACCGATTATTTGGAACAGAAAATTTTGCTGGGAAACCTACTCTAGCTCGAGATCACTTTTTCCTTTACTATTTAAAACTATGATATTTTCACTGAATAATTTTCAAGAAAATTATTTTTCTACTTTAAATTTATTTATGTTGGTAAGACTTAGCTGACGCGTGTTTCGGAATTTGTCAGATTTCATTGTCAAGACTAATTAGCAAATATAACAAGTAAAAAAGTTAAATTCGGCCTTGCCGAATGTAGTGATATCCTCAACAATTTCAAAAAGATTGTTGCAAAAAAAGGAAATTACTTTTGAAATTACTTTTGAAAAAAAAAAATTGTTTTGGAAAAAAAAAATCCCGCGAAAAAAAATTTTGGTAAAAAAAAAATCCGCGATTTTTTTCTTTTTTTGTCAAAAAATATGTTCATACTTGTTTAAATACCATTTGGTGTTCAATTATGTTCACATATGTCAACCAGAAGCCGAATTAAAGTATTTTGTATTTTTAGGTTATGTTGAATGTACTGAAATTTTTGAGGTGTGCTTACATTTTCGGTCATAACTTTTGAACCGCTGAACCGATATCGCTCAAATACAATACAAAACTTCTCGGGAGAACTTCCAATAAATATGTTAAGTTTCAGTCATGTCTGTGCAATATTTTGTCCGTGACAGCATTTTCCACAGACAGACAGACAGACGGACAGCCGGACAGACGGACATCGCTAGAATGTCTTAAAATCGATCGGGCATCATGAATATATATACTTTATGGGGTCCCAGATCGATATTTCGATGAGTTACAAACGGAATGACAAACTTATATATACCCTCTATCACAAAGTACAGGGCATAAAAATTAATAAATTAATCAGAACTTAAACAAAATGGTTAGAAACCCAAGGTGGAAAACCCATATGAGCAAATCCATGGGAAATTTAACTGACGGATCACCGATTTTGTTTATTTTTGAGCACTTGATAAAGCTTTGTAAATGATTAAAAACCATATTTTTTTTTTTATCAATGCCTTGGAAGATATGGGCGTTTAAAAAAGCGCTTTTTTTGACAATATTGACTTTTAGACAGTTTTTTAACATTTTTGTACTCGGAAACCGTAAGTCGTACAAAAAAACTTTTAAAAACAATATTGTAGATAAAACTATGAGGATCTAAATTTTTTTTTAAATGTTTTTTTTAAAAATTTCAACAAAAAATTTTGAAAACCATATTTGAATGTTCTTTTTTCCTGGGAACGACACCATGGATTTCCAAAAGCAAAATTTTATTTTAAAGTTTAGAGTGCCCTATTAACGCTGTTAAAATTTCAGAGAGGCGTTTTTTCGTATTTTTTAGCAATAAATTTTCAAAGTTTGTTAGAGAGCCAAATATTTGATTTTTTTTTTCAAAATTTTGGCAAAAAATCAAATAGTTGGCTCTAGACAGTTTTTTGTGCTTTTTTACTCGGAAACGGTTAGCTGTACAAAAAAAACTTTCTGTGACAATATTGTTGATAAAATTATGGAGATTTTAAATTTAGAAACAAAAAAAAAATCAAAAAAAAAATTAACAAAAATTTCTTAAAACAATATTGAAATGTCCTTTTATCCTATTAAGGACACCATGGATTTCCAAAACCAAAATGTTTTATTTAAGCTTAGAATGTCCTTTTAACGCTGTTACACTAAGAAAATTATGTCATTAACTGTTTGTAGGTTATTTTAAAAGTAATCAGTAAAGTTATTTTAAAAGAAAAATCAGTTATTTTATAAAGGATTTAATTTTTTTACTATTTCTGTAGTTTAAAAAATATAATTTACTGTCTTAAAAACTAATTTTCTGTTACATTCATTTTCGGCAGTAAAAAATTTTTTCTATAGTTTTACTGTTTTTTAATACAAAATAAGTGAATATTCAGTAGTTTTTTAATGTTTTGGTTAGTCATTAAATTAACATTTAAAATTGACTGTAATGTGTTTTTATTTTAAATGAAAAAACAGTGGAATGGTTTTTAAATAAAATTTCATTTGTTTTAAGTGAATATTCACTGGAATTTACCTACATAATTTTTTGAGTGTAAAATTTTAGGGAGGTGTTTTTTTGTGTTGTCAAGCAATAAATTTTTGAAGTAGGTGATAAAGCTAATTTTTTGATTTTTTGCCAAAATGTTGAAAAAAATCTAATATTTGGCGATCTAACAAACTTTAAAAATTAATTGCTCAACAATACGAATAAACACCTCTCTGAAAGTTTTACAGCGTTAAACGGATATTCTTAAATTTAATACAAAATTTTGATTTTGGAAATTCATGTTGTCCTTCCTAGGAAAAAAGGACATTCAAATATGGTTTTCAACATTTTTTGTAGAAATTTAAAAAAAAATTTTTTGTTTCTAAATTTTAAATCTTCATAATTTTATACACAATATTGTTGGTATAAGTATAAGACTTCCGGTTTCCGAGCACAAAATTGCTAAAAAAAACTGTCTAAAAGTTGGATCCAAAGTATTGATCCAAAAAAAAAATATATTGGAGATTTTAAATTTAGAAACAAAAAAAAATTAAAAAAAAATTTACAAAAATTTCTTAAAACAATATTGAAATGTCATTTTATTCTATCAATGACACCATGGATTTCCAAAACCAAAATGTTTCATTTAAGCTTAGAATGTCCTTTTAACGCTGTTAAAATTTTAGGGAGGTGTTTTTTGTGTTGTCAAGCAATAAATTTTTGAAGTAGGTGTAAAAGCTAATTTTTTGATTTTTTGCCAAAATGTTGAAAAAAATCTAATATTTGGCGATCTAACAAACTTTAAAAATTACTTGCTCAACAATACGAAACACCTCTCTGAAAATTTTACAGCGTTAAACTAATATTCTTAAATTTAACACAAAATTTTGATTTTGGAAATCCATGTTGTCCTTCCTAGGAAAAAAGGACATTCAAATATGGTTTTCAAAATTTTTTGTTGAAATTAAAAAGAAAAAAAATTTGTTTCTAAATTTTAAATCTTCATAATTTTATATACAATATTGTTGTTATAAGTACAAGAGCTCCAGTTTCCGAGCACAAAATTGTTAAAAAAAACTGTCTAAAAGTCAATATTGCCAAAAAAGCGCTTTTTTAAACGCTCATATCTTGCAAAGTATTGATCCAAAAAAAATAAAAAATATGTGTTTTAATCATTTACGAAGCTTTATCAAATAACCAAAAATAAACAAAATCGGTAATCCATCAGTTAA
The DNA here is from genome assembly GCA_963921195.1 of Pegoplata infirma. Taxonomy (NCBI): domain Eukaryota; kingdom Metazoa; phylum Arthropoda; class Insecta; order Diptera; family Anthomyiidae; genus Pegoplata; species Pegoplata infirma. Next base: position 15,988 of record CAWUER010000375.1, on the reverse strand, counting down.
ATTTCCCATGGATTTGCTCATATATGGTCGCAATAGTCCATACATTTTAGCTTTGCAACAGGTATTCATGAATTCGGCCACGTCAAATTTAACTTTTCTACTTATTTTCTCTGCTTTACTACATTAACAAAATTTTGTTGTCGTTCATCTGGACTGATTTTGACATAGTTTATAATAAAATGATCAGAAATATTAGAACGACATTTTTTTTTGTATTTCAAAAAAAAAATTTCTTCCAATTTTTACTGTCCGGTCAAATTTTTTTTCTACTAGGCCTAATGTGGTACAAATTCTTATTAAATTAACCCGTAGCGCCTGCCGATCATAATTTTGGATTTTTTAAAATTTAAAAAAAAAAAAATGTTGAAAAAAATAAATTAAAAAAACATCATAATTTTGAACACAAATGATCCTTGATCTGTTCATAATGATTTTTTTTAACAATATTTCAAATAATCTTGATTTGAGTCTAACCCGATCATTTCAACCCGTAGCGCTCTTTGATCAAAGTTTTGGATTTTAAAAATATTTCAAGTTTTGAATTTTTGAAAAATTAAAAAAAAAAAATGCTTCAAGAAATTTTTAGAAAAAAAATCTCAAAATTTTTTATCATAGACTATTTGAGTTAAATAAAGAAGTGGCCACTTAAAATCGGTACGTATTAAAGCGACCATAAATTTTAAATGAAACAACATATATTAACATGTTATACATTAAATTAAAGGTAATTTATTAACCTTTAAAAAAAATATAATTGGAAGTTTATGGGTCCTTATTTAGTATAAATTTTCTGGCTTCTCTTTTAATGCCTCCTATCAACTTCTGCACAACTTTTCTTTTCACTCTCAAGCTAATTTATTCCACTTTGTTCTCCTCAAAATATGGTTATTTACTGTTCCTGAACATTTTTTCAATTTGCGTTTAAAACTTGCCCAATATTTCTTGATTGGACGAAGATTTGAGCAATTTGGTGGATTGATGTGTTTTCATCATCCATAACAATGCAGCCCTAAAAATTGGTAAAATCCTGATCACACAGCAATCTGCTACACTTTTTTGCTACTGGTTCTTTATTTTCTGTTCTATTTGGATATTAATTAGCACGGTAGGACTTTAATCCAACATTTTTACTAATTCGACGTACAATACTTCTGCTAGTTTCATTTTTTTTTTTTGCACTATTATTGTTTGATAAGCCTGGGTTTTTTTTTTTTTTTGAGAGACCTTAGCACTTTCTGCTTTAATTTTTTGTCTCGAGTTTTTTTTTTCACAATTTTGATCTTTATTTCAGTGTATAATTTATTATTGTACTTTTTTAAAAATTTACACACTGTAGATGTAGCCATTTTAAGTGGTTTTGCTATATTTGAACCCGCCAAAGTCGGATTTTCTAGATATTTGTGCACAATTTTATTTATAGCTTCTTTTTCCATTGTGTCTACACTTTTTAAAATTAAACTTAATCACTCGCAATTAATTGTAGATTAACGGTAGATTTGTTGTTAAAAACGTATGTTAATGTTTTTCCATTTTGATAACAGGGGGCGTCGTTACGATTACAACAGTGCGTAGCGATTTGAAGTGGCCACTTCTTTATTTGATAAATCCCCTCAAACTACAAATACGTTAAGAGATACATCATACAATTTATATATCTACCATGTTATGATAAAGCGTATAAAAAGCAATTTCATCTTTCATTATTGTCAACGTCATCATCGTCATCTTCATCAGAGTTATCATTCGCACACAAAGATGTGACATCAAGTACAATGAAATCAAGTGAATATAAACAAAACACCTCAAGTACTCAAGTACTACGTATGTGTAAGTGCTTTGAACACACACACAAGTACGCCCCCAATATCGTATCGTATGTGATTGAGTACACTCAAAATATTTTGTAAGTAAATTCAACTGAAAAAACATTTAAAACAATCCTTTTAAAAAACGGACTACTTTTATTTCATTTGAAACGACATACTTTTTCAGTTACACGGAGGAACAAAATTTAAGAAATTTGATGCTTATAGAATGCCGGACATGATTTCTAGTAGATTTTGGTATGCTGATTCCGAATCTGTGCTCCAAATGTCAAAGTTAGCTTTAGTTTTTGCGATATTCGCAAATTAAGATTTTTGATAAATTCAGGTCATTTACTTTTTTTTTTTTTTGCAAATTAGCATTAAGTTGGAGACCGTTACAATTTTTGTTAAATTGTGTTTAATCTACAGAGTATACTCTATCATTGAGGCTTAATTTCAAAATGGTAAGTTCCACGGTACTCATTTGACATGCATTGGAATGTAAAAATTGTTTTTTTTTTTAGAAATCGCAAAAATTTGCACTTCTAATAAGAGATTGTTTAAACTTTGGACGTGAACCTTTAGTTAACATCTTAAATTAGTTATTTCAGGAGAAAAATTGGTTACTTAATGTTTCCTCTTTTTTTTAATGCAAACGGAAGTTGAAAAATGTGGAAAAAATTTAAAATTTTGTGAAATGGGTTTTCATCAAAATACACGTAGGAAAACAAAAATGTTTATATCTTGCGACCAAAGTTTTCTAAGAGTTTTAAGGACGTAGATTACGAATAAGGACACCAAATTTTTATATTAGCCTTAATTTTTGAGATAATTGCTTTTCTTTTTTTTTATCTGATTTTTTAATATTTTGTTATGAATTCTTGTTAAGAACTGCTAACATTCCTATTTAGGGAATTATAAATCTTTTTAACATACACTGAAATTTTGTTTACTATTTTAAAAGCATGTTTACCTTAATTTAAGATAAGTCGGGTATGCAAGTTCTTCAAAGAAAATAAAAAAAAAATAAAAAAAAAAACATTTGTTTAAAAATTTTTTCTGCAAAAATTACGCACTACCTATTCAGTATCACTTATTTATACAAAAGAAGACCAATGAGTTTCTACAAAAGACCGTTAAGATTTTAAAAATCAGACGACTGGTTCCTTAGATATTAACAAAAATGCAAAAAAAGTGAAATTGTCCAAAAAAATTTGCAATATTTTTTTTTTTTTTTTTGCATTACACAAATTTCGTTAGATGCTAATTATAATGCCCAAGGTCCGTACTTAAAAATAATATAAAGTGAGAGTAACATTTTAAAAGAGTTGCAAAGTTATTATAAAAAAAATATTGAAAAAAATGGATTTTTCCATCAAAATAAATTTGCAAATATCTCAAAAACTAAAGCTAACTTCAAAATTTGGTGTGCAGATTCGTAATCTACGCCCCAAAAACTATTAGAAAAGTTGGGTCGCAAGTCTGAGCATTTTTTGTGTTCCTCCGTGTTATTTTTAAACGTTAATAAATGACTAGACATTTCGTAAAAACAAATGATATTTCAGTTATTTTAACTGTTTACAATTTTTTATTTTGTGAAGTAAAAATATTTTTTTTTTTAATAACAAACTACAAAAACAGTACTTCTGTTAAATTACACTGTGCAACAAATTTGGGGTCTTCGAGTGTGTCTGGAACGGGACCAAAAAAAAAAATGACAGTATATCAATAGAAGACCAAAACCCCCGAAGGGTTTTGAAAATTTAGCTCGAGTTCTTCTTTTATGACCCACTGAAATTTTACAATTTTTTGCAAAGGCGTTTTGAATAAGTCAAAAAATTAGTATTAAATCTAATTCTGAGGTAAATAATGTTAAGACATATCTTCAATAAAATTTTATGGTGGTTCTTGTCTCAGAATGTATTAACCCTCGATCTCCCGTTTCAGGGGTCATTTTGGTCCTTTTTTCAAATATCCTCATAGAACACCAATAAAACTTTCGTTTAAAGGGTTAAAATGTTCTAAAAAAGTTTTCTGCATCAAATTTCACTAGGGGTTGCCGACGATCAAAAGTGTGTGCGAAAAGTGCAAAATACTTAAAAAGTAAAATTGTAAATTATCACATACAATTTAATTGTTTTTTATCAAAGTCGTGTGAAATAAGTCGAAAAAATTTTATAAATCTGCTGCTGACCTAAATTACGACAATAGATGTCTGCGGTGAAATTTGATGGCGGATCTTTTCTTGCAACATTTTAACCCTCTATCTCACATTTTTAGGGGTCATTTTTGCCCTTTTTTAAATATCCTCTTAAAACACGATTAAGGCGTGCGTTTAAAGGATTAAAATGTTCTACAAACATTTTCTGAATCAAATTTTATTAGGGGTTGTCAAAGGTCAAAAGTTCGTGCGATGTAAGTGAAATGTTAAAAAAGGAAAAGTTTAAGTTATCATAATTAGTTAAATTATTTTTCACCAAAATACTTTATATTTTTACTTTTTTAAGCATTCTGCACTTTTCTCACGAACTTTTGACCTTTGACAATCCCTAGTGAAATTTGATGCAGAAAATGTTTGTAGAACATTTTAACCACTTAAATGCACGTTTTAGTGGTGTTCTATAAGTGTAGTTGGAAAAGGACAAAAATTACCCCTAAAAATGGCAGATAGAGGGTAAATACGTTCTCAGAAAAGAACCGCCATTAAATTTCACTAAAGACATCAGTTATCGTAATTTAGCTCAGAAGCAGATTTATAATTTTTTATTTTTTTTACTTATTTCAAGCGACTTTGATGAAAAACAATTTAATAGTATATGATAATTTACAATTTTACTTCTTTAAGCATTTTGCACTTTTCGCACTAACTTTTTCTCTTCGGCAACCCCAAGTGAATTTTGATGCAGAAATTTTTTTTTAGAACATTTTAACCCTTTAAACGCACGTTTTATTTGTGTTCTGTAGGAATTTTGAAAAATGAACCAAAATGACCTCTAAAAATGGGAGATAGAGGGTTATTCTAAGAAAAGAACCGCCATCAAATTTTAATAAAGACATGCTCCAACATTTTTTACATTAGAATTAGATTTAATACTTATTTATTGACTTATTCAAAACGCCTTTGAAAAAAAAATTAAAAACTTCAGTGGGCCATAAAAAAAGAACTCGAGCTAAGTTTTCAAAACCCTTGGGGGGTTTTGTTCTACTGTTAGTATACTTTCATTTTTTTTGGTCCCATCCATGATACAAAATCGTGTTGCACTGTGTTATACGGTATAATCAGTCACAAATAATTTAACTGATAAAAATATCTTTCCGTAAATTTTGTAGTTTATTTTTTTTACAACTGTATAAATCATTCAATATTTTAGTTTCCTTGAAAAACAAACGATAATACATTCAAAACAGCTTTAACTAAAAACTTCTTGAATAACCGTTAATAGTTACTGTAAAATATTTCTGGGTGTATGTATATGAGGCATTCCACACCAAATGTTCAGCAAACAAAAATGTTGGTCAATATAAAATTAATTGCAGAGTTTTCGACCTTTTTGGCATGTTCAAATATGGAATATTTAAGCATTTTTTGCCTGGGTATCTTTATTTCATTACTTATGAAAATTTAATTAAACACAGTGATAAAATTAAAATAAAAAATTTTTTTTTTAGACTTTTGCTAACGATTAAAAAAAACGTGAAATTTAACTTATACTTTATTTATCAAAAAAAAAAAAAAAAACATGCCACAATTTTATTTTTTTTACACTAAAAAAATAAGGTGTATTTCTATCTGTTCTCAAATTTTTAGAGATGTTTTTTGAGAAAAAAAATTTAAAGATTGCGATATAAATTTATACAATAATGGGGTATATAAGTATGCGTATGAATAATAGAAACATTTTATATTTAAAATACAGTTTATATCACTCATACGCATGCGTTACACAGTGGGAAAAATGCCGTTCTACAGTTCCATAAAGTGGTGTGGGTATAGAAACACAAAAGCTTAATTTAAGCGTTAAATTAAGTATCACTTTTTAGTCCAACTAATACTTCATCCGTATCTTAAAAAAAATCTTTAAAGTTTCTAAGATCATTAACAATAAATTTTAAGCATATTATTGTAAAACCATAATATATAAACTTACCTTGCATTATCCTTTAGTTTTATTATGTGGTTGATCTGGTGCTATTGCTGAAAAGATAATGATTTTCTATTAGATCAGAAAAATATTAAACAAAATTGTTTATTAGGTGTTAGGTGTTGCCATATTTCCAAAGAAATATGTCTAAAATATAGACCATGTTTGGCAATGTTGCAAAATAAGTACTTAGATCAGAATTGATAAAGGAGAGGAAGAAGTATAATGATTACTACACCGAAAAAAATTCCTGCCTTATATGTACGAAAACGTTCGTACATTGTACGAAAAATTTCGTTGTTTCGCACCACGAAATTCTTGCGTACAATGTACGAAATGCACGAAATTGTTTCGTAAAATAAACGAAATTGTTTTTGTATTTTACAAAAAAATTTCGTAAAATAAACGCAATAAATTTTTGTGTTTTACGAAAATTTTCGTAAAATAAACAATTTTTTTTTTTGTTTTACGAAATTATTTCGTAAAATAAACGAAATATTTTTATTTTTACGAAAATTTTTTGGTAAAAAAAAAAATCCTTAAATTAATGAAATTACATGTAAAAATTCTTGTTTGAGAATAAGAAAAACGTTTTCAACGTTTTGACAGCAACATTTCCAAGCAATTAATTGTTTCTTCTTAACAAAGACTTATAAGATTTCATTCATTATTTACAGTGATTTTGTTTTAGGCTACGTTCACACTACAAGAACTTATGATGATATGTTGAGATGATTTTTTTGAAGGACCACCTTCCCACATGTAAAAAAAAACTTATATCATCAAGCCTCAAATTTTATTTGATCCGATTAGCCTCAAATTTTAATTGAGCCTTAAAATAAATAAAAACCAAGAGAGAGCTTTTAAGTCGGCTGTGCCGAATTTTTATTACCCCAAATATTTAAAAAAAAATATCAGAGTTATAATTATTGAAATTAATTCTTTATACCCACGACCACAAGGCATTTTCTAATCCCCTGGGTCGAAGCTCATTACTTTAAATTTTTTTTGACATAAAAATGTTTCATTTGTTTAACAAAACAACAAAAAACACTTTAAAAAAATTGAGTTTTCCAGAGGTTGGTTTAAAGAAATAAAACTTTTTTGCCCACATACGAACTTAACCTCCTGATGACCAAAAGACTTGTTCCGTGGTATCCGTGTTTTATATAGACGGACATTAATAGAATGCCTTAGAATTTATCATGGATCAATAATACATATCGTCGAACTATATTCAATAAATGCCAACTCGAAAAAGCTTACTGTTCAGGAGAGCTAAAAAACTAGTTATTTCGCATATTATTGCAAAAATAAGCAATGTACCTTCCACAAGATGTTTTAAATATTCTAAAAAATTTTTACCTATGCAAAAATTTTCATATTTTGCACTTGTTTGCTTATTTTTCAGAGATGGCATTTATTACTATATCAAAACACAAATATTTTTTTAGAGTTGGCATATTTTGTCGGAAAATAAAAATACATTTTTTTTGGAAAAATTTTTAAAATTTTTTTTTTTTTGGTTTTTGTTATCCTTAGTACGGTAATTGCAAAAACTGAACAAAAAATTAAAAATCTTTGCATATTTTTAAAAGTTACTAGCTCCGAAAGCCTTTTAATCTCAGGGTGGTCAACTTTGGCACTCTGTAACTCACGCTGTATTGCAATAGGGTCACTCCAAACCAGCTATTTTGAAAGCTTATATCATTGACTTTATTTGCCCCATTCATAATGTTTCAATCTGATAAATAGTTTGAAAGTTACATAAATATAAGCAATTTTTTTTTTGCAAACACTATTTACAGATATTTTTAAAATGGCAATATCTCGAGAACCAGTCATTAGATATCAAAATCTTTACAAGATTCGTGTTCAGCATGGCAAATGCAATAAGATATGTGGGCTAATTTTTTTAAAAAAATTTTTTGAAAAATTTTTGGAAATTTACAATGGGACTTGGCATTTATTTCCACCAAAAAAATATGTACTTTGAGTTAGCAGAATAACAAAAATGGATGTAAAACGACAACAAATTATTTTTTTGCTCTGAAATTTTTATGGCAGATAGGTATTACATAGGGGAGCTATTTGCCATCGGAAACTCATTTCCATCAAATTTGAGTTGGCATATTTTGAATATAGGTTCACGATATACTTTATGGGGTCTCCGACCGATATTTTTTTATTATACCCCAATACTGTAGTTGGAGGGCATAAAAACACCCTTTAAGCATGCATTTCATTTTATGGTGGTTTTTGCCATAAAACGTTTGAAATTATGATAAAAATAGATCTTTTAAAGAACTTTTATACTCAAGATACTTGTACGAAGGGCTTAAGCAAAACTTCTGCCAAAAATCTGTCAATAGAACATCAGTAGAAGGCGAAAAACACCAAAAATAAAATGTTGGTTATCAAGTTTTTGCAATAAGCCCTTCATTTCTTCTTTTTTCATTAGTTTTGTAAAATTTCAAAATTCTTGATTATTTTTTTTCGTGATATAAAGTCCACTTTCGTATATTTTACGAAAGAAGTTTTTACGAATTATTTTCGTAAAAATACGAAAGTCTGTACACTTTTTTTTTGTAATATGCAGTTAACATTCATATATTTTACGAAAGAATCATTTACATTCTTTTTTTCGTTACTTTCGTAAAATTACAAAAGTTTTTACAAAATTGTTTTCGTAATATGTAGTCAACATTCGTAAATATTACGAAAAAAATATTTACTAATCATTTTCGTTACTTTCGTAAAAATACGAAATTCAGTACTAAAGTTTTTCGTAATATGTAGTCAACTTTCGTGTATTTTACGAAAATAAAAAGTACGAAACTTTTTTTCGTAAAATGTTGCATGGATTTTTTTCGGTGTAGAAATAGAATTTATTTACACAAATTACAATAACAATTCTTCTGTTAGAAAAAACAACAGCAACAACCAAACACGAATTGAAAATCATGATTTAGTTGATACTTGCTTAACAGCCAACTTGGCGTATCGGTCTAGAGTGATTGTACGTTACAAGCAGTTAATAGCAAAGTATTACAGATGATGGGTTCAATCCTTGTCGGCTGCGATCTGTTAATAATTTTCACATATAGAGTTCTATTGACTATTAACTGAATAAATTTGACATTAAAAGTTTTTCTGAATATTATTATAACTGGATAATATGAAACTAGTAAGAAACAAACCAGGATGTCTTAAATTTTAAGAAAAATTAAAATTTTTCTTTCACACTTTTCTCAAATCAAAACCATATATCGTCCATTCCATGAGACATTTGGTGATTTTAGGCATTTTTTGACCGAGGTTCTTCCGATTTTTGTTATTTTTTTCATACAGATACTCTATGGAGCCAATTTCAAATTTCATCCATCAGATCGAAAATTTTTGAAAAACTCGCGATTTTATTCACGATTTTCGTTTTTAAAAAAGTCAAAAAAGTGCAAAATCTGTGTAACTTTGAGCAGCTGTATTTTCTAAACTACTTATCGCATTTTAACAATCTATAGCGCATAAGAATGGTATGTAAGTCTATTTTAATATCTAATAAACTAAAAAATATCGGTGTTTTAAAAGTGCATTTTATATGCAAATGCAGTTTTGAAATGCATTTTGCGAAACTTTTACCCCTTTTAATTTTTTTTTTAATTAGCATATTTGGAAAATTTTGAATTTTGGCTACAAAAACATGTTTTCATTACAATGGACCGAGAATGTATGCTATTTTTAATATTTTTTTTTTTTAAATACTTCCTTAAGTTTCCCTTATAAAAATTTTTATTTTTTAAATTTTACCAAAATCATGTAAAAAGACATGTTTTTAAACCGTTATATTTTCAAAAGTACTAATCGTATCTTATTGTTTTTATGCACATTAGAAAGGTATTTTTATATATTTTTTGCATTTAATGACCGCAAAAATGTTGGTTTTTCAAAAATGCATTTTATATGCAAATGCAGTTTTGAAGTGCATTTTTCAAAACTTTTACCTCTTTGAATTTTTTTTTTAATTATTATATTTGAAACGTTTACAATTTTTACTACAAAATAATGTCCCCTAATAATGGACCCGCTGTATGTGCTATTTTTAAAGAAATTTTAAAAATTTCCTTAAATCAAATTTTATATTTTAAATTAAACCAAAAAAAATCAGAAATAACATGATTTTTTTAAAAAATCTAAAAAATAGCACACACAGTGGGTCCATTATTATGAGGACATTATTTTGTAGTAAAAATTGTAAACTTTTCGAATATGATAGTTAAAAAAAAATTCAAAGGTGTAAAAGTTTTAAAAAATGCACTTCAAAACTGCTTTTGCATTTAAAATGCATTTGTGAAAAACCAACATTTTTGCGGTCATTAAATGCATAAAATGACAAAAATACCTTTCTAATTTGCATAAAAACAATAAGATACGATTAGTACTTTTGAAAATATAATGATTTAAAAACATGTCTCTTTACATGATTTTGGTATAATTTAAAAAATAAAAATTTTTATAAGGGAAACTTAAGGAAATATTTTTTAAAAATAAATATTAAAAATAACATACATTCTCGGTCCATTGTAATGAAAACATTTTTTTGTAGCAAAAATTCTAAATTTTCCAAATGTGCTAATTAAAAAAAAATTAAAAGGGGTAAAAGTTTCGCAAAATGCATTTCAAAACTGTATTTGCATATAAAATGCACTTTTAAACCACCGATATTTTTTAGTTTATTAGATATTAAAAAAGACTTACATACCATTCTTATGCGCTATAGATTGTTAAAATGCGATAATTAGTTTAGAAAATACAACTGCACAAAGTTACACAGATTTAGCATTTTTTGATTTTTTTTAAAATGAAAATCGTGAATAAAATCGCGAGTTTTTCGAATATTTTTGATCTGATGGATGAAATTTGAAATTGGCTCCATAGAGAATCTGTATGAAAAATATAACAAAAATCGGAAGACCCTCGGTCAGATTTTTTGAAATTTCTCATGGAATGGACGATATAACAAATCAAAAAATTATAATACAAAATTATAATTAGAGCCTGAGCTCGACTGTCTTTACAGAAACAATAATTTACAGAAACAATAATTCACGCAGACAAGAAAAATGACTGTGACAACCATAATGGAGGGGCAACATTTTTTTACAAGTTATTTTTAATAATTTAAACCTAAACTAGAACTGTAGTGCGATTCAGTAACTTTTTTAACGAAATTATCGATATTTGTCGGTTGTTTTAACGAATATGTGATTCTATAAATTTATCAATTAACGACTAGAATTAACGACAAAAATAGTTAATTTGAAATTTGTTTATTTTTAAATTGTATTGAGAACCGAAAAATTTCGTTAACTTTAACTTCAAAAAAATTTTTGTTGATAAGTTAACGATTTTCAATAACGACAAAATTCGGTAGAAAAATGTTATAGAATCGCTTTTAAAGACAATTGTCGTTAATTAACTATTTTTGACAATTTAACTACCGATTTTTGTCGTTAAAAAGTTAGTGAATTGCGCTACTGGTATCAATGACCGTCGTCTCGTTGTAGCGAAATCGACCAAGGGTTTTTGTGGGAATAGAACCCACGACCCTCTGTTTCATAGGCTAGCTCGCTACCAACTAACCTACAGGGGCCCCCTTAGGAGGGGCAACATAGTTTTGTTGATAACTTTATCATAACATGATTGTAGCGATCATATTCTGATCTTCGCTGATCATAGTATGATAAAAAAAATCATTTTATAATTGTTGATAATCATAGTATGTTTGTCACAATTCTATATATGATCAAATGGATCAATCTTACTATGTTGCCCCTCCATTATGTGTGATTTGGTGTGCTGCAATCATGTTCCAAACATGTTTTTTCTCTGTGTGAAAAAATCTCAAAAAATAAATAATTTACAACTTAACAGTTTCACAAACTATTCAGACACTTAACATGTTCAACCATATATTTTTCTAAAAATTTTCAAACAACTATATTAAATTTAAAGACATCATCAAGAACAACAAAATTTGTAAAAAAAAAACAACAAAAAAATGTCATTTGTACTTTAATGCGTTACGTTATGCTATTTGATGCTTCTTAACATTATTTTATACTATCTGTAGAGTAGATTAAGTATGTTGTTCTTTGGTTGATAAAGAAAGTGTGTGGTTAGATAAAAAAAAAAAAAAAAAAACAATCAAAGGATTTTTGCTTGGTTTGTAATTTATTATTTCATCATCATTTTCAGTCAGTTTGTAGTATGTTGTTTTTAAAAGCACTTCGATACAATTTAAGTTGAGTTGAGTAGTAAATACCATCATAAATTCTTTAATATGAATTCATTTTTATCTTTTTGTTTTTTAGTCTTATTGTTTCTTTCTTGTTAATAAATCTTGTCAATTGTTATTGTGTTTTAAGATTTTTTCTGTTGTCATTGTGGTTGTTATTTGGGTTGGAACTTGTACACAATTTCCAAGTAAAGATTTAAAAAAATATTTTTTATTTGAAATTAAGAAATGCTTGGAACAAGAGGAAACAATTCATGATTTCAATTTGTTTCATTTTTCATCAAGATTAAATACTATCAAACATAAAAAAATAAAGGCAGATTGTTCAAACACTGACTTTTCTTTTTTATAAATAAGGGTAATATCAAATTTTAGATATTAATTTTTGGAGCACCTACAAGCAGCTCATTTAAGGCGGACCCTCTGTTTCTGCTCGCGTAATTTTATATCCAACAAGTAAGAAAGCTATATTCGGCTGTGCCGAATCTTTAAATACCCTCCACCAATGTGATGATTTAAAAAACAAAAAAGTTTGTTTTATTTATACCTCAGGAAATAAAAAAGTACCAAAAAGTGTACTTTCGGTACCTTTAATAAAAGGTACTTTTTATAGAAGGTACTTTTTATAAAAGGTACTTTTTATAAAAGGTACTTTTTATAAAAGGTACTTTTTATAAAAGGTACTTTTTATAAAAGGTACTTTTTATAAAAGGTACTTTTTATAAAAGGTCCTTTTTATAAAAGGCACTTTTTATAAAAGGTACTTTTTATAAAAGGTACTTTTTATAAAAGGTACTTTTTATAAAAGGTACTTTTTATAAAAGGTACTTTTTATAAAAGGTACTTTTTATAAAAGGTACTTTTTATAAAAGGTACTTTTTATAAAAGGTACTTTTTATAAAAGGTACTTTTTATAAAAGGTACTTTTTATAAAAGGTACTTTTTGAAAACGGTACAGAATTTTCGGAAAGTACTTGTTCCAGAATGTTTTATTTCAGGATCCTATATTCAAAATTTAAAGTTTGAATAAAATTTCAGTAAATAAAAAAAAGTACCAAAAGTACTTTTTTACCCATTTTACCTCAGTAGAATCAACATTGGCAAAACCCGAGCCTTAGTGAATCTTTTTTCCGGAAGGTGAACCGACATTGCAAATTTCCATTTTCTAGTACCATTATTTAAGGAAATATAAAATGTAACAAAAGAACATATTTTTACACTATTAGAAAAATCATTGGCAAAAACCCAGCCTTAGGGGACCTATATTCCGGGAGGTGAACATACAGTCCAAATTTCAAGTCTATGTGACAATTTTTTAAGGAAATATAAAAGGTGCCAAAAGTACAGATTTTTTCCCTTTTAACCCTTTTAGAATCAACATTGGCAATAATCCAGCCGTACTGGATCTATATTCTAGGATGTGAACATACTGTTCAAATTTCAAGTCTCTATGACCATTATTTCAGGAGATATAAAAGAATCAACATTGTCAAAAATCCAGCCTTAGTGGATCTTTATTCCGGGAGGTGAACATTAGAGGTGTCCTTAAAAACGAAAATCACCTTTTTATACCTGGTAGGGTCCTATATTGTTCTTTAGTATCTAAAAATGAGTGAGCCAAAATTTGGGGACAATCGGCTAAAAATAACTCGTGCCGAAAATGGATTGAAGTTTTGGGACATTCTTATAAGAACGAAAAACTCGTTTTTTCTAGTTTTTGGAATAACATTGGTATTTGATATTTTTTGTTAAATTTTTTGTGAAGTAATATGAAAATGGTACTAAATTACCTTTTCAAAACGACTAATAAAATTAAAATCGGATGAAAAATAAGCATTTTACGCATACATGCCCCAGACCATTGTATGGTTTTTAGAGCCAGATTTTCAAAATTTTCAAAATTTTTAGGCAAAAAAATAGTAAAAATTTAATTTTACTTTATGATCAAATTGAAAACATGTTTAAGATTAAAAATAGCAGATATGGTAGTCAAGCTTTTTTTTTATTTGGCGCGGGTAGTGATAAAATTTCCGCGGATTCCAAATAAAATGCGTTTTTCTACAATAATTAAGCAAATTTTTGAAAACTTGTGCTCTATTGAGCGGATCGAAGTGTAAAACGTAAATTCTGTAACTTTTGAGAAATCGGATATATGCAGATATTTTGTATTATAGAAATGTATAACGTCTCAAATTTGTCATTTCACCTCGACGAAAAGGGGTTAAAGATGCCCGAATTCTCAAAAAACTTACAGAATTTATGTATTTCACTTCGTATAATACAATACAGAAAATTGTTTCCCATATTTGCTAAATTATTTTAGAAAAACTCATTTTCTTTGGAATCCGCGGAAATTATATCACTACCCACGCCAAATGAAAAAAAAGTTAGACTACCGTATCTGTTAGTTTTTATCTATAACATGTATTTAATATAATTATAAAGTAAAATTTATTTTTTTTTATTTTTTTGCCTAAAAATTTTGAAAATTTGAAAATTTTGGCTTTAAAAACCATGCAATGGTCTGGGGCATGTATTCGTAAAATGCTTATTGTTCATCCGATTTGAATTTCTTTAAGCTTTTTGGAAAGGTAATTTATTACCATTTTCATATTACTTAACAAAAAAATTAACAAAAAATAGCATATACCAATATTTTTCAAAAAACTAGAAAAAACGTGTTCTTTCATCAGATAAGAGTGTCCCAAAACTTCAATCCATTTTCGGCACGAGTTATTTTTATCCGATTGTCTCCAAATTTTGGCTCACTCATTTTTAGATACAAAACTACAATTTAGGACCCTACCACGTATTAAAAAGTGATTTTGAAAAATTACCTTAGTCGTTAGGACACCTTTAGTGAACATACAGTCCAAATTTCAAGTCTCTAACTTCAGCGGTTTGGGCTGGGCGATGATGAATGAGTATGTCAGTCAGTCATATTACTCTTTTATATACATGAATTTTCCGGATTTGGGCGATTTTTGCCATAAAGTTTATTTCTGTCTTTTATTATTTAACAAAATTTATTTTTTTAAATGAAAATATTTTTTTTTAAGAAATCTGAACAAAATTGAATTTTGGCGATATTTTACAACCGATTTGGCGACAAAGCCAAAAAAAGTCTGGCAACCCCGTTAATGTGACGAAACAAAAAATGGACACACACACACATGCTATATAAAAATAACTATTAATTTTTTTATTATTACTTAACGAACTTTTTTTAAATAAATTTAGATTTTGTTTTACATATTTTAAAGATTTTTTTCCTTTTTCTCAGTTTTTTTTTCATTTCCGTTTTCTTTCTTATGTATCACACAAAATATGAGTTAATTTAGGGTTATGTTGAAAAAAACTTTGCGTTTTTTAGTAATTCGCTCATAACTTTTAAAATACTTAACCGATTTAAAAAAAAAATCATCAGTTTTTGCCTGGGAAAATTACGCAACTTTTGGTATCCCAAGCGTTTAAATCGGTTTCGTAGTATTGCCAAAAACGTGATTTCAACAAACAGACAGACGGACGGACAGACAGACAGACAGACAGACGGACATCGCTAGATCGACTTAAAATCGATCAAGGATCATGAATATATATACTTTATGGGGTCCTAAACCAATATTTCAATGTGTTACATACGGAATGACAAACTTATATATACCCTCTATCACCAGAGTGGAGGGTATAAAAACGCAAGAAAATAAATTTCCAGAGAAATTATCAAAATGTGTTGGAAATTTTTT
>CAWUER010000374.1:53059-173571 GCA_963921195.1 Pegoplata infirma | reverse complement strand
TCCTAAAATAGTATACCTTTAGCATACAAAAACTTAAAATGTTTTTTGTTGTTTATTATCAGGACCCAAATCGTGGCATTTGTAATCGAGTAAAAATGTTCGTAAGCATCCAATCACTAATGAATTATAAGCACATTGTACAGATTTATTTTAATGTTATTGTTGCTACCTCCTGGAATTTAATTTTTATTCATTAATAATTCCATGAATTCCAAAGATTTTTCGGAATGAAGCTTTGGTGGCATAGATGTTGATTAACCATTAAATTCCAACTTGGAAAACAGGTAATTAAATGCTTATTTTGTCAATCTCTTACACTGTCTCATTTTATCATTTTTTAAATATATTTTTTTATACTATTTGCTTTGCAGCCGGAGAGAAGACCACTTTTATTACGGATTTGTTTTCTGGTACAAATAAAACCGTTTTACTCTTCAGAATCCATGGAGGATAAATAGCTAAACCAAAATAAATCACTCATTTATATAAAACTTTATTTTGTTTAAATAATTGTTTAAATAAATTTTCCACAAACACAACATTGATGATAAATTTATTTTTTTTATTTGCAGTAATGGATATTAATATTTTTTCATTTGATTCAGTTCACTGATAAAATTTTGCAAATAATTTTGATTGGATAGCGATCGAATTCCACAATAAGGTTTATGTTTGTGCAAGTCAATTAGGAATGATTCTCTAAATATTGTTGAAAATCCCTTGGTGCGGGTGAAATCAGCTACACAATAAATAATCTGATTTTGTTTTACAAGTATTTAAAGTTGGCGAACTTTTTTTATAATTATAATAATAATTGCAACGATGCACGGTGGTTTATTTTTAATAATTTGGCTATTCAGTAAGTAGGTACTGGACCGATTGCAGCGAAAGTCATACCGGTTATAGCTAACGTAATTTGGAGCTTAAAATACTACCAGGG
This sequence comes from Pegoplata infirma, assembly GCA_963921195.1. Taxonomy (NCBI): domain Eukaryota; kingdom Metazoa; phylum Arthropoda; class Insecta; order Diptera; family Anthomyiidae; genus Pegoplata; species Pegoplata infirma. Next base: position 172,631 of record CAWUER010000374.1, on the reverse strand, counting down.
GAGCCTAAAGTAGTAAATGTTTAGTAAACAAAACCTTTAAATTTTTTTAAAATCTCCAACTTTTAATGCTTGTAGTATAAAATCTAGCGCTGAACTTAATAAAAACCTTGAGGGTTTTGTTATGTAAGAAGTCAACTTTCATTTACTTTTGGGTTCATTCCATCTCGATTCCGAAAATTCGATTTTGTATCACTGTGTAACTTTTGAACCACTAGACCGATTTTGCTGAAATTTAATATCAACAATACCACGAGAACGAAAAATACATATGCAAAGCTTCAGCAGCCTTAGAAATGTTTTCGAAAGTTAGCGTGTTTTATATCTCGTAAATTCGCGAAAAACCCTTGCCAAATTTACATCTTTTGGTAATAAGTTTTGAAGCACTGGACCGATTTCTCTGCATTGCAATACCAACCAAAGGTATATGAAAAAAATTTATGCGAAATTTCAGCAGTCTCAGTAAAGAGTTTCAACAGATAGACGGACGGACTCACGGACATCTCTAGATTGCCTTAAAATCGATCGAGGATCATGAATATATGGGCAAGGCCACCGTCACTAACGTCACGCTCGTTTACATATTTTGGCCAATATCTTTATAAAATACAATTATTTCTCTCAACTTGAGAGCGGCATATGAAAGTCCTCGTCATAACTATTATTTCATACACAGACAATTTTGCTGTATCTCATTTTGTTGTGAAGTTATGACCATTTTAAGCTGTCAGTAACGTCACCGGATTTTGGAAGTGTGTTTGGAGGTAACTAAACTTTTGTGTAAAAATGAGCGAATTGAAAGAGTTCATGTTTATTATTGCCCAGAAGAAGGATGAAAGATGATTTTTATCCAAAAGGTGGGCTTAATATTTTATGCTTTAATCAAGTAAGTGACATAAAAGCAGTAACAGTAAAGTTACGCAAAATGTCAGTAACGTCACACGTACGAATTTCGTTACGAATTTCAGGACTTTTTTTCTTGGGTTAATAGAGGGACCCTACACGGCGAAAAAATCATAGAAGAGGAGTTTTAAGATGCAATTAAATACCAAATTACTAAGCAAAAAAGTAAAAAAACAAAAATTAAAAAAATCCTTCAGTAACGTCACACAATCTTATATTGCAAAAATACCCACAGACTAAATACAGACTCGACAGTAGAGTTTTATAAGAAAAAATGGGGAAAAACTAAGCGATTTTAGGAGAAAACACAGCGGTTTTAGTCCGTTTTACGCTAACTTGGCAACACTTTCTACGACTTAGGAGTGAGTGAAACAACAAAAACCGATCTGGCATCCATTTTTCTTATGGCGCGTTATATCAGTTTTCTCTTTCTAACCTAATTCGTAGAATAATTTGAAAACATTAACCATATGGTTAAAAAATACTTTTTTGACACCTGTCATATTTGTCGAGTCTGTATTAGTCTGTGACCCTGCTATATGCAAATAAGTGTTTCTTCACAATAAAGCAGCAAGCAGCAGACAGCAAAATATTTACATGTATTTTGTTGTTGCTGCTGTATTGTGAAGAAACACTAATGCTTCATTTAAGCATAGAGGGACCCTACACGACGAAAAAATAATAGTAGAGGAGTTTAAGATGCAATTAAATACCAAATTATTAGGCAAAAAAGTAAAAAAACAAAAATAAAAAAAATCCGTCAGTAACGTCACACAATTTTATTTTGCAAAAATACCCTGCTATATGCAAATAATGCTTCATTTAAGCATTGATTATGAAAGTACTTCAAAAATACTAAAAAAAAATCAGCTCATCCAACCATTTTTCTAATTAGTTAATGCATAAAAAAACATTTTATAAAAATTTGTCAGTAACGTCACCATTTATTTGCGGCTGATTACTTTAAGCCCTAATTGGTCCAAATTTGTACACAAATTTGCTTGCTCATCAATAGTTTGATTTATATTCTATCCAAAAAAAGTAATCATCTGTCTAAAGCACAAAAAAATAACAACTTTTTCGCCGACATTGATATATTTTCCAACTACGCCTTGCACGTGCCACTTATGAAAAGAATGTAAAATGTCAAAGCAGACACAAATTTTGGACTGGCATACAGTGATGCCATATTCTATACATACTTGACATTTGAAATGTTAAAAATATTTTGGGCTTTGTGACAGAAAAAAAAAATCTATGTGGTTTCATTTTTCGTGGCCTTGCCCATATGAACGTATTGTTAGTAGTGTTCTTGACCAATATTTTGAGGTGTTAAAAACGGAATAACAAACTTATAGAAGGTATATCTATCACTGAAGTGGAGGGTGCAGTACCGTTTTTAATTTTGATGTTCTTTTAGTGACATTGTCTTCATTAACTGGCATGTTAGTATTTGGTTAACAGTCACTTATTAAAATTTCAATGAAAATGTCCAAAACAACTCAAGTACTTAAAATATTTAAAAGACTGGGGAAAAGTGCTATCTGGAAAATTGTGTTATGAAGCAACAAAATATTTTAGACTTTCTTTCTCACGGATTTTAAGGGGTTTTCCACGATATTTTGGAAATATCTTGAAATAATAAATGTAAACCCTTATTAATTGAATAAATATTCCGTTTAGAATGTAAGTATTTAAGATAACGGGTAACCGACAAAAAAACGATTTTTGTTGCATTAGAAATTTTCAATTTGGGTTAACCGGTTTGCAAAAATACCGAAATTATGAAATAATAGCATTTTTCGGTTAACCGCTTTAAAAACACTTATTAAAATATTCTTTTATAGCACCGATTAATGCACAAATATGAAGCAGTGAATCATGTGTGTTTGTCCAAAACTCGCGCTATTTCATTTAGTAAGTGTTTAAAAATATTAAAAATTTATCAAAAAAAAAAAAAATAATTTTAAATTAAGTTTTAGATATGGCTAAATAAGAGAAATAGGCTAAATACGAGAAATGGGCAAGTCCATGGCACTCAGACTTAAAACAGTGCATTGTACCTTCAACTGCATCCTCCTTTTACATCCTTAATCCCTACTTTTAGTGGGATTGCTATAACAAAATACAAAAAAAAAATTGAGTGAGTGTAACACAAACAATACTCACCCTGCCTTCTCTAAAACCAACCAACCAGTTTGCATGAACCTTTCAGAATTGCATGATTTGTAGCAGTACAAATATTTTTGTTCAATATAAATATTTAACATAAAAATTTAATTTCAATAAAATGAACAGTAGATTTTCAAACTATGCTCATTTGCTTATATGAAACCATATTAATTAAAATTTAGTAGTATTTGTATATTGAATTTCAATTTCCTATTTTAAACACAAAAACTGTTTGATTCAGGACATATGCATTTTAAACTAGTAAATGTATATGTGGATTGGCATTTTGCTATGAAAGTGATTAGGTTTTATTTTATATCAGCCTAAAAAATAAATAGAAAATAATTTGTAACAATAAAAACCGTTATGATAACGACAAAATGAAAATTAAATTAAATTTAGAATTGATTTTAAATTAATGATTTTTTAATTTAAAATTGCAAAATGTTATTTAAAATTGTCTAACACTGCAAAGAAATTATGTATATTAACCCCCATATTTGGGAATACAATTAACTTTTTCACTGAAAGTGCTCCTAAACGGAAATTTGTAATATCCACTAACGATTGTAAATATTGAGTATTGAAAAAACAATTGATAAACAAGTTTGTAGTAGTAGTTCTCTTCAATTAATATTGACAAACGTACAAAATTCTATTTTTTTTTTTTTAACAAAAAAATTTAAAACACACAAACACAATTGTTGATTTGACAAAAAAAAATGTTGTTTTCAACAAAGAAATTCAATAAACATAAACGCTATATGCTGACATGGTAAAGGAATTCAACAAAAGTATTTGTGATATCAACTAACAGTTTTTGTTGTATTGACAAATTAAATCAATTTAATAATTTGCTGATTCAACAAAATTCTTCATAATTTTTCATGCTATATACCGCCTGCATTGGGAAGTTTTCATATTTTCAAAAAATTAAAGTTGTTATTATTCGACCTGTCCAATTTAAAATAAATAAAAATTCTTCGAGCTCGAAGAATTTTTATTTATTTTCAAAAAATGTTCAAAAGTTATATCTTGTTCTTTTATACTACTAAAAAAATAAATTTTGGAATTAATCTGATAACTTTAAGTGGACGCGGAAATGACCTAGAGTTTGAAAAACGAATTACAAGGGTAAAAAATTACTTTTTACTTATTTTGTAAATTTTTTAGACATTTAATTCAATAAATATATTTTATTCAATAAAAACTAAAATCGGTTAAAAATCAGCCAAGTTATTAGAACCTCCCCTGGCAACTAGCATGTGTCAGACCGCTTAATCAAGGAACTCAAGTTCCATTTTTGAAATTGTTTGAAATTATCTACTATAAAATTTTATATATGTATATGATATGGAGGGCCTTTATTCAAAACCCTCTTTCTTAAAAAACACAACTTTTCAGTAAAGCCAAAAAACTGTTTATGTTGAATTTTTTTTTATGTTGAAATTTTTTTTTTTTTTTTAAGCTTTTGAAAACATTTTGCTTCATAAGCACCACAAAAATTTTCTAAATCAATTTTTTAAAAAAAAATTAATTGTTGGACAGGTCTCTAGCAATAATTTGGCTTTTACAGATTGAAAAAATATGAATTAGTCGACGAGTTTTAGCCCAAAAACCATATAAACAATATTCTGAAAATCGGCATTTGACTGCACAGTTCGAAGGTCGATTTAAAAAAAATTTGCACTAACATAAACAAACGCCGGGTCTTCTAATTTAGCCTCTATTTTCATCCCTCACTCTCAGAATCGACCTAACTTTTACTAACCTGAATTTGTTGCACAGTGTAATTTTTCTTTAGGAAAAGAGAATTTACGAATTTTTCCATAGGGAAATCTTTAGTATTTTGCAATAGGAAAAAATTTAAGAAATTTTTTAATGGAAAAATTTTTCAATAGGACAAATCTGATAAATTTTCTATTGGAGAACTGTGAGAATTTCTTTTAGGAAAAGTCAGATAATTTTTATATGGCAAAAGAGAAAAAGAAATAAAAATAATGTGTGAATTTATTTTCGGGAAAAATGTCCACGATTCTTAAAATTTTTCTGTAGGAAAAATATTTCTTATCTTAGAGTATTTAGAATTTCTTTAACCCTGCTGTTAGGTTAGAAAAAACTTACGGATGTTAGGTTAGTGGACCATTTGGTCCATACTTAATATTCAAACAAAATAACAATTTAATATTATATTTGTATATATTTTGGATCATTTCTACCTAAATACGATTATTTTAAGCTTAACTCAACGTTAGAGATGGGTGAGTGAGTGAATTTTGGGTCACGCTCACGCAAGAAATGTTATAATCGCTCATGAATTACTCACTCGATTTTTTTCTTTACTCACGCTCACGCTCACATCAGTAAAACTAAAATAAGTTACGATCATGCGTGACTCACGTGACTCATAATTACGCTCACCCCAATTCACGCAATATTCACTTACAAATACACAATTTTAATGAAATTAAAAAAAAAATCATATATTAGCAGACCGTTAATTTGAATTTTAACTGATTGCTAAACGAAAAATAAAAATAAAACTATAAATAAAACTGAAAACAATACAAAAAAATTATATTGAATCACGCAAGAAAAATCGCACTCATGCAAAAATTAGGCTCGATTTCTAATCACTCACACATACAAGTTTTGGAATCACACTCACTCAAGCATGATTCTCGTAATTAACTAGACTTTCGCTCGAGCGTGAGTCACGCGTGATTCACGAGAACCACGCAAGTCACGTGACCAGCACCCATCTCTACTCAACACAGCTAATGTAAACATTTGTTGAAGGATTCCCTTTTTTCATATTCTTTACTTTAGAGATTGTTTTGTATTACAATTCAACAAAAGGTACATATCGTGGAACTATATTCAATTTGAGCTATCTGCTCGGTTGACGAAAATGAGTTTTTGATGGCAAAATGTTCGCTGGCATAAGTGACATCTATGGTATTAATTTCAGGACAAAAAAATTATTTTAAGACTATTTTATTGCAAAAATAGCATGAGCTATGTGAAACCATGTTTTTTTATAAATAAAAATTTGAGCTATCTACAGTATAGTTTACTAGGGTAAACTTTTAAATTTAAATTTTTTTTATATTATCACTTTTTATACGGTGTTTCCATCAATAAAAATAATGGCTGTTTTTTTTCGAAAGTTTCAACTCCTTTCCGCGGTTAAAAACGCGGTTTTCGACCCATATTTCGATACGGAGCAAAACCGGTTAAACTTTTTGCATATTTTATTTGCCCATTCGATTGTACAGCAAACACAAGTGTTATGACATTTTTCGCAAGCTTCATGAAGGTTCCAAATAATGGCGGTAAAGCGCGAAAAAATCGATGATTTATTAAAAAATTAAAAAGTATTTTTTTGACACCTGTAATGGAAGGGCTTTAAAAACTGAGAAATATGGTACCAAATTCATAATCCGTTTATCATAATCCGTTAAAAAGTTATAAAGCTTTAAAGTCTATATTTAATGAGCTATCTGCTTAGGTTGATTAATTTCAAATAAAAAAGGTTGAGCTATCTGCTGTAACTAAGCGAATAATACGAATTTTTACAAACAAAGCACGTGTAAAATTTAGTAGTAATTATTAATTAATATTGTAAAAGATCGGCCGACAAAAAGTTTAAAAATACGCGAATGCGACGGTTTTTTTGCTCTCCTGAAAAGTTATGTTTTTTTAGATAGCTCAAATTGAATATAGTTTAACGATATGTTAGTTTTGTTTTTTCCTATAATTTCTAATGATTCATCTCATTTAGGTGGCGTGGATATTGATGATCAAATGGTTGGTTCCTACAGCACGAAACGCGCTTTAAATCGATGGCCTAACGTTATATTTGCAAACATACTTGATATCCCAGCAAAACCTTAAACATGGTAACGGTTATGTAATGCATTACCATGTAATGCATAGCCCAATAAAAATTAAAAAATGTGTATTGAAGCAAGTCATTATAAAGCACTATGCAGGTTTCCTTATTTTCACGTATTTTGTTTAGATTTCATTATTTTAAAATCTTTTGCTTTTCATTGATTTCATTTATTTAAATTGCTGTAACTTTTCTTTGCTAAAACAAAGATTAAATAATAAAGTTTTTTTATAAAATAAAACCACTAAATCGTGTTTTTATTTAATGAATTTATACAATCTACGAAGCAAGATTGTTTCATTGGCGCCCAACTTAGTGGCTCCGGAAGACGACCAGAGAGTGTCGAAAGCCTATACCACAAACAAGACGGCCGAGGCTAATACGGAAGACAACCAAGAATCTGAAACAGAAGGAGAATCCGAAGTAGAAGAAGAAGCCGTAGTAGAAGAAGAAGCCGAAGTAGAAGAAGAAGCCGAAATAGAAGAATTTGAAACCGAAGAAATTGAAAGACACAAGATGGCAACTTTTACTGCCGAACAATTTCAACAAATCCTGGCAGCCATGGGTAATACTGGTAGAAGTGGGTCTTTTACGCAATGTACCGCTCGATATCGCGGTCAAAGAGAACCAGCCTCTGTAGAAGAGTTTTTAGCTGCTATCAGTGTATATAAAGACATCGAAAAAATTTCCGATGGTGACGCAATTCGTGGGATGCCGTTGTTATTAGAGGATTATGCAGCTAATTGGTGGATCGGAGTAAAAGATTCTGTAACTTCGTTTGAGGAAACAAAAACCCTCATTCGTAACACTTTCTCCCCTCCTGTTCCCGACTGGCTCATATTTATGAACGTGTTCGATACCAAGCAACAAAGAAAAGAGCCAACTGATAGTTTTGTATGCAAGAAAAGGCTTTTATTTTCACAACTAAAGGTGCCTGTTGTTGAAGAGGTACAGCTAAACATGATATATGGTCTTCTCAATGTAAGCATCAGAGATCGTGTTCGACGAGAAAACGTAAAAAATTTTGAAGAGCTCATAACGGCAAGTCGGGAAGCGGAACGTTTCTTGTGTGAAACCCAAATAACAAAAAGTACGTCAGAAGCTAAAACGATTCAACAATCGATGTTCTTATTGCCGTGCTACGGGCCATAATATTGACTCCTGTTTTAAAGAAAAGAAACGTGAGGAAGACAAAGCACAACAACCGATTGGTCAACAGCAACATGCAAAACCACCGGTAATTCAGCAACAACAATCAAATCAACAACAACCGCAATCTTTTATGAAAAAACCTACCTTTTCCTGTTATGGATGTGGTGCACCTGGAGTGTACAGATCCAATTGCCAAAATTGCAGTTCTCATTCGAAAGGAAGCCCAGAATATTTGTCCTTCAATTCAATTTCATCTACTATTATTGGACACGTATTGCCAACAACCCACATTGAAGTTTTTGGATTAAAGGGTGAAGCTGTATTTGATACTGGGGCCAAAACAAGTGTCGCCAGTCTTAACTTAAAGAAGATATTAAGCGGAAATGGTTGCATTTTCCAAAATGTGCAAGCAAATATTACGCTAGCTGACGGATCGGTGTCTACCGGCAAAGTAATGTCAACCATATGTGAGGTGATCATAGGTAATCGTGTTCATAAAATAAGATTCATCTATTTACCAAACGCTACAAAAAACCGCACATTACTCGGTGCTGATTTTTTGGAACAAGCTGGAATTGTTCTCAACATGGCACAAAAGTGCTGGTATTTTGAGGATGATCACAAAACAAAATACGGGTTTACTAATCCTTTGGAAATTGGAGTTTGCACAATGCATCTAAATGAGGATGACAAATCTCCCTGCACCAAAGCTTTTAAGGAAGTATCAACTTTCATCAAGTTTATGGAAGATAATGAAATCTTGAGACCTTTGGCAATACCACCAATTAAGGTCAAAACCCAGTACTCACCAGATGCGGTTCAAAAAGTATTTCAAGACTCGTTACTTGTTGGAGATTCTACACAGCAAGAACAGTCAGCTTTATTTTCATCGCTTGTGCATGTATCGGGCTCCAGGGATAGCGAATTGATGAAACCACCACCGCCGCCCAATCGTAGTAATGATTACTCTCCGTGTATATTTAAAAATGCTTTGCCTGTTGAACAAACTTCACCTCCTGCATCCTCCAGACTCTTGGAACCACCAATAAAAGTTAGAAAAACTAAAGAAATTGAGTACCAGGGTACCGTGTTCTTGCCTTTGTTTTCCATTGATATAAAAAGGTTGACAGAATCTGATAGTGTTGGTCTTACTCACACACAAAAAGCTAAGCCAACATTTTCATCAGAATATTTCCAGCATATTGTAGCTGCAATTGAGGTAAGCGCGTTTAAACTTTTCCACCAGGGGGAGACTCAAGAAGACTTTACACCCCAAAAATCTGAAAGATTATTGGAAGGAAGATTCCTTATATGACGTTTTATTGCTGATGCCTCATCGGGACGTTTTCGGCATCAGAGGGGGAGACTGAAGCAAGTCATTATAAAGCACTATGCAGGTTTCCTTATTTTCACGTATTTTGTTAAGATTTCATTATTTTAAAATCTTTTGCTTTTCATTGATTTCATTTATTTAAATTGCTGTAACTTTTCTTTGCTAAAACAAAGATTAAATAATAAAGTTTTTTTATAAAATAAAACCACTAAATCGTGTTTTTATTTAATGAATTTATACAATCTACGAAGCAAGATTGTTTCAGTATTAATTTTCGCCTATCGCTTACCATAGGCATTCACTATATTTATTTTTCATGCATTATGTAAAACTCATGCATTACTTTGAGTGACATCCCAAACAAAAATTATCAATCGAGTATAGGGTATTGTAAGGTTGTCTTATTCTATACTGGATTAATGACTTTTGTTTGGGATAAGACTCAAAGTAGCGCATGAGTCTTACATAATGCGTGAAAAATACAAAAAAGTTATGCCTATGGTAAGAGATAGGGGAAAAAATGCAAATTTTTGTTTTTTTTTGTTATGCATTACATGGTAATGCATTACATGGCCGTCACCATTTTAAAAGTGTTGCTGGAATACCCGCTTTGAATGCGTGCATCCTATTTTCTAAAATCGACGTTTCATGGGCTCCGGCTATCGAAATCGCAGGAGAAAATATACTATGGACCAAATGGTCCCTTAACCTAAGATACGTAACTTTTTATTTTTCTCAGTCCTGGTTTAAATCAGAACCTAGATTTTTTGTAAATAACATTGTTTTATAAAAAGACCCCATGAGCAAAAAATCTAAGCCAGTATATATCACCGTTCAAAAGTTACAAAGGAAACAATCCAAAAATTGGACCAAATGGGCTTAACCTAACAGCAGGGTTAAGAAAAAAGTCTCGAAATCAGAAATAAATTCTATAGGGAAAATCTGATAGTTTTTTTAGAAAAAATAAGAAAATTTTCTTTAGTGGCTATTTCAGAGTTTTTCTATAACCAAAATTATCTGGGACCTTAAAATTTTTCTAAATCAAAAATGAAAATCTAAGACTTTTTCTATAAAACTAATGTGCTGAATTTGAGGCTCAGACTCTTGAAATTTAAAACTTTTTCAATAGGAAAAATTATTTAAACACTCATATTTTTTCGATAAGAAATATGTCTCAGAATTTGAAAATTTTTCTGTAGAGAAAATGTAGAAGTATTAGAATTTCTCAGAATTTAAACTTAACTTTTTAATAAAAGTCTTTGAATCTGAGATTTTTTATAGGAAATATGTGACAGAATCTTTAGGCAAAATGTCTCACAAGGGAAGTATCTCATCCCCTATGGAATAATTTGCATGAAACTTTAAATAAATATCAAGGAGACAATTCTAAGGTTCGGGTGTCTCGGCTTTTCGACCTTATTGGGGACCTAGGGGTTAAAAAAACGATAAAAAAGGCGATTTTTTTTTTTTTTTTTGATTTTTTAATCATTTTTTTCTAAGAAACTATATGATGTTTCCATATGAGAAGATAGGTTTTTTTAATGACTATCCATTCGGCTTCGTTAAATATTTTTTTTCATGAAAATGTGTAAATTTTTCGGGGGGAGGTATTTACGTGAAGACATAGGCCTACGATTTCCGTATGAATACGAAATAATCTATATTAAATTTAATTCGACACGCATTTTTCCTTCAGACGATATTCCTTTGTGTTCGGGAGTTATCAAAATTTTCTCTAAGATCCACATTGTTTCATAAGGAAACAACGAAATTTTTAAACACTGATATGGCCTACACAACCCTCTGGAAGCAGGTTTAGGGTGTGTTAAAACGTTAAGAAAATCGGGCAGTAACATTTCACTCCTCTTTAATTGATTTTAAAAATGGTTAAGACAAAAATCCTAGCTGATCCTGTTTTCGAGTTATTGCAAAAAAATTACACTGTTCGACAACAAAACCCTCCCAATAAAATATCCATCTGATTTTTATGGATATTGCACTCCTAAATCCAAATCTGCCATTCATTTTTTTTAGCACGTACCGTTTTAGAAATATTTGCTCTTAAAAATTCAAAAAACCAATCATTTCGTCCTTTGGGCAAGGACCGTAGATCTATATAGTATGTGCAGAAACACGAAAAATTCATAATTTGGATCGACTGGATAATTTGGATCGACTGAATAATAATAGTTCATTGTATTTGGAGCGACTGGAGTCTTTGGATTTACTAGAGCATTTGGATCGACTGGATAATTTGTATCTGGTGTATTTGAAGTTACTGGATCATTTGATCGACTAGACAAATAGGATCAACTGGAGCATTAGAATTGACAGGAGCATTTGGATCTACTGGATAATTTGGATCTACTGGTCGATCATCGTGCTCTTAATAGGATGTGCAGAAACTCGAAGTGGGGATATCAAATGATTATGCTGAAAAAAATAACTATAATGCAGAAAAAAAAATAATTTCAATACAAAAAAAATAATTCCTAAAAAGTGAAATTAATGAAAAATTGCTTTAAAAAATCAAAAAAAAAAAAAATATAAAATTTAAAGAATTTTGAAAAAAAAAAAAAAATACAAAATCATTAATTAAGACCTATTTTTTATTGAATCTGTAGCATTGGATAACAAAAAGTGCAAAATTATCAGTTTTTTGACTTATTAACAGCGAAAATCTCAAAAACGGTTTGTGCTAGTAAAAATCGGAAGGCAGATTTGAATTCGGGACAGCAAAATCTATAAGAATATTTCACTGGGAGATTTTTGTTATCGAACAGTGTAATTATTTAGCAGTGTTGGCTACCGTTACCCTTTCAATACACTCAAAAAAATAACTTAGTCAAAATATTAGTAAAAGGTGTTGTAATTTACTTCAACCAAACTTTAGCAAAAAAAATTGTAAAAATTTAACTTTTACAGTTTTTTTTGCAATTTACTATTGGTAAAATACAACAATTTTTTGGTACTTTTACTATTTTTTCTTGTTAGTTTTTTTTTTTTTATTTTACTATAATTTTAGCAAAAATATTAGTATTTTCCTTAAAGAAATGGTAATACTTTTTAATTTTTTTTTTTTCTTAGTTTAAAAAAAAAAAAATTTTTAAAGTGTTCTAGTGTGAAAAAAAAAATCATCGCAGATTCTGCTGCTGTTAAAAGTCCAGCTGCCAAGAAGAAGGCAAAATATTATGCTGCCAACACCATTGCAAAGTAGCCATCCATCAACTTAATGGGCGCTCAAAAATAGGCTACACAATTTTTAGTATTTTTCACAATATTTTTTGCTAATTTTACCATATTTTTTGCTAATTTTATATGAAATTTTTTTTTAAATTTGCCACCTAAATTGTTAATAAAAAGTTAATAATTTTGAAAAATTATTTTTTTTTAATTTTAACACATACTTAGATATCTAATCTTCAATATCCAAAATTTTTTTTTTTTATTTATTTTTTAAATCCATGTGAAAAAATTTTAAAATTCGAAAAAAAATTGTTAATTTTTTACAAATTTTACGTGAAAATGTAAGAAATTTCTTGTGTAGACTACTACGCAATTCTCATTTGTTCTACTTAAGCTAAAAAAATTACGCAAAAAAAAATAAAAAAAGTGAAGTGTTGTTCTTTAAATTTTTTGTTTAAAGTGTTTAATGCCTTTATGATACTTGCTTGTTTCAAGTTACTTGTTGCTGCATTTTTCTATGGGAATTTCGATAAATTCAAAATTTTTGGTTTAAGTTATCGAAATTTTTATAGAAAAACCCTAATAAATGCAGCAACAAGTAACTTGAAACAAGCAAGTATCATACGCACTTAAGTGAAAAAAAAATCATTTTTGATTTTGATGTTGTTGGAAGTCCAGTTACTGCAACTACAGCTGCTGAGAAGAAGGCAAAAGAAGATGCCATCAAGCCGAAGAAACCATCCAACAACTGAAGCAATAGTTGATGCTGCTATTACTACATTTAAAGAACGTGGTGCTCAAAAACATGCAAAATTTTTTTTAGTATATTCACCAAATTTTAAATCAACTACTAATCAGAGAAAAAAAAAATACTAAATAAAACAGTTTTTTTTTTACCAAATTACAATTTTTTTTATGTATTTCAATTTTACCATTTTTTTTTTGGTAATTTTACAATATTTTTTGATAATTTTACAAGGTTGATTTTTTACAAAAATAAAATGGTATTCTTGTAATTTTACCATTTTTTTTCCTAATTTTTTGATTAGCAAAATGGTTTTGCTAATATTACCAAAATTTTTGCAACGTCCAAAACTACATTTTTTTTTTTGCTAATTTTAACCATTTTTTTTTGCTAGTTTTACAATATTTTTTTTTTTGAGTGTACCGTTACCGATTAAAAACCCTTTAATATTGACTACCGTTACCAATACCGAAATAAAAATTTTTAAATACCGTTACCGATAAAAAACCGTTACCTTTATCCGGATTTTTACCGGTATTATATTGGTATTGTTTCGGTTGTATTTTTTTGTGGATTAAAAACATATTAAAATATTTTTAATATAGTACGTCTTGGTCTTGGCTATAGAAAATAAATTTAAATATTGATAAAATATTATTATTTATGCGTAAATATAAATAAAATTAATTTCTTAACATCTATGGCGAGGGGAAAGGTGTCCCTCCGATACCGCCCGCCCTCTCCCTAGAAAACATACCCTGAAACATCTTTGCCAAGTTTTTTATCCGTGCCGAAGCAATTATGATCATTTTAACAGAGAACTCTGCTGTTTTACGGTTTTTTCTGCAGATTCTACCTAGATTATCCAGAGAGAAATTTAGAAAACCGCGTCAGCTATAACCACCAGATTTCTCAAATGGCTTAAAATGCAGATTTCTCATACGACTCAAAATGCAATTTTTTGTTTGCTTATTGGACAAAGGTGTCTCTTCCAACATGAGTTCGTATTTGTGAATTACAATATTGCGTGAATGTTTTAATTTAATTCTGAGTTAATTCATAGTATTTAATATTAATAGAAATATAATTATGTATAGAAAATGTACAGAATTGCACAGTTTTTTTTTAATTTTTTAAAAATTTTTTTATTTTTTACGTGTTTTTAACAAATTTGTGACTTGCTAACATTTTATTTTTAATACCGGTACGTACCGGTACTGATGAAATAATCGAAAATACCGTTACCCTTACCGTTACCGAATTAAAAAAGTATGTAATACCAATACCGTTACCGATACCGTTATTCGTTTCGGTTGCCAACCCTGTTATTTAGTTATAACTGGAAAACAGAATCAGACAGGATTTTCGTGTTATCGATTTTTAATGTACAAAATAAAGAGGAGTGAAATGCCATTAGCCGATTTTGTCACCATTTTAACTCAACCTAAACTTGCTTGAAGAGGGATGTGAATTGTTTCATTCGAATATAAAATATAAAACCCAGAGAATAAACACACTAGGGCTGTCAAACTGGATCGGTTTTTTAAAATCCCGGGATTTGAAAATCGAAATCCAGGGATCCCGAGATTTTTCGGGATCACGGGATTTTTCGGGATCCCGGGATTTTTCGGGATTCTAAAATTTTTCGGGATTAAATTTCTTTGATTATAAAAGTAAAAAAAAGTAGACTCTTTATTTTTCAATTTTATTGTGCATATTAACACGTTCGCTGCCGCCATATATTATAAAAAAAGTTACCAGTGTGCCAAAAGTGTTTTTTTGTTTAAAAGTGTATGTTAAGTGTAAGTGAACCGTTCTGTGTCTTCAGTTTTACGTTTGTGTTGTTTTTTATGTGTTTTTAGAGTGTGACCACCGGTGGGTCACGCGGCACTCAAGTGTTACAGAAGAGCAAAAATTCTTGTGAACCACCGGTGGGTCACATGGCAGCGAACGTGTTAAGGGCCTACTGTGTGTTAGTTGGTAGCGTGCTAGCCTATTAAGCAGGGAGTCGTGGGAGTCTCTTAGGTCGATTTCGCGTCAACGAAACTATTAAAAAAAATGATTTCTAATTATTCTTATTGTTATTTAAAGACAATTAAAAAATTAAGTATACGCCACTTATGCAGTTTTCAAGTAATTATTAATATTAAATATTCAGCAGCTAAAAAAAGCCTTGAGGGGTTTGTTATGGAAAATGACAATATCTGTTTTTGCTTTTGGTTTCATCCCATTCCGATTTTGGTTGTTGCACTGTATAATTTTAAAACTAATTTAAAGAAAATTTAAAATAATAAAAACATTTAAAGAGTAAATCTAATGTTCTTGATGAACGTCCCGGAAAATTGTTATTCTCCTAGACCTAAAACTTATGTGGTACAAGTTTGAGGCCAATCGGATTAAATTTACCCTTGGCGCCCTTTTATCAAAGTTTTGGTTTTTTAGAAAGTTTTCGCCAAAACCTGCAAACTTTGGTCAAACGGCTCCGTGCTGTGGCATAATGGTTAGTGCGTTGGACAGCAAGCCTGGGTAGAATTCTCAGCTCAGCAAAATTCGTGGCTAGCTACGTTGAAAATTCAAAAAAAGTTTTAGTTTTAATTTGTTGATGTAAATTTAACCATAATTGAAATTGTATTTTTAAAAATAAATTCTCATACATTTTTAATATTTCAAAAATCCCGCGATTTGAGCTTAAAAATCCCGGGATTCGGGATTAATTTTATAACAAAAATCCCGGGATTTCGGGATTCGGGATTTCGGGATTGACAGCCCTAAAACACACACTTTAAACTCCAATATAGACCCCAAAAATGTAACAAATATTTAAAATTATTTAAAAAAAATTGGTTCATGCATACGATCACTCTTTTTAGACTCAAAAAGGTGGTTTTTCTAACAAAATACTTGCTAGATTTATATATAAATTTTTTAAGACAACTTTTTGGCTCAAAAAAAACTTTTTATTGTAAAAAAAAATCATGTTGGACTATGAAAAAAGTGCCCTCAAAAAACAATTATTCTCAATAAGCCTTTAGGTGGTCTTATTTTGGAAACAAGTTTGTTTTAGCGCCAACAAATTTTATAGCGCTCCAATAATGAGACTTTCTTAAGACTCGTAGAAAAAAGTGTTTTTTGGGTGCACTTTTTTAAGGTCCAAAAAGAGTTCAATAGAATTCAAACATGAAACAGTTTTTTTTATTCTCAAAAAATTTTTGTCAAAAAACACATTTTGTGAAGCTAAAAACAATCCAAAAAGCTGTCTCAAAAGAGCTTAAAATGAATGTAGCAAGCAGAGTTGGAAAAGTTAGTATTTTAGTACTTTTCTCAGTACTTTTTCACTCTCAAAAATTCCGTAGTACCTCCGCGACTGATTTAGTACTTTTGCTATACCAGACGATTTCATACATTTTTCAACCAAATCTAAAAAAAAATCCAATTAATCTACCGATTTTCGTTGGAAAAATGTTTCAAAAGCTTCAAATAAAAGAAATTTTTGATTTTAGCCAACCTTTCTTGAAGTTTTCTTTAAAAAATAAATAAATGAATAAGGATGTCCTCAATTTAAAAACTTTTATACTGAATTATGCCTAGTTTCTTCTTATTCGTCGCAGACGAACGTCGTTTGTCGTACCGCAACTGGACTATAGTTTTTTTTTTAGTATCGTCGAGGGCGAAAAAGTACTTTTTTGGTTGAGCTCCAGTACCATTTCAAAATTTAGATTTTCCATTCCTGGTAGCAAGTATTTTGTTAGAAAATTTCTCGATAATGACTGCAAATGTTCTCCGTTTTTTGGTTTAAAAAAATAGTTTTTGAGTCTAAAAAGAGGACGTATGAACGAACCTCTTTCACACAAAAAACTTACGTATTTCGAATCGTAATTTAAAAATTTTTTGGTCATAATAGAGTGTCTTTAGTTTGTGGTTCTTTTCAGTTCCTTTCTTAGTTTAAAATTTGGTTTCAATCAAGTTTAACTAAACTACAATTCAAGCTAAGTTTAAGCGACTTGTCAAAAATTCGTCCTAAGAAATTTAAAAAGAAATTATCTAGAAAAAAACTTAAGTAAACATACAAAAATTTTTTTTCGAGTTTGGTAAAAAGAAGAATCTTTATTTTGTTTTTAAAAAGAAACTTTTGTTTGACAACAAAAATATACTATAAAAAAATTTTCTGTAAACACTTTTTTTGTTTAATATTTAAATTTGTTATTTTGTCCATTTTTAGTTTGTTTAACAATGACTACATTTATTTATGAATTTTTGTTTTTCAACTTGACAAGAATTTATTGTACAGTTTTTTTTTTTTTGCTTCTTACTGTTGAACTCGTGTCTAAAGACAATTGGTATACTCTTTTGACCTGCATTATTTATGGTGCAAAAAAAGCTACAACCAACATAATTTTATGTTTGTCTGACATGTATTGCAGACTAAAAGTCTACTGACAACTACCACTACAGACCGACAGAAAGAAAGAAGGACATAAAGACAGACAGAACATTTTTTGCAGATTGTTTTTATGGATATTAAAATTTCTTTGTGTTTCGTTTTTATTTAAATTTCAAATAAAGTCATGTGACATAAAACACCTCAGTAAATATACATTTTATGTTTTTTACTATAATAAACAATTTTTGCAAAGTAAATATAAAACTAAATTTATTAAAAAAGATCATAATACGATATTATTAATATTTATTTTTTAATTTTTTCAAAGAAATTCAAGGAATATAACACTACACCGAACAAAATTCTACCTTATGTGTTTCTCACCACGAAATTCTTGAGTACAATGTACGAAATGTACGAAAATCTATCGTAAAATAAACGAAATTTTTGTGGTATTTTGCAAAATATTTTCGTAAATAAACGAATTAAATTTTGTGTTTTACGAAAATTTTCGTAAAATAAACGAAATATTTTTTTTTTGTCTTACAAAGTTATTTCGAAAATAAACGAAATATTTTTTTTGTTCTACAAAAGTCTTAAAAAAAAAAACAAAATATACTTTTTTTTAAAAAAATCTTTCGTAAAATCTCCTGGGTCGAAACACAGTACTTTGAAATTTTTCTGATATAAAAATGTTTTATTTGTTTAGCAAAAATACAAAAAAATTACATAAAAAATTGCGTTTTTCAAACTTTGGTTTATTCTTTAAAGCGGAAACTTTTTTCTCAGGTCCGATTTTGCCATTTTATTATTATTTTTTATTAATAAGTTGTATTCCATCTTCGGCCGGATATAGGTGGTATAAATATTAAGGAGATCGGGAGGAGTGAAGAAATTCTTGCACCGTTTTAAGAAACCGAGACACTTGAATGCTTCTTTCGACACTTGAAAAACATGTTTATTACAACGTACATCACTCTGAATTTTCATGCCCAGAACATCAATAGTTTCCGATTCCTCAATACCAATACCACCCATAGATACAGACGACAATGTTGGTTCCACAACTCGTCTGTGGGTCAACATACAACATTGGGTCTTGCGTGCATTAAAATCTACGTTATTCGCCAGACCCCACTCAGAAATTGTCAAAAGGTCCTGATTGAGTGTGTCATTCATATTCTGTCTCCTGAGCCCAACCTCTACAAGGCTTGGCCTATAATCGAAGGAAAATTAATGAAAAAGTCCGAAACCTTAGATTTTTTTTAAGTCTTAAAATTCTACTCTAAATCACGCAGCTTTTAAGACTTAATTCAGGCTGTGATCGCAATTCGTTCTATATTTTTTTTTTTTTTTAAATTTTAAAAATTTCACTTTTTTTTGACTCTGGTATATTTTATATGGTGCTCCAAAAAAATTAAATTAGTAGATATTGACCCTAAATTACCCTAGATATATTCATTTGTATGTAAACATATGTCTTACAAAAATTTAGGTTAATCGTACATGGCTACGGCGTGCAGCATCGGCCTTGAATTAAAAAAAAAAACGGATTACAAGGAAAAATGTGAATTTTTTCTGTTTTCTCAATATTTTTGGTATTATAAATTAAATTTGAATTCAGGTGGTTACAGAATTTTGATTTGGAGAAAAATGCCTCTCTAATAAAGTACTAAAAACTAAAATCGGTGAAAAATCAGCCAAATTATTAAAACTTCCCCAGGCATCTTACGTGTGGCAGACCACTTGATTAAGGAATATAATCCGATTTATGAAATTCATTGAAATTTTCTACTGTAATAACGTTTTTTTTATTCTTCAAGTTCAAATGTTATTATATGACAAGTATTTTTCATATTGTGTTTGGCTAACATGTATTAAATTAATACTAAAAATTACTGAATTTTTCAACATTCGTCTGAAATCTCCATTTTTAAATTTTTACTTTATTATTTAAAAAAAAAAAATAGAAAGACCAAAAAAATATTCTACTGGAATATGAAGAACAAAAAATGTTTCTACAGTAGATAATTTCAATAAATTTGAAAAATTTTACTTGTATTCATTAATCATGTAGAATGACACAAGATAGATGCCTGGTGAAGTTGTAATAACTTGGCTGATTTTCAACCGCATTTAGTTTTTACTTAACTCAAAATATCGAAAAAATTAAGAAAATTAACAAAAAGACATATTTTCCCCGTTTAATTCGTTTTTAAACTTCATGACCGATTCTTCACACTTCACACTTCACACCTTAGACATGTCCGATTATCCTGAAATTTATTGAGATGTATTTCTACATCCAAATAAATACATCTTATTGTAAATGGAGTTGCGGTCAATATCTAACAACTTAATTTTTTTGGAGCACCATATAAAATAAACCAGAGTCAAAAAAAGTGCAATTTTCAAAATTTGAAAAAAAAAAAAAATAGAACGAATTGTGATAACATCCCAAATTATGGCATAAAAGTCGCGTAATTTAGATAAGAATTTTTGTAACTTCTTTTTCAAAAAGTCGATTTTAATTTTTAAACGTTAAAAAATAAGGGATAATTACTTCGAATAATTTTTTCATATTTTTTTTTATAAAACTACATTTAAATACCAACAAAACATTGTCCCACTTTTTTTAAGATATTTATAGTTTTAACTGGTCAAAATTAATTGAAAATTTAAATTTCTTATTTTTTTTTTTTAAAATCGCCATTTTGAAATATTGATTACTGAACACCAACTTGGTATTTCAGTACAAGTTGCATTTAAAACATATCCAAAAAAACACATTAATCGAAGGGGATCGGGTCTAAAAGTAAGTGATTTGGCCTGGAATATATTATTGATCTATGATCGATTCTAACAAGGAAGGTCGTACACAGGGCACCCACCGAAACTTGCATATAGGAAAGAGGGAAGCAAAATAAGAGTAACCTGTTTTTTTTTTAGCTGCCCAATGTCATATTTAGAGTGTCAGAGGAAAAACGGGAAAAACGGGATTTTTTCGTTTGTTGAGGATTTTTCCCATTTTTTTTTTCAAAAGAAACTATGTGAACCTTTTATACAGGCCGAAATGTTTTTTTAAAGGCCTATCCAATGGTGTAGCGGTCGTGTCCAAATTCGGCTTCGTTAAGTTCGTTATTGTCAAAAATGGTTAATCGTTGTTGTAGTTTATGTGGGTATGTATATTAAAGGTGTCCTTACGACTAAGGTAATTTTTCAAAATCACTTTTGAATACGTGGTAGGGTCCTAAATTGTAGTTTAGTATCTAAAAATGAGTGAGCCAAAATTTGGGTACAATCGGATAAAAATAACTCGTGCCGAAAATGGATTGAAGTTTTGGGACACTCTTATGTGATAAAAAAACACGTTTTTTCTAGTTTTTTGAAAATTATTTGTATATGTTATTTTTTGTTAATTTTTTTGTTAAATAATATGAAAATGGTACTAAATTACCTTTCCAAAAAGGGTAAAAAAATTAAAATCGGATAAAAAATAAGCATTTTATGCATACATGCCCCAGACCATTGCATGCTTTTTAAAGCCAAAATTTGAAAATGTTCAAAATTTCTAGGCAAAAAAATACAAAAAAATAAATTTTACTTTATAATATAATTAAATACATGTTATAGATAAAAACTAACAAATATAGTAGTCTAGCTTTTTTTTAATTTGGCGTGGGTAGTGATATAACTTCCGCGGATTTCAAAGAAAATGTGTTTTTCTATGGTAATTTATCAAATATGGAAAAAAAAGTTTTGTATTGTACTATACCAAGTGTAAAACATAAATTCTGTAAATTTTTAGAGAAATAGGGCATCCTTTACCCCTTTTCATCGAGGTGAAATGTCAAATTTGGGACATTACATATTTATATAAAACAAGATATCTGTATATATCCGGTTTCTCAAAAGTTATAGAATTTACATTTTACGCTTCGTTCCGTACAATAAAGAAAAAATTTCTCCATATTTGCTAAATTATTGTGAAAAAACGCATTTTATTTGGAATCCGCGGAAATTTTATCACTACCGGCGAAAAATAAAAAAAAATCTTGACTACCATATCTGCTATTTTTAATCGTAAACATGTTCTCAATATGATCATAAAGTAAAACTAATTTTTTTTTATTTTTTTGCCTAAAAATTTTGAAAATTTTGAAATTCTGGCTTTAAAACCCATACAATGGTCTGGGGCATGTATGCGTAAAATGTTTGTTTTTTATCCGAATTTAATTTTATTAGTCTTTTTAGAAAGGTAATTTAGTACCATTTTCGTATTGTTTCACAAAAAAATTAACAAAAAATAACAAATACCAACATTTTACCAAAAACGACAAAAAAAGGGTTTTTCTTTCATATAAGAATGCCCCAAAACTTCAATCCATTTTCGGCACGAGTTATTTTTAGCCGATTGTCCCCAAATTTTGGCTCACTCATTTTTAGATACTAAAGAACAATTTAGGACCCTACCAGGTGTAAAAAGATGATTTTCGTTTTTAAGGACACCTCTAATGTATATACGTACTACCGCCAAAATCATATATAATAATCTCTATCAAAATTAAGCAGACCCGTATATTTTCGTTTGGCGAAATTCCTGCTAGTTCAGCTTTTATACGGATTTTCTCCAAATCCCTTATTTTTTTCTTAAGGTAGCAAACCCTTTTTTAAATTAGAGATTGGGCAGCAAAAAAACAAGTAACTCCTATTTTTCCCCCTCATTCCCATATTCAAGTTTCATGACAATCATTGGGTGCCCTGTAAAAGACCATCCTCGTAAGTCATTCTACGAATGTCCTTTCGTCTGTATAAAACACGATTCAGCCCAAAATAAAAGAGATAAACTCCTAAAACTGGCACGAATATGCCTCATGGTCAAAGGCCGGCTAAGTGCGGAAATGGAAAAAATCGGATCAGGGGTAAAAAAATTCCCTCAGTAAAAGAATTAAACCAACCTCTAAAAAAACGCCATTTTTTACTACTTTTATTGCATTTTTGTTAATTGAATGGAACCTTTTTATGTCAGAAGAAGTTCAAAGTCCGCCTCTTATTGTAAGACCCAGCGGGCTAGAAATTTTCGTTTTTTTCGTCCCGCCCCCTTTTGTAGGCGTGGATTTAAAAAATCATTAATATATTGAGAGAGGCATTACTACACCCAAAAAAAAAACGTGGGTATTCAATACTAAAAATTTAACTAATATTTATTCCAAAAGGACCTAGTGCAGGAATTGATAACCAATACTAAAATTTTTTACTGAGATTGGTCAAAACCAGTAAAAATTACTAACTTTAGTACTTTGAAGATACTAAAATTTGTAACCTATTAGTAGATTTGGGTACAAAATCACTTACTAAAACTTTTACTGTAGAATAATTTTGAATGTAATGTGCAAAAGCGTAATAAATAAATTAGTTAATATTTATCGCGATGAGGAAAGTATCCTTCAGTACCCCCTGTTGTTTTGAGCTAAACAATTTTCATGCATGTCTTTAGTGAAATGTGATGGCGGTTTTTTTATTTTTAAACATTTTTAAGCTCACAAGGGAAGTATCTCAACCCTTATGAACCGATTTGCATACATACATATACATATTTATATATATATATAATTCTAAGTTAGCGGTGTCTCGGCTTATTAGCCATATCGGGGATTTAGAAGTTCAAAACATGTGTAAAAAAATAGCGAAAAAATTGTTTTTTGGATTTTTCAGCCATTTCTTTCTAAGAAACTATATGATGTTTACATATAAGAAGAAAGGGGTTTTTAATGCCTATCCGAACGCGGCATAAGCTTGTACAAATTCGGCTTCGTTAAATATTTTTTTCATTAAAATGTGTAAATTTTGGGTGGTATTTATATGAAGATATAAACCTACGATATCCATATGAATACAAAATAATCTTTATTAAATATAAGTCGACACGTATTTTTGCTCTAGAGGATATTCCAGTTAGTTCGGGAGATATCGAAATTTTTCCGCAGCTCCATATTGTTTCATAAGGGGACAACGAAATTTTGAAACACTGATATGGCCGATAAGCAGAGACACCCCAACCTTAAAATCGTCTCTTTTATATATATTTTACGTTTCAGGAAAACGGTTCATAAAGGTTGAGATACTTCCCTTGTCAGTAGTAATACATTTTTTCGAATTATTTCACACTTTCTGTAGTGAAATAATATTTTTTTTGTTTGGCATTTTTCGTGAAAACGGAAATTGATCTAAAAAAAAAAACTCTGAGACACAGGTACTTTATTTTCAACACTATTTTCAGAAATAATCGGTCTGGACCATGTGTACAAAATGTGTGTGTAAAAAAATTAATAAACATGTACGGACTTAAATTTTACGTCACTTTTTTAGTCTGCAATTTCTTTGTTTCTGTATATTATTTTCTGAGAACATTTTCCACATCTTGCTTATTTTGTTGATTTAATTTTTGATTTTTTTGTTTGTTTATTATATAAAGTTTTTTGTAACGTTTTTGATAAATAATATCCTTTCATCTGCTTTCTCTCTCCGCGCCTGACTATTGCTTTTCTTCGTCAAATTTTTAATTTGTTTATCATCTATCTTTAATAAAATTTATATTATATTTAATACTACTTTTCCAAGTTTCAGAAGTAAAAAAGTCAAAAGTGCATTTATTATTATTCTTCAGATTAAGAATAACCTTTAGACTTTTATTTGCCATTTTAATCCTTAAGGAGATTTAAAATGTCACAATAAGCTCCAGTGCTAACTTATTTATCTACAGATACATATTTATATATCGTCGAACTATATTCAATAAATGCCAACTCGAAAAAGCTTACTGTTCAGGAGAGCTAAAAAACTAGTTATTTCGCATATTATTGCAAAAATAAACAATGTACCTTCCATAAAATGGTTTAAATATTCTAAATAATTTATACCGATGCAAAAAATTTCATATTTTGCACTGGTTTGCGTATTTTTTTGAGATGGCATTTATTACTATATCAAAAAACAAATATTTTTTTTAGAGTTGGCATATTTTGTCGGAAAATAAAAATAAATTTTTTTTGGAAAAATTTAAAAAAAATTTTTTTTTTTTGGTTTTTGTTATCCTTAGTACGGTAATTGCAAAAACTGAACAAAATATTAAAAATCTTTGCATATTTTTAAAAGTTACTAGCTCCGAAAGCCTTTTAATCTCAGGGTGGTCAACTTTGGCACTCTGTAACTCACGCTGTATTACAATAGGGTCACTCCAAACTATCTATTTTGAAAGCTTATATCATTGACTTTATTTGCCCCATTCATAATGTTTCAATCTGATAAATAGTTTGAAAGTTACATAAATATAAGCAATTTTTTTTTTTGCAAACACTATTTACCGATATTTTCAAAATGGCAATATCTCGAGAACCAGTCATTAGATATCAAAATCATTACAAGATTCGTGTTAAGCATGGCAAATGCAATAAGATATGTGGTCTAATTTTTTTTAAAACATTTTTTGAAAAATTTTTGGAAATTTACAATGGGAGTTGGCATTTA
Organism: Pegoplata infirma; assembly: GCA_963921195.1. Taxonomy (NCBI): domain Eukaryota; kingdom Metazoa; phylum Arthropoda; class Insecta; order Diptera; family Anthomyiidae; genus Pegoplata; species Pegoplata infirma. The sequence goes on along the minus strand of CAWUER010000374.1, from coordinate 147,340 downwards.
TTTCCACCAAAAAAATATGTACTTTGAGTTAGAAGAATAACAAAAATGGATGTAAAACGACAACAAATTATTTTTTTGCTCTGAAATTTTTATGGCAGATAGGTATTACATAGGGGAGCTATTTGCCATCGGAAACTCATTTCCGTCAAATTTGAGTTGGCATATTTTGAATATAGGTTCACGATATATAGAAATATGTATATTAGGGATATAACCATTTGTATTTTTTTGCAAATACACTCAAAAAAAAAACCTTATAAAATTACAAGAAAAGTTTGTAACTTTTTTTGCTACCTTCTATTTGACAAGAATTCCTTGTTATTTAACAAGCTTTTTACCAATAATTTTGTAATTTTACAAGCTTTCTACCAAAAAAAATTGTAAATTTACAAATTTTTGACGCTATAAAACTCACGAAGAGGTTTCGTGATTTTACTAGATTTTTTGCTATCTATTATTTTACGAGAATTCCTAGCAAAAATTTTGTAACTTTTTTGTAACTTTACAAAATTTTTACCAATAAAATTGTAAATTTACAAATTTTTTGGCGAAATAAAACTTACAAGAAATTCTAGTAAATTTATTAAATTATTTTTTGTAAAAATCTTGGAAATTTGTAAAATTACAAGAAAAACTGTAAAATTACAAAAAAGATGTAAATTTCGATCGAAAATTATTTGTTAAAAAACAACGAAAACTGTCAAATATTGGTAAAATGGGATTACGAGACTTTTTCTAGTAATTTGAGATGGTTTGTGTTTGAGTGTATCAAAAAGCACTTATCATAGTGAGAAAGTACATGAAAATCCAATAAGAACTGTGTGTTCTTTTGTTCTCGAATTTTAAAAAAGGGCGGCACCGATCGTGATAAAGTTTTCGCTAATATATTTTTCAGTTTTTCAGGCAACCCATATTTCTACACTCAAAAAAAAAAAAAAAAAAACCTTTGTAAAATTACAAGAAAAGTTTGTTATTTTTTTTTTGCTACCTCTTATTTGACAAGAATTACTAGTAATTTTACAAACTTTTTACCCATAATTTTGTAATTTTACAAGATTTTTAACAATAAAATTGTAAATTTAAAAATTTTTTGACACGATAAAATTTGCAAGGAGGTTTTGTAACTTTACTAGATTTTTTGCTATCTCCTATTTTATGAGAATTCATAGCAATTTTAAAAGCTTTTTACAAATAATTTTGTAATTATACAAGCTTTTTACCAATAAAATTGTAAATTTAAAGTTTTTTTGCCGCAATAAAATTTACAAGGAATTCTCGTGAATTTACTAGATTTTTCTATAAAAATAATTTAAAAAGTTGTAAAATTACAAGTTTTTTATGTGTGTAATGTCGAAAACCGTACTGTTATTTTGGTTTTGTTTATTTTTGTTACAAAAAAAAAAAAATAATAAAATTTTTGGCGTTTTAGAAATTGGAATCGATGCCGAAGGGTTTTGGACCAAAATAACCCCACATAACGTTTAATGTTATCAGTGTAACATTGCCTTTACCCCTATGATAGGTTCTTATTATGGTTATACCCCTAATGTATATATATTTCTTGTGTAACTTCCACTAACAAAAATATAACATCTGCAGCTGTAGATGGCTAAATAAGCTCTTAACAGCATAGAGCAAAACATTTTCTAAGGAAAGCATTTTTAAATTTTTTTTAATATGTAAAGTAATCCATTGTGTATTTGAAATGTTCTTTTTTCTTGTTATCATATCATTTGTACATTTTACAAAATTCTCTAATGATTAAAAGAGTTTTATTTCAAAATGATTCTATGTAAATTTGACAACGGGTTTTCTCCAAATACTTTGAATAGACGAAAAAAGAACTTAAGTTTTTAAAACAATGAAAAATTTAATAACATTTTGTTGTATTCTAATTTTTGTGTTTTTATGCGCCTTGTACTTATAACCATTTTTTTTTTTTTTTTTTTTTAACGAAGGCATTGTGAAGAAAAGTGTTTAGTTAAAATTCATTTGCCACGTCCATACGAAGTTAAGAAGATAGCATAATGATTTAATCTATATATATAAAAGAGTAATGTGACTGACTGACTGACTGACAGACTGACTGACTGACATACTCATTCATCATCGCCCAGTCCAAACCGCTGAAGCTAGAGACTTGAAATTTGGACTGTAGTTTCACCTCCCGGAATATAGATCCACTAAGGCTGGATATTTGCCAGTGTTGATTCTAAGGGGGTAAAAAGGGTAAAAAATTGTACTTTTGGTACTTTTTATATCTCCTGAAATAATGGTCATAGAGATTTGAAATTTGGACTGTATGTTCACCTCCCGGAATATAGATCCAGTAAGGCCGGATTTTTGCCAATGTTGATTCTAAGGGGGTAAAAAGGGTAAAAAAATGTACTTTTGGTACTTTTTATATTTCCTGAAATAATGGTCACAGAAACTTGAAACTTGGACTGTATGTTGAACTCCTGGAATATAGATCCAGTAAGGCCGGATTTTTGCCAATGTTGATTCTAAGGGGGTAAAAAGGTTCAGCTACCGGAATATAAATCTACTAAGGCTGGATTTTGCCAATGTTGATTCTAAGGAGTAAAAAGGTTAAAAAACTGTACTTTTGGTACCTTTTATATTTTCTTAAATAATGGTCTTAGAAACTTAAAATTTGCAATGTAGGTTCACCTCCCGGAAAAAATATTCACCAAGGCTGGGCTTTTGCCAATGTTGACTCTACGGAGGTAAAATGGAAAAAAGTGTACTTTTGGTACTTTTTTTAATTTACTGAAATAATGGTACCTTTTATAAAAAGTACCTTTTATAATAAGTACCTTTCATAAAAAAACCTTTTATAAAAAGTATCTTTTATAAAAAGCACCTTTCATAAAAAAACCTTTTATAAAAAGTACCTTTTATAAAAAGTACCTTTTATAAAAAGTACCTTTTATAAAAAGTACCCTTTATAAAAAGTACCTTTTATAAAAAGTACCTTTTATAAAAAGTACCTTTTGTAAAAATGCCTTTTATAAAAAGTACCTTTTATTAAAAGTACCTTTTATAAAAAGTACCTTTTATAAAAAGTACCTTTTATAAAAAGTACCTTTTATAAAAAGTACCTTTTATAAAAAGTACCTTTTATAAAAAGTACCTTTTATAAAAAGTACCTTTTATAAAAAGTACCTTTTATAAAAAGTACCTTTTATAAAAAGTACCTTTTATAAAAAGTACCTTTTATAAAAAGTACCTTTTATAAAAAGTACCTTTTATAAAAAGTACCTTTTATAAAACCCGGGTGAAAATGACCATGTATGTTCATACATGTTCATACATGCTCATACATGATTCCATGTATGATAGTATATGAGCAATGTATGGAAATGTATGTCATATATGGGAACATATATGAACATACACAAGTAATGAAATATTCCATATATGTAAATGTATGCAACTATGTGTGGATAGGTATAAGTCATACTCCTTCATATATGCTATGCATCTGCATAGCATACATGTCTTAAAAAAAAAAATTTTTAAGGTTTGGTTCGGCAGAACTTTGCAAAATTGGACGAAGTTCATGTATGGGTTCAGTCTAAAAAAGTCGTTCGGTTGGACAATAATGATCATACATCATCAGGATTGGTTATAATTTTTGTATTCTATAGGCGAATATGAACGGCACTAACGTAAACAACCAAATTTAGAAGAAAATTCGAACACTCTGACGGTATTAGTGTTTCTTCACAATACAGCAGCAAGCAGCAGACAGCAAAATTTTTACATGTATTTTGTTGTTGCCGCAACAACAAAATACATGTAAAAATTTTGCTGTCTGCTGCTTGCTGCTGTATTGTGAAGAAACACTTACTGTCAGAGCTGCGAAGGATTTCTTCCCTTAATAAGATTTTGTGTTCTGAATTAAACTTTAAAGATTGCATTTCCCAATCACAATTTATCGAATGAATTTACAACCTAAAAAAATGAGTCCAGTTTCCTACTATAAATTGGGTAAATTTCAACAAATTCAAAAAATACTATAAATTGAGTAAATTTCCCATATTTTTAGTAGAATTACGCAATTTGTGTAAATTTACCCAATTTATAGTAGGAAACTGAAATCATTTTAATTAGAGTGTACATTTGATTTTAAAATATAGAATGAATTCGGTTTCTTTTTCATTCGACTTTGAAATTGAATGCGTAAGTTTTTGTAAATTCGATTTTTAAAAGTCTCATGAATAATAAATAAATGAAATAAAGAATGCATTCAGTTTTTTAAATTCTCATAAACAAGAATTCTATTTAATGGCAAAAATCGAATTCATTCCAAGAAATATTGATATTTAAAAATAATTGTATTCAGTGACTATAAAAATCGAATGTATTTTATTTGTGAATTCATTCGAAAAGTGGTTAATTCTTCGAAGCTTTGATTATCATAAAGTCCAAAGTATATTTTTAAAATATTCGTTAGTTTTTATTAAGAAATCAGTGTCATAAATTAGTACAAATTATTTTTATTTGAAAAAATTTCAATTAATAGACGTTTTATGGAAAAAAATACATAAAAAAAAATTTTACATACAAATTCATGCATGACAATGTATGATCATTAATGTACATGTACCCTCAAATTACGGATATGCACATGTATGGACATCCATATATGCATCATATATGAACATACATGGTCATTTTCACCCGGGAAAGTACCTTTTATAAAAAGTACCTTTTATAAAAAGTACCTTTTATAAAAAGTACCTTTTATAAAAAGTACCTTTTATAAAAAGTACCTTTTATAAAAAGTACCCTTTATAAAAAGTACCTTTTATAAAAAGTACCTTTTATAAAAAGTACCTTTTATAAAAAGTACCTTTTATAAAAAGTACCTTTTTTAAAAAGTACATTTTTTAAAAAGTACCTTTTTTAAAAAAGTACCTTTTTTAAAAAGTACCTTTTATAAAAAGTACCTTTAATAAAAAGTACCTTTTATAAAAAGTACCTTTTATAAAAAGTACCTTTTATAAAAAGTACCTTTTATAAAAAGTTCCTTTTATAAAAAGTACCTTTTTTTAAAAGTACCTTTTACAAAAAGTAGTAAATTTATAAAAAGTACCTTTTGTAAAAGTACCTTCTATAAAAAGTACGTTATGTTAAAAGTACCGAAAGTACACTTTTTGGTACTTTTTTATTTCCTGAAATAATAATCATAGAAACTTGAAATTGGAAAAGGTTCCAAAAAATATAATGGTCACAGAAACTTAAAATTTGGAATGTAAAATCGTTCGGTGAAAAAAAAGATGTGGAAAAGTTCTTTTTGGAAATTCCGTTTCTTAACGGGGATAAAAAGTACTTTTAATATTTGCTGAAACAATGATCCTATATAATTGAAATATGGAGTATAGGATACTTCGGTGAAGATAAACATTCTGGAAGAGGTACTTTTTGGAAATTCCGTTTCTAATAGGGGTAATAAAGTGTACTTTTGGTACTTTTTTGGTCCTATAATAATGACCTTAGAAGAAGGAGATGGAATTGGAAATGAAATGGAGTAGAACGGTGAACAAAATGGAATAGAGCAGGGAACAATATGGAATGATATTTTTTACTCAAATTTTTCGTGTTTAGCTTTTTTTCTCCATATTTTTCCCCTCTATATATTTTTTCACTCAAACTTATTTTTTTTATTCCAATTTCTTTTTTCACTGAAATATTTATTCACTTAAAATCCAAAATTCCGACATAAGGGCTCGAAATTGTCAATATATTTTTCCCCCGGAACGAACATGATAACATACCAGCGAAGTTATTCAAATTTTATTGTTTAAATTATTCATTGAAATATTTTTTTTGGAGTAAAGTAAATAAAACAAAGACTACGTAGGGGAATTTTTTGGAAATCGATAGAGTAATCCTGATCCTTCTATTATCCAGTATTCAACACAACCGGTAACGAAGTACCGGGATGGTAAGCTAGTTTTTAATATGACGATGTTTTTTGTCAGGTTTTTAATTTTAAAAGTGACCCAGAGTGCCATCTTTGTTTTATTAAATAAGCTAACGATGAAAAGGAAAAAAAGAGCAACTGCTTTCATTTTCTTAGAACCAACAATTTTTGTAACTTGAATAAGTAACTTCAAACACAATAAAAAAAACGCAATTCACCTGCTGGGGAATAAAAAATTGTTCACCAGCTAAAACGTAACATAATAACACTTCGCTACACCAAAAATTCCGATATGAAAAGTCGAGTTGGATAGTGTCCAAAGACAGAATCTGAAAATTTTTCTATTGAAGAATTGTCTTAGAATCTCAGAATTTTTCTACAGAAAAAAAAAAACTAAGAATCTGAGAATTTTTCTACAGCAAAAATGTCTCAGAATCTAAGAATTTTTCTACAAAAAAATATCTCAGAATCTAAATTTTTTTCTATAGAAAAACTCTCAGATACTACGTAATTTTTTCTATACAAAAATTATCATATTTCCTTGGAAAAAAATATCTCAGAAATTGAGAATTTCTCAATAGAAAAACAATCAGATTTTGATACTATTTTGTATAAAAAAAATTTCTATACAAAAATTCTCATATTCTGAAACATTTTTTCTAAAGAAAAATTCTCAGATTGTGACACATTTTTTCTATACAAAACTTCTCAGATTTTAAGCCATTTTTTTATACAAAAATTCTTAAATTCTGAGAAATTTTTTCTATAGAAAAATTCTCAAACTCTGAGACATTTTTTCTATAGAAAAATTCCCAAACTCTGAGACATTTTTTCTATAGAAAAATTTTCAGATTCTGAGACATTTTGACTGTAGAAAAATTCTCAAGTTATTTCTTCAGAAAAGTTCTCAGATTCTGAGTCATTTTTTCTATAGAAAAATTATCATATTCTGAGAGATTTTTTCTATACAAAACTTATCAGATTCTGAGACATTTTTTTCTTTACAAAAATTCTCAAATTCTAAGAAATTTTTTGTATAGAAAAACTCTCAGATTCTTAGTCATTTTTTCTATCGAAAAATTCTCAGATTCTTAGGCATTTTTTTTTGTAAAAAAATTCTCAGATTTTGAAACTTTTTTGATAAAAGAATTTTTTACTTTAGAAAAATTCGCAGATTCTGAGAAATTTTTTTTATAGAACAATTTTTAGATAGTGAGAAATTTTTTTAAAAAAAAAAATCTTATATTCTGAGAAATTTTTTTTGTAAAAACATTCTCAGATTCTGAGTTATTTTTTTATAGAAAAATTCACAGATTTTGAGACATTTCTCAGAATCTGAAAGTTGTTTTATATGAAGTACATTGATCTGCACTTGGTTGAAGGGGATTAGGATTTTTTTTCAGCCAACCCCGTTGTGGACCTAACATATGAAAAACTGTTAAATTGTCTCTGTATAGAACATTTTTTATTATATTCGTCTGCTGCAAGATTCGAACCTGCGCACAGTGATTCGTTTCCATATAACGAGTGGGTAAAAATAGAATATTGGTTGCAGATTTCTGATATTTGATACACTAGCATTAAATGATCTTATCAAGAAAAAACCGGGTTTTTGGAAAAATCGGAGTAAGGACACGCCTACCCCCATGTATCATAAAATTTAAATATGTGATAAAAACTTCAAAAGTGGTCACAAAGTTCCCAAACTTTGTCAATATTACCAATATAGATATATTTTTTTATGTCTATATTGGTAATATCGTGTGGTTGCCATATATCCTTTTTCTTAAAAACACTGTAAATCGCCCAAAAATCTTTAATTATAACACAGGTAGAAAAATACAACCGTAAAAACGTTTTTAAAGCGCTCTGCATTGTATAACGAATGCTTTCATATCATACGGAAAACCATCCTCAGAGCGCTTTCAGATAGTCCTAATGATAACACCGTTAAACGGTTTATATAAAGCGTTTTTAAAGACATTTATAATGGTGATTTGAGAACGCTTCGTTAAAGCATTATTAAAGCGTTAAAAAGCAAAAAATATAGCAATTTTAAAATTTTTGTAAACTTTGTCGTACTGGACGATGTAAGTTGTAACTTGGTATAGGCAAGAATTTGCTGCAAAAATTAGTTTTAAAAATGTTAAAGTTTGCAAGAAATTGTAATATTGCAACAAAATTTTAATAAACTATCTGATGACATAACTTTATAGTTTCAGAGGAAATCTTTCGTTTTAATGGATATTGAAAATTGGAAAATTATATATTTTTGTTATATGGTTGAGCAATAATTCTAAAAAATGTAGTGGAATTTAAGCAGCACAGACATTTTTAATTCTTTATACAGTTTGTCGAATTTTTCCATCCAGAAAAATTGATACTTCAAAAGCGATTAATGCGAAGACAATTTTAAGAAAATTATTAGAAACAAACAATGAATTTTCACAAAATTTTTCACATCGCAGATGATGTAGCTAATATGGAAGCTACAATATCTCAGTTTTCTGACTTCGATTTTGAAACCAGTTTCTCAAAATCAATTGTAAATGCTTCATACAAATTCTCAAAATAAAACGCCATTGGAAGTATACCCACTCTACAAGAATAGAAGCCAATGCAACAAAACTGGTGTTTTCTTATGGCTGCCTCTCATCCTGATAACGTATGCCCAATTTGAAATGCAAAAACTATGATTGTAAATCAATTTTTTATCACAAAGTGATCCAATATCTTCAATGAAATAGAAGATAGATAGATACAGGACATAATAGGATATAATGTTGAAAATACTTTGTGATGGGAAAATTTTGATAGCAAACCCAATTTTTTGCTCAAATCAACCCAAAAACAATTTTGAAAGGTCTTATTTTTTGAATGGCAGTGAAATAAAATCATAGGATTGGTTAAAAAGTATTCTCAAAACGCTTTTACGAATCGTTCGAAAAGCGTTATCAAGTTATGCTTTAAAATTGAGTTATTTTTGATAAGTCTTGATTTTATTTTATAACCATCATGAATTTATACTTGGGGGTGTTTTGAAAACGCTTTTTCTTATTACCGTCATGAATTTCTACTTAAGAGTGCTTTAAAGACGCTTTATTTTTATAACCGTCATGAATTTCTACTTGGGAATTAATGTATATCATTGATTCTACCGGCCATTTTTGTTTGGCTGTCATCAAAAAAGACGCGAGGTGTGAAAAACAAAAAAAAAAAAAAATACATAAAATGTGTTAAAACAATAAATTAGTTGTTTTGAATAATAACAATAGTAATAATAATAAATTATTTTTTTTAATACACAACACACAAGATAAAAAAATTCCACACAGCAATTAACCTTCTTCGACGAGTTTTTGAAAAATATGAATATTGATCAATAAGTATCCTGCTTACCCAAAACATAAGCTCTGCAATGGGATTTTTTTTTGATTCATTCTGCCGACGTTATAGCTTATTGTCACAAAAATTTAAATCAGTTGTAGACACGGTGTTACAACATTTTTTGAGAATTTTTAATTTAACAATTTTGAATTGAAATTTAATTGCGGTCGTGAAAGGGCAAAATAAAATACTAATTAAAGGATTATATGAATTGGAATTATAAAACAACTATTTGTTTAGCTTTTTAATTATATTTTGAGATAAAATTTTTAAAAGTATTAGGTGTTAACTGTAATACTATTTATGTTGTTGTATTTAATTAACAAATAAAAACAATAATTATTTTTTTTTTTCTAAAAAGTATTAAAATAATATTAAATATAAACAAATAATAATATACATCAGGCAAAAGGTGTTATTATAACAAATATGGTTTTTATACCCTCCAGCCACAAAATGAAGGTATACTCACTTTGTCATTCCGTGTGTAACGCATCGAAATATCGGTCTAGCATCTTATAAAGTACATATCGCTCAAGAATCACGTGATTTCTGAGTAATTTTTTTTTACTCACGTGAGTGTGGTTGAGTGACAAAAAAAATGTTGTGCCTGATAGTGTGTGAGTAAATTTGTTGCGTGATTTTTAGAGATATTAATTATTTGCCCATTTTTTCCGATACGTTTCTTGATTTTTTTGTGGTTTTTTTAAAAATTTTATAAACTTACTAGCGTGCGCAGGGGATTTCGTTGCCCGTAAATACAGAAAAATTTCATAATGATAATAAATAACCCATTTTTGGAACTTTTCGCTATGTAATCGTCACCTAAGAATTGGTTTGGTCCATAGGATGGGGTTTTTACCAGCCTATAGAGCAAACCAATTCTAAGGTGACGATATGTCTTAATGATGATGATCACAACAATTACAATAAAAAAAACAAATGCATCAGTTGATATAATAAATACTACGTCAACTTTAAGACGGTTTTATGTTATTAAAAAAAAACATTGATTTATTAATTTGAGCAAAACAAAAATTGAGCAAACAAAACTTTGATTCAAAAATTTAATGAAAAAATTTTGTAAAAATATGAACAAATATGTATGAATGAAACAAAAAATTACTAAAAAAATAATTGATAAACAAATTTTAGTACAAAAAAAACTTTAAGTAAAAAAAAATTAAAAGAAATTGAAAACATTTTCATTTCAATTCGTTCCCAGTTTCATTCCACTTTGTTCCCTGTTCTATTCCATTTGTTTACCCTTTTCGAATAGTGTCCGTTAAAGAACAAAAGAGTTTCGAGGTATAAGATCATGAAATTAAAATGAATCATTTTGCCCCTTATTTTGTTTTAGAAAATATAAAAAGTACCCCTTTAACTTCTTAGGAATCAAAATTAAAAAAAAAAAAAAAACCTTTTGGGAATGTTTTTTTCGCTAGACGATCCTACATTCCAAATTTCAAGTTTCCAGTACCATTATTTCAGATAATATGAAAAGTACCAAAGTGCTCGTTTTTACTTCTTAAAATCGAAATTTCGAAAAAAGTACTTTTTACAGATTTTTTTTCTGTTGTTGGATCCTACATTCCTAATTTAAGTTTTTATGACCTCTATTTAAGAAAATATAAACAGTACCAAAAAGTATTGTTTTGGGGGACTTTTTTCCGTTAGAGGATGCTACATTCAAAATTTCAAGTTAATAGGCTCATTATTTAAGAATATATAATTCCCTTTTTAAATTAATTTCCTTAGGAATAAGAATTTCCAAAAGATATTCTTTTTGGAATATTTTATTTCGCTAGGCAATCTTACACTCCAAATTTTTTTATCATAATTACTTCAGAAAATATAAAAGGTACCATAGTACTCGTTTTATCCTCTTAGATCGGAATCGACATTTCCAAAAAGTACATTTTTCATAGGGGTTTTCAGTTGTTGGATCACATATTCCTAATTTTAACTTTTTATGACCTTTATTTAAGCATGGGATGCTACATTCCAAATTTCAAGTTAATAAAACCACTATTAAAAAAGTACCAAAATACCTTTTTTACACGTCATACCCCCATAGAATCATTATTTCAAAAAACCCAGCCTTAGTGGAGCTATATTCCGTGAGATGCAGCTACATTTCAAATTTCTAGCTTCATTGGTTTGTGAAACTATAAAAAGTACTAACGAACCTGTTTTTGCACATTTCCCCCCCTTAGAATCAACACTTCCAAAACCCAAGCCATAGAGGACCTATTTCCGAGAGGTGCATCTATATTCCAAATTTCAAGTCTCTAGCTTCAGTGGTTTGTGGATATGTATATAAAAAGTACCAAAATACCTTTTTTACCCCTATTCCCTAGAATCAGCATTTCCAAAAACACAGCCTTAAAGGATCTATATTTTGGGAGGCGCACCTACATTCCAAATTTCAAGTCCCCATTTCGTTCCCTGTTTTATTCCATTTGATTCCCTGTTCCATTCCGATTACTCCTATGTAGCTTTCATTCCGTTCCGAATATGCGCTTACATGCACTAAAAAACCAAAAATTCTTTGCCTTTTTTAGAAATATTTTTTCGCTAAATGACCATGCATTCCAAATTTAAAGTTTCCAGGACCATTATTTCAGGAATTATAATAAGTACCAAAATACACTTTTTTACCCACCCTTAGAATCGGAATTTCGAAAAAGTACTTTTTCAGAATTTTTCTTGTTGTTGGAACTAACATTTTAAAATTTTTTTGTAAGACCTTAATTTCAAAAATTTAGAAAGTACCAAAGTACATTTTTTTACAACTTTTTACCATTAGGAATCCGAATTTCCAGAAAGTACTTTTTGGGAATGTTTTTATGTTAGAGGATCCTACATTCCAATTTTCAAATTAATAGGATTTTTTTTAGCAAAAATAAAAAGTACCAAAGTGCTCGCTTTTTACTCCCCTTAGAATCGGTATTTCGAAAAAGTACTTTTCAGATTTTTTTTTCGTTGTTGGAAACAACATTGCAAATTTTAATTTTTTTGTAAGACTTTAATTTCAAAAAACAAAAAAAGTACCAAAGTAAATTTTTTTACCCCTTTTTCCCTTAGGAATCCGAATTTCCAGAAAGTTATTTTTTTGGTAATGTTTTTCCGTTAGAGGATCCTACATTCTAATTTTCGAATTAATAGGATTTTTTTTTCAGAAAAAATAAAAAGTACCAAAGTAATCGCTTTTTTACCCCCCTTAGAATCGGAATTTCGAAAAAGTACGTTTTCAGAATTTTTTCCGTTATTGGAACCACCATTGCAAATTTTATAATTTTTTTAGGACCTTAATTTCAAAAAATATAAAAAGTTCCAAAGTACCATTTTTTACCCCTTTTTACCCTTAGGAATCCGAATTTCCAGAAAGTCCTTTTTTTGGGAATTTTTTTTTTAGAGGATCCTACATTTCAAATTTTAAAATAATTGGATTTTTTTTTTCAGAAAAAATAAAAAGTACCAAAGTAGTCGCTTTTTCCCCATTTTCAACCCACCGTTTTTACCCCATAAAATCAACATTTCCAAAAACCCAGCCTTAGTGGATATGTATTCCGGGAGGTTAAACTACAATCCAAATTTCAAGAGTCTAGCTTCAGTGGTTTGGGCTGTGGGATGATGCGTGATTAGTATGTCAGTCAGTCAGTCATCAGTCAGTCACTCAACTACTTTATATATATAGATTAAGTTTTTTATAATGTTAAAAACATTTTTTAAGCATTACCTAGTTAGAAAATGTGTCAATGACGAAATTTGCACAGTGATAACTTGAGAAAATGTATTCAGGTTCTGACATATCATAGGTAACACCGCTCAACATGCTTTGAATTCTGATGAGCAATTTTAGTGGTCTTTGATCTCCTGATTCTCCAAAAATTTCCATTTCGTCTAGATTTTTAGTTATTCGCGATTGATAGATCAATTCTACTCTTACGATATATACCAGATTTTTATTCCAACTAATGGTTGCTATGCAGCCCTTCATAAATGTCTAAAATCGCGATTCAAATATGCACTACATATTTGAAATAAGAGTGTAAAAGTCTTTAAAAATTGTCTTTCAAACCGGAGACATAAACCATCGATTTGTTGAGCGGTGTAATTGTTTGTTTTAAAAGTGTGGAAAAACTAAAAGGAAATGTCTTTCCAATAGCAGTTTAATAAATTTAACTTTCAAATCTAGACATTTCCCCAAAGACGGCTTAAGGGAAATGTCAGCACCTCTTGACAACTGCTGATTATGATCAAAGAAATGTTTAAATTTTTTATGAAATTGTCCTCAACTTGGTAATAACGATGTGTTGGGGAAGATAGGTGTGACTCTGACATGTCAGCGGGCCATGACCAAGTATGGCTCAAGGACATTGCCAACTGGGTAATGCTTAAAAAAATTATGACATAATTTTTTTTTACGCTCAAAATAATAACTATGTAAAATATTTTGTAAATTGACTGTAATCTCAATTCATTAGACATTTTACAGAGTTTTCTTTTAAAATACAGATTTAAAGAAAATATTTTGTATTGTATTGTATTTTGTTGTGACAAAAAAGCAAAGTTTTATTTGTTATATTACTTTTAACATTGTAATCTTTTTTTTACAGATAATTAACAGAGTTTTCTACTGAAATACAGATTTTATCAAAATATCTTGTATTTTTTGGGACCAAAACACAAAGTTTTATCTGTATTTTTGCTTTTTACTATGTTATCTTAACTTTATAGTTAAAAACTATTTTTTTTTGTTAAATACTGTAACCCTGTTTACGTTGAATACGCTAGCAAATCGTTTTTATTTTTTCAGAACCCTCGTCAATTTATGCTTTCCCAAATTCTCTGTAAATAATTAATGGAATTTTAGTAAAATTTGTAACCATCAAACATACAAAAAATTTCATTAATTAATGTTTTAGGAAAAAAAATAATTGGTTTAATTGTTGGTCTGCTTAGTTTTAACAAATTTAGGACAGACATCCTTTATATGCAACAAAACTAAATAATGACACTTAATTATAAACAAAATCACACAATTCAATTTTATGGATTATTTTTAATAATTATATATTGTAATAAAATTGTAAAAAAAATTTACAATTTTAATTATAATTAGCAAATCATTCACTAATTTTATGTAGGCAATAATATCCACAGGCACGATTGCAATTAAAATCACAGCTTATTTATTTGTATTTTTTTTAGGAATTTATGTTTCTTAGAAAAAATAAATATTAAACAAACAAGTGGGTGCAATTATTTTCGAGGTGCTAAATCTTTTTTACAATCAAGCAAAAAAAAAATAATTTTTATTAAATTTTAAATTAAAATAGATTATATTTAAAATGACAGCACACCTAACCTAATATTACAAATAAGAAGGAATACAACAAAAGCATTGTACAATGTACATCTACTTGCACTTTTTTGGAATTGTTTTGATTTATTTATATCGTCTTTTCCATCAAACAGCACGAGAAAAGGGTATATTCAGATTTTTTTCACATCATGTATATAGATGGTGCCATTTAGACATTCCCATTTACTGTTTAAAAAAATTCCAAAAACTAGCGATTTTATTCGCGATTTTTATTTTTTACAAAATCACAAAAAATTTAAAAGGTGGTGTACTTCGAGGAGCTGCAACTTCTTAAGTAAATATCGGATATTTATAATCAAAATTAAAACTAAAAAATGCATTTCAAATTCAAATGCATTTTTGAGTGCATTTTCGTCAACTTTTACCCCTTTGATTTTTTTTTAATTAACATGTTATTAAAGTATGACATTAAAAAAAAAATCGGTCATCGTTTTAATGGGACAATTACAAATGTGTCCATTTTTTAATTTTTTTTTTTGTAAATGTTGACAATTTTTTTCCATATTTAAAAAGAAAAAAATATGGATTTTTTTTAAAGTTTTTTAATAAATGATTTTAAGATTTTCAAATTGTTTATCAAATAAGTTTTAAGAATTATGTATATCTCCTTTATTTTTGTATTATCGAAAGTAACAGGCCTATTCACAGTTATGACTAGTTATGACTAATTTTATTTTTTTTACACTTCATATTCCCTGTGTTTGTTGTAAACACAATCATAAAAAGTCTCAAAATTCAAAATTATTTGTCAATATAGAGACTGTCTGGGAAGCCGGTCTTTATTTTAAAATTTTCTAACTAAATTTGATTTTTTTTATGATTGTTTACAGCAACCACATGGAAAACATTGACTGCTGATTGAGTTATGACTATTTTCTGTGAATCAGCCCCTAAATTTGAAAGTTAGAATATTCTATTTTAAACATGTCAATAAGAAATGCATTTTTAAAGCACTCAAAAATTGCATTTATACACTCAAAAAAAATAAACTGGTAAAACGCCTGGTAAAATGTCTTGTAATCCCGTTCTACCAATATGCAACAATTTTCCTTGTTTTTTAACAAAAAATCTTGTACTTTGCTCAAATGAGAACTACAGTTTTATTGGTAATTTTACAAGTTTATTTTCGTAATTGTATTCTACCATTTTAAAAGGTTATTTTACAAAAAAACTGAAATTTTACAACAAGGTTTTTATTACGAGGATTCTAGTTTAATTACAAAAACAAAACTGTTATTTTACAAAAATTATGTTACACAAGGATTTATGTTGTTTAACAAAAAAAAAAAAAAATTTTGTTTTGTAAATTTTTTTTTATTGAAAAATATTTAAAAAAAAAGTTGACAAAATTTTGAAAAATGTATTACGAGGATTCTAGATAGTTAACAAAAAAAACAGTTATTTAACAAAAATGATTTTATTACGAGGATTTATGTTGTTTAACAATTTTTTTTTTTTTTTTTGTAAATTTACCATTTTGTTTGCAAATTTACCATTTTTTTAAACATATTTACCAATTTTTCTTGTAAGTTTACCATTTTTTTTTGTATTTTTCCGGTTTTAAAACAATATTTTTACCAATAAAATTGGTTATTTTACCAATTTTTGGAGCATTCAAAATTACGAGGAAATCCTCATAATTTTACGAGAATTTTACCTACCTCCTATTTTACGAGAATAGCCTCGTAAAATCACGAGATTTTTTGGTAACTTAACAAGGTTTTTTTTTTGAGTGTAATTAAAATGCATTTTTGGTTTGAGATATTTTTTTAACTTTTACGTGTAAAGTAGACGATACTAGCTTTCCATTTTAATTTTAATTATAGAAATCCGATAATTACTTAAGTAGCAATTTATAAATTTGTTTTACAAAATTTCAAAAAACAAAAAACTTTATAGCATATCTAGCGGACGCAAAGACCGCTCTTAGGTTTTTTGATGATTTTTTTTTTTAACTTATAATAAAAAATTTAAGAGAAAAATAAAAGATTTGTCTGCATCGTTATTGCACTTAAAGAAGCTCTAAAAAAAGAAAAATTTTCAGGAAAATTTTTCAGAACCTATTCTGACAACACTAGTTCTAGAACAGGTTCTTCGGTAACCATACACTATTACACTTTAATTATTCAAAACAAGTTAAGTGAAAATTATTGTGAAGTTTGTTCTCTGCAATCAAAGTTTCATAACATTTTGGTTCTCAGGAATTAAAAACAAGTAGAAAAGTTAAATTCGACTTTGCCGAATCTATGAATACCCTCCACAATGCATGTTTTAAAGGATAGTACATTTTTTAACGTGAAAAAATTAACAATTTGATTAGAAATATATTATTTTGATTAAAAAACTCTTTTCTTGTAATTAAAAAAAAAAAAAAAAATACTAATTTTATTTTTTGAGTGTAAAATTTTTTTCGAGTGTAATGTTATTTTTACTGTAAAAATATTTCTGAGTGAATACACGTACGTGTGTACACAAAATATATATTATCATTTTTGTAAAAAAAAAAACTAATTTGTTTTTGAGTGTAAAATTTTTTTGAGTTTAAAATTTTTTTTGAGTGTAAAATTTTTTTCGAGTGTAATTTTTAAGTTACCAATGCTTTTAAAACTAAACAAGTTTAAAAAGCATTGCTTTAAAACTAAACAAGTTTGAAAGCATTGTTAAGTTACCACCAATGCTTTAACACTTGTTTAAACACGTGGCATTTAAGATGAAACTAATCTGAAATTCAGGGTTTTGCTTATAACTTTTGAACCACTGCACAGTGCCACATTTGGCCAATCTAGGACGACAAAAATCCAATTTTATTTATATTGACTGGATATTAGGTATAAACGTTCGTTTTGAATTCAAAAACAACATTATGAAAAATATGGGAGGCCAGTTAACGGCCACGCCCACTTTTTAAAACATTTTTAATTTTGGTTGTAATTTCTTTAAACTTGGTATATATACTCTGAAGGACTGTAGAAATAATATCACAAAAAAGGGGGCGGTCAGACAATTGCCACGCCCACTTTTTAAAAATAGGTTTAAAAAATATGTAAAAACAAGGTTTACATATCGCCCCACTGTGGTCGGCGTCGCAGACGGTCGCAAAAGATAGCCGTTGAAATAAGTACTATGGATATTGGTCAATATGTCTGAAAAAGTCCGTCGACCAATAGAGACCAAACACAAAAGTTCTATTCCATAAAAAAAAATAAATATATAATTTTCTTTTCAAAAATTTTTATTATGTTAAAAATTTAATAAAAAATATAAAAAATTGTTTAAAAAAAGTAGAAGATATGACTTAAAGCCTTTAAATATTCATTAAAATTACCAAAATATAGTGTATAAATATCTTTTTTTGTTAAAAGGTTACAACAGTTTAAAATTGACTTAATTAATGCGAAATAATGAACACTACTTTCTGGATTTTACAAGATGCAACTCTATGCACCCACATCTTAATAACGAATAGAATTATAGTTCTTATATGAGTATTTCCGTGTTATTAGGAATGTTTTATAATACATACAAACAAATCATAAAAATCGGGGAACTTTTTTTTTTGATTTTTGTCGTGCTAGATTGGCCAAATGTGGCACTGTGCACTGGACCGATTGAGCTGAAATTTAATACCAAACATACCTAAGCAACGGCAAAGATACATGTTAAGCTCCAGCAGTCTCATTATTGTCTTTTGAAAGTTATCGTGGTTTTTATCTCGTAAATTCGCGAAATACCCTTGCCGAAATTTACTCTTATGCTCATAACTTTTGAACCACTGGACCGATTTGGCTGGATTGCAACACCAACCTGACCAGGTAAATGACCAACATATATGCCATACTTCAGAAGCCTCTGTAAAGTCTTTCAAAAGTTAGCGTGTTTTCTACGGACGGACGGACAGACGGACGGACGGACGGACATCGCTAAAATCGATCGAGGATCATGAATATATATCCTTTATGGGGTTCTAGATCAATATTTCGATGTGTTACAAACGGAATGACAAACTTATATACCTTCTATCACTAGAGTGGAGGGTATAAAAAATTAAGTATCAAAAAATTAAAAAATAAATATCAATTTATTTTTGTTAATCAAGAAAAAACACGAAATTCTATTAAAACAGCAGCATGTAATCGTGAAAATTGTTGAAACAAAGGTGAGTAAATTACATTTTCATTGTCTGGGTCGGGTCAAATACTAATAATATTATGTTTTTTTATTTTGTTTGCTGAAAATCCATGTTCTGTAATGTCATTATTGTAAGGCCCAAAATGCAACTTTGGAGGCGAAAAGGGATAAATGTGTGTTAAAAAAATGTAAATATTCCATGTTATATATGATTGTTTTTATCTTTGTTTAATAAATTAATGCAATTCAAAAATTTTTTTAATTCTCATTTCACTTCTAGAACCGATTCCGAGGAACAAAAATATGTTCTAATTTTGCTTACAAACACCTGTTGCTTTTGGGACAATCCCTTTGTAAAAGGAATCTGTGTTACACAATAATTAGAACAGGTTCTAGGGAAGAATAAGTTGTTCCACAATCAATTCTTTGCAACCGAAAATTTGCCTGGATTTTTATTTTGAGGATTTTTATTCTGGCTCGAGGTCATTGCTTTCTTTACTAATTAAAACCATGATATTCTCATAGCATAATTTTCAAGAAAATTATTTTTCTGTTTTAAATTTATTATGTTGGTCATTTTTGCAAGACTTAATCGACCCGTGTTTCGGAATTCGTCAGATTCCATTGTCAAGATTATTTAGCAAAAATAGAAACGATTTACTACAAAGTAGCAAACGAATCAAAAATATTAATACATATTCGACTCTATACACAATGGGAATTAGAAAGACGAAGAAACAATTTTTATTTTTTAATAAAAATTAATCAGAATTCGAACATAATGGTTGGCACGCCATTGCACTATAGGAAATTTTACCCTTTTTTTTGGCCAAAATTATTTACAGCCAAACTGCTGGACCGATTTGAATGATTTTTTTGGATTTGACTTTTGGAAGACTTTTTAGAGGGAGGGAGTGACTTTTAAAGTTTTTCATACACTCAAAAAAAAAATTAGTAAAGTTGCCTAAAAAATTAACTAATAACACTGTGTCACAAATTTTCAACAAAGTCGTGACCAAATGAATCTGACACCTAATCTTTATGTAAAACCGAACGCTGAATCCGAATATGAAGTTAGAATGGTCAAAAGTAGAACAGTTTTTTTATTTGCTTTTTTCAACTTATTTTTTTAAAACCAAACAAAAAATTTTTTTAAAATTTTATCACTTAAAACGTTAGTTTATTTCAATACGAACATTTTGTGCCCAATAGGATCCAGATCGGTGCAAAAACGACAAAGTTACAGTAGATTAATTAAATTATCCCACTTTTCGATTTTTTTTTTTTAAAACACAAGTAAATATACAAAGCTAAATGTTAGTAATGAAAGGTGGATTAATTCACTAAATCTTCTGTAGCTTTGTCATTTTTGCACCAATCTGGGTCTTGTTGGGCGCAAAATGTTTGTATTAAAATAAAATAATGTCCTATGTAATAAAACATTATAATTTTTAATTGTTTGGTTTAAAAACAATAACTTGAAAAGAGCAAAATTGCAAAAAATCATCAAATTTTTCATGAAGTTTGAACTTTTGTCCACTGTAACTCTGTCATTTCTTAACTAATCTTCACAAGCGACCCATGGTTATTTTAGTAATTTTATTATCTTTCATTAAAAAAAAATAAATACATAAATCAACGAATAGCTTTGAAGATATTTGCATTTAAGTGACATCATCTTTTTTAAAAACACAAAAAACGCTTATTTTCGAATATCTCGAAAACTGTTCTACTTTTGACCATTCTGACTTCATATTCGGATTCAGCGGACAATTGTACATAAAGATTAGGTGTCAGATACATTTGGTCAAAAAACTGTCACGTAGTGTAATTAGTTCCAAACAGGGTTCCCGGGTTATAAGTTTCCGCATCTAAGATTTTTTAGATCCTTGATAGATTATCTGGTTTTCTAAACTGTTTTTACTATTTCTTTTTTTTTTTTTTTGAGTGTACACTAACTTTCGAAGATAACAGTAGAAATTTATTTTAACAATTTTAAGAAGTGTCAAACAAAGCTACTTTTTAATAAGGATTTTATTTAAAAATTTGATTTTTGAGTTCCAAGTCGTCAACTACATTTCAAAATGCCACTACGGGCAGACGTAAATGAAGCAAGAGCTAGGGGCTCAACTTCTCTTTTTAGATCTATAGAGATTTCTGCTGTAACTCGTATTTTTGTTCTCGCAGATTTTGACAAAAAAGTTAATTGCGGTCGTCCAGGTTTCGAATTAGTGGAGGCAGGCTGCGTTTCAAGTTTTCTTAGCCAAGTATTGCCTTTAAGCCAAACAGCATGCTGTCTTTCAAAAACTTTCAAAGTCCTACAACTTTTAATCCTTTTCACATTTATATTTGAACAAAATATTCTTAATTCCTCCTTTACATATTGTTTAAAGTTTTCGAAACAATCACTCTGAGCAATGTATGAAAAGAAATGGCCAGAAATAGCGGCTCCTTATCCACCTTTGTTTTATTTCACTCACCAAGTATTAAATAACTCCGAATTTGGCACTCAGAAGTCATTTGGAAAAATTCGTTTTTAAAAAAAGTTTGCACATATCCGACCTTGAAATTTTTTAAATTCGGAAGGTAATTGATTGTCCTAGAGAACTTTTATGGTTTTGTAGCTATCATTTTTTTTAAGTCAAAATAAAATTCCAATTCATAACACAATAAGTTCATCTTAAGGTCACTTAAATTTTTCCAATTAAATCGATCTAATAGATGAGTTCACCAACATTTCACTATTTATCATTAAAGTACTCACCTTCGACATTATTTTCCATTTTATAGTTTTTTAAAACTATAAATTCTTAATATAAAAACTTTTGTTAGAAGCTATCACAAAATTCATTGCACTCAGTCGTTATTTTATAACTAATTAAGAAATTGCATGAAAAACTAATGATAAAGTGACCGTACATCAATTCTGTCGAAAAATTGAGAAAGAATTGTTTACTTTGTTAAGTTTTTTTAATATTAATCTAAAAAAAAATAATGTTTGCAAAAATTTTAATTTTGACTTTTGGCCAAAAAAATGGGTAAAATTTCCTATAGTGCATTGTGATGAATAACCGTAATATGGTATTATTACACTCACAACAAAAATAGCATATTGTTGTAGTCTAATGGACTATCATATGTAAAATGTTTTAAATATTTTTGTTGGTTATGGACAATCGTTGCCTTACTAGTAAAGTACAATTTCTTCGTCTTTCTAATTCCCATTGTGGATAGAGTCGAATATGTATTAATATTTTTGTTTTTGCACAAACGATTTTTCATTAGACTCGTTTGCTACATTATAGTAAATCATTTCTATTTTTGCTAAATAATCTTGACAATGGAATCTGACAAATTCCGAAACACGTGTCGATTAAGTATTGCAAAAATAACCAAAATAAATAAATTTAAAACAGAAAAATAATTTTCTTGAAAATTATGCTATGAGAATATCATGGTTTTAATTTGTAAAGAAAATAATGACCTCGAGCCAGAATAAACATCCTCAAAATAAAATTTATTAATTTTATTATCATCAGTCTGCAACTGTCAAATTTTGAAAAAAATACTTTTTTCGAGCAAATTTCATGTCAGAATTTGTTAAACAAATCCGGCTAAATCCTTTGAATATATTTTTATAACAATATTGAAGGCTGCTTAGATCAGAACAAGAAGAAAGGAATCAAAAATCACATAAAATGATTAATCGTAATCGCATTATTTTTTTGTCGATTACGACTACGATTAATTGGTGCAATTAATTGCAATTTCGATTTCGATTTTTCTTGTTTTGCAAAATCTAGTCTGTGGTGACGATACATAATACAAAAATCTGTTCAGGCGAAGCGTGCTGCACGATATGCAACATAGGTAACTGGTCTTTTTATAATTAGAGTGTATTATTTTCCAACTCAGGGAAATCCCAAAAACAAAAACATTTTATGTCTATTTTACAATGCGAAAAATGTACTTTCATAAAACTTGAAGGCAAGTTACCTGGTTCATTGGAAAAGATGTTTTTTACAATATTGTCAGAATTTTCATGAATTTTTTATGTTATTAAAATAAACTTTCAAATGTACCTATCGAGGAATGTATTAAGGAATTTTTCTTCCCATTCTTGTTGTAAATCTTTTGTAGGTATGCATTTCAGGTTAATTAGCAAAATTAAACACATACAAAAACAACAAGAGACAATAAAAATAACATCAACAGTTAATATACATTGTACATTAGGTTGTAGCTATTTTCAGATTTTTTTTTCGATTTCGCTTAATTGATGCCAAATTAATCGCAAGCACACTCTCCAGAAATTTTTTATCGGATTTTTATCGCATCAAGCGGGCTATAGCCCCCGGAAAAGTGGTATTCCTACTCTAATCGTCAAAATACTTACGTGACCAAGGTGAGTGATAAAAAAACTTTTTGTTTTTTGTGATCGTGAGCGAAATTTGCATGATTGGTAAATCGTGATTTTTTTTTTAATCACGTTAATGTTGAGTGATATTGTTTTTACTTACGTGAATAGTGAGTGAGCGTACGTAAACCAAAAAAGATTTTACGTAAATTATGAATTTTTTGTTAGTCAAAATGAATTCACGTGCTAATCTCTAGTTAAACGTTAATTTTGCAAAAGTGGGAAATTTTTTATTACGATTAATAAAATACGAAGAAACTTCCGAGAAAGGGGTGCAGGTAATTCGGGCGAACGATAGGTTCAAACTACCGGGAAAGTTATATCGGTAAAAAAGAAGTTATACGTGTCCCGGCGTTTCGCTGGGTCACGCCTAGGAATCGAGATATATCGATTTAAAGTTAGTAACTATCATATAGGGGAAATTGTCATTGGTGGTCTTTTTTTTTACAAAACTCGAGAACCACTAGTCCAATTTTGCTCAAACAAAAAAAATAAAAATTACAATTCCTTTAATCTGTTCATATAACGTTATTCTATATACTCAACAGTTTTGCCGGTAAAAAATGTATGAAGAAAAAAAATATTTTTTGCCTAAAATATTAAATTTTTTTACTTTTTAAATTCATAAAAAATCCAAAACGGAAAAAATGCAAGTCGTATTACTTTCACGCAAAGTCACATTACCATAAACAAAATGAGAGAAAGATCATGAAAATTGATGGACGCGTTTCGCTTTTATTCACACGACTTTCAGATCACAACTGATCTGCTACATGTGATCAGTGTAGCAAACTTTATCCAAAATTATTTTCATCGAATCGTATGTTTCGCTCATCTCTGTGCTGTAGCCAATGGGAATGCTTGGTTTTTTATTATATTTATGTAGCAAAACGACTTTCAGGCTTGATTTTGAAGAATCGATGAACATTCGCCAATCAGCTGCGACATAATTAATGGCCATCGCCTCCATCAGTCCCTTTATATCGTGGCAGTAAACAAATGTGTTCCCTTCGTTTAGTGTGCAGTACCGTTGGAATAGCAATTGTCGTCTTCGATATCCGGTGACTTTGACATTAGCCTCCAAATTGTTGCCTTCTTTCAAAATCTTGGCAAGTTTTTCTGCTTCACGTTGAGAAAGGTTTAATTCTGCAACAATCTTGTCCATTCTTGCTTGTGATATTGGAATTATTTTGTTCGATGGGCCTGCTTCTGGTGTTGGTTTATAGGTGAAATCCGGTTGATCAATTGTTTTAATAGAAAAAAAAGTTTCTCTGTCAGCGGTGGAATTGGTATTTCATCCGAATGCGGTAGAGGTATTTGTTCACTTCTAACAGATATGTGAAGAGTTTACAGAGTTTAAGGCCTTTACGATTTACTCCACATATTTTGTTTGCGCAAGCGTAACAGTTATCGGAATTGTGCTCTCCTGGATCAGTCCAAATCATTGGTACACCAAAAGAAAGTAAACTGCGTTTCCCTTGGATCCACATGTTAAGATCATTGTAGCACGTTTAAAAAATTTTGTCTGAAGCCCACGAAACGCCGCGAATTATTTCGGAATCAAAATAAAGTTTAAAAGCACGCTCCACTTGCTCAGTGAGTAATGCAGTATTTGTTAAAAAAGCTCTTTTGCCACAAACGTAACAAAAGAAATTGATATTTTCTGGACAATTTGCACTCATTTCGGTTTTATACTTTTATTACTTTTTCGTCACTTTAAAAAATATCGTACTTTACGCGTTCGGAGACACTTGTTGAATGACAAAAATCGATCAATGAACACCTATAAATACTACGTAAGTTTCAAATAATTAAAAAAGTGCACTTTCTTTTTTTCCTTTTAATTGTCCACGCACATTTATGACCGTTTTTTAGTTTGTTACCGATACCATAAAAATAAAATTGTGGGTGCAATTTGTGTAACAAAATCATGCAGGTAGCCAACGGAAAAAATCCAAATAATTAAAAAGTTGCACTTTCCTTTTTTCCTTTTAATTTTCCACGCACATATATGACCGCTTTTTAATTTGTTACCGCTACCATAAAAATCAAATAACCTTTTGTTTATTACTTTTTTTTAAATATTTTAGGCAAAAAATATTTTTTTCTTTATACATTTATTTTTACCGGCAAAACTGTTGAGTATATAGAAAAACGTTATATCAGCAGATTAAAGGAATTGTAATTTTTAATTTTTTTAACATTTTTTGAGCAAAATCGGACTAGGGGTTCTTGAGTTATGTCAAAAAAAAGTCTACCAAAGGTGACAATTTCCCCTATATGATAGTTACTTACTTCAAATCGATATATCTCGATTCCTAGAAGTGACCCAGCGAAACGCCGGGATACGTATAACTTCTTTTTTACCGATGTAACTTTCTCGGTAGTTTGAACCCTTCCCGATCACTGACCCCTACCATTTGTCTCACAGTGTAATTTATTAGTTTTTTGCGTTTATCTACTATATTATGCAAATACTCCTAGTCATGTTATGTACCAAAAGTAAGGTCTTTGGAAAACCTATCTTCGTATGCAAAGAATGTGTCCAAACATGCACATTATACAACAAAGTTTTTATTACGAGGATTCTAGTTGAATTACAAAAAAGCTGTTATTTTACAAAAATTACACACAGAAAACAAATTTGCCAATTTCCAACTGAAATTCAGTTGTTACAACAAAAAATCGGTGGATGCATTTGTATTAAGGGTGATACAACTAAATATCGGTAGTTACAACTAAATTTTGTTAATACAACTGTCTTTTAATTGAAACAACTATAAAATTCGTTAGCCACATTAAAATGTAGTAGCAGCAACCGAATTTTGAGTTAATACAACTGATGAATTCAGTTGGAAATTTATTTTTCTCTGTGTATCTTATACGAGGATTAATGTTGTTTAACAAAAAAAAAAAAAAACAATTTTTTTTTTATTGAAAAATATTAAAAAAAAAGTTGACAAAATTTTGAAAAATTTATTTCTAGGATTCCAGTTAATTTACAAAAAAAACAGTCATTTTACAAAAATGATTTTATTTTATATAGGGGTTTGTGTTGTTCAAAACAAATTTTTTTTGTGTAAATTTACCATTTTGGTTTGTAAATTTACCATTTTTTTAAACATATTTATATATTTTTTTTTTTTTTCTTGTAAGTTTACCATTTTTTTTTATTTTTCCGGTTTTAAAACAATATTTTTACTAATGGTTATTTTACCAAGCGCATTCTAAATTACGAGGAAATCCTCGTAATTTTACGAGAATTTCACCTACCCCATATTTTACGAGAATAGCCTCGTAAAATCACGAGATTTTTTGGTAACTTAACGAAGTTTTTTTTTTTGAGTGTAGTATCACGAAATAGGTATTTTAAATACCTTTAATCTGATATCCAAAATGCCTATATTAATTTTAAGTAAATAGGCGTAAATCGTAAAGAACTAAAAAAACTAAAAAAAATACGTGTCAAATTAATTTTTTTGAACAACATACCAAAATTTCATGAAGCTCGGAGGGTGACACCAGGGATACTTCCCTTGTAAGTCACTCATGAGAATCGGGTGCAGGTGAGTAAGTAAGTACGAACGATTAGTGGCGTTTGGGTTGAGTATGCGATCGTTGTCTTAGTTTGCCAAACTTTTTCATTATATTTTATAATTTTATTGACTAAACGAGAATTTCTATATACCCTTAGCCGTATGCTAGTAATAACAACCAAACAAACAACTTTAGTAAAGGTATAGGTGCAAGTAGAGTGAAAACTTATAGGGAAGTAATTATGTTTATATCGACCGTAAAGGGCCACTTATCCGACCCAAACGCTATCGAAAATGGAAAAATTAGAAAATCGCTCCACCCTATTGTACATGATTAACTGTAATACAAACTGTATGTTAATGACATGTTTGGTAAAATATATTTTAATGAAAATATTTGATTTAACATTAACTTAAAATAAATAATTGATGCCAAATGAATTCCTATAGTATGCATAAAAAAAAAAAATTCAAATGAAAATTTCTCTTTGGTATTTTAGCAATACAAAAAGGTATTGATAGAAAATGTAATTATGGTCTAAAAAGATGGTAAAGAAAACTCTTGTTAATTAAAACTATTTAGTTAATTTAAGAATATTAGATATACATTTTGTTTTAATTATGGTAAAACAAATTGTCTCTCAATTTTTTTTAAGGTTTTGTTAAAATTGTTTGTAAAAATATGGATTGAAATCTTTAGAAAATAAACGTATTGTTAGGACTGTGGGCAAAAATATGGGAAATTTAAATGGAAAGTCACTTATTTTATAAATTTTAAGGTATTTGATAAAGAAAAAATGTCTGCGAAAATTGTTGATAGTAAAATTTTTGATGAAAACAAAAAAAAAATATAGTACAAATTATGTTTGAAAAAAAAATGTATGAAAAAAAAATAAAGTAAAAAAAAAAATATATACATAGATGAAAAAAATATTGTTAAAAAAAATATTAATGAAAAAAAAATATTGATGAAAAAAAATATTGATGAAAAAAAAAATATTGATGAAAAAAAATATTGATGAAAAAAAATACTGATGAGAAAAAAAATATTAATAAGAAAAAAATGTTGATGAAAAAAAATATTGATGACAAAAAAATTGTTGAAAAAAAAAAATATTGATGAGAAAACGATGAAAAAAAATATTGATGAAAAAAAAAAAAAATATTGATGAAAAAAAAAAATATTGATGAAAAAAAATATTGGTGAAAAAAAAAATTTTTTTGATAAGAAAGAAATGTTGATGAAAAAAAAAATATTAATGAAAAAAAAAAATATTGATGAGAAAAAAATGTTGATGACAAAAGAAATACTGATTAAATTTTATAATTTGATTTTGATGAACAAAAAATAAATTATTGAAAAATATGTAAAAAAAAATGGTAAAAAAAAAATTGATGAAAAAAAATATTGGCAAAAAAAAAATTGATGAAAAATAGTTATGTTTTATTCACCAGCTGGTGAGTATTTTTTTTATTCACCAAGGGGGATAATAATTGTCCAAGTTACAAACCCAAGTTACTAAAATTTTTGGTGTAAGAAAATGAAAACAGAAATTCTTATTTTCTTATAATTCTTTTTTTTTAAACAGCCAAAATTGTAAAATTTATCGAAAAAGTGTATGAAAACACAAATTCAAAAGTGTTGAATGGTAATGAGCTATCTGATAAATTTAAAACAGTTTCCGGCGTCAAACAAGGTTGTTTGTTATCCCGTTTACTCTTTTCGCTTTATATAAATGACCTCCATGAAGAGCTTGGAGGAGGGTTACGTATTGGGAATATGAATATACGAGTTTTGTTATATGCAGACGACATAGTCTTGATAGCAGATTATAGGTTCACAACACAGCGATTATTTATATTTTTTATAAAAATTTATTAAAAAATATCAAACACAAAAATTAAATTAAATTATCAAAAGTACAAAATTTGAATTAAAAAAAATTGAAAAAAATATTGACAAAAAAAATTGCTTAGAAAAAATTAAAAATTGATTTTTAAATTATTTCCAAAAAAATAACAATTTTTAAACAAGTGATCACCACACTACCCCCCTTCTAGCGGAAAGCGATTATTTTTCTGACCAAATTATTTGGGGTGGGTGATACAGAATTTATTTGAATGTTGTTGATGTTTTCATTTTCCATATAGGCTGGTTTGAGACGATCAATTGATACTGTATCTTCTTTGTTGTTAAAAATTATTTTGAAAAACTTTTCTTTTCGATCAATAACCTTGAATGGTCCCTTGTATTTATGTGACAACGGCGGGTGTACAGCATCTTTTCTTACCCAGACACAATCAGATGTTAACAAATCTTTATTTATAAAAGGCTTTTGAAGACAATGATTAGAAGCTGGTACTGTGCAATAACTCCCAAATGAAATAACTCCCAAAAAAAAAAATGAAACAACTCCCAAAAATGTTACATACGATTTGGGACTTATTTCATTATGAAATTAGTCCCAGTGTAGTGGGACTTATTGCACAAATTTTGTTGGGATTTATTTCATTATGAAATAACTTCCAAATGAAAAAAACCCCAACAAAAAATAGATTGGGAGTTATTTCATTTCTTGTTAAGCATTGGGAGTTATTTCATCAATGGTGGGACTTATTTCATTTTAATTGAAAACAATATACACCTCTGTGCAATTGTTTTTTTTTTTGCTTAAAAGTTTTTCTGCGTAGCCGGCCTTCGGCCGGGCTTAGGGATTACAAAATCCATGCATTAAACCCACCCTCTCCGCAAAGTAAAGTTTTCTAGGGTAGCAGGCCTTTACGCTTTCAAATCTGTTATGCCTCAAAAAGGCCTGATAACCAAAATAGCTTTGGTTTGCAGAGAGGGTGGGTTTAATGCATGGAGTATGTAATCCCTAAGCCCGGCCGAAGGCCGGCTACACAGAAAACCTTTATTACAAAAAAACAATGGGAACTTATTTCATTTTCTTTGGCACTTATTTCATTGGGAGTTCTTTCATTTTTTTTGGGAGTTATTATTTTGATTTTAAATAACTCCCAAATATTGGGACATATTTCATTTTTTCTTTGGGAGTTATTTCATTTTTTAAAGTGTGGAGTTAATTCATTTTTCTTGGAACTTATTTCATTGGGAATTATTTCATTGGGACTTATTTCATTTGGGAGTTATTGCGCGGTACCTTAGAAGCTTGCTGAGGTTGAAAGTTACGAACGATTTCTCTCAAACGATGCAAAAATTCATTACAATTTTGTATTGTAGCTAAGGGTTGAAAGAATTCACCGGGAAGATGTAATGATTCACCATAAAGCATATCTGCTGCTGAGGCTTGTATATCTTCTTTGTATGAAGAGCGAATTTCTAATAATACGGATGGTAAGACTTTTGTCCACTGAATTTGATTTTGACAAGCAATGGCGGCTTTTAAAGTACGATGTAGACGTTCGATCATTCCGTTGGCTTGAGGGTGAAATGATGTTGTATGTTGGCATTGAGCACCAAGGAATTTGCAAAAGTCGTGAAATTGCTTCGATGTGAACTGCCGTCCTCGATCACAAACAATCTTATTTGGACATCCATACCTTGAAACCCAATTATCGTAAAAACTTCTGCATATGAATTCAGCAGTTATATCCTGTATGGGAATGACTTCAGGCCATTTCGAAAATCAGTCAATAATTGTTAGCATATAATTGTATCCTTCAGAAGGTGGTAGTGGACCGACTATGTCTATATGCACTTCCGAAAAACGATTTGAAGTAAACTTAAACTGACCATGTGGTGAATTGGTGTGTTGCGTTACTTTAGCTTGTTGACACATTTGACATAGTTTTGACCAGTTGTTGCAGTCTTTATTCATAGAAGGCCAAACAAATCGATCAGAAACCAGTTTTTTTGATGCTCGTGATCCAGGATGGCAAAGATTATGAAGTAGATCAAATGTGGATCTTCTAAACGATTTTGGCAGGTAAGGTCTTGCTTTACCTTGAGAAACATCACAATATATTTTGACCTTGGATCCTGGGAGTATTAATTGTTGTAATTGAAGTCCCGAAACAGTGGAAAGAAGACGATTAAGTTCTTCATCTGAATTTTGGGCTTCAGCTAGTTTTACGTAATCAATAGCATCAATTTCATCTATTCTTGATAGAGCGTCAGCGACAGTATTATCAGCACCAGATATATGTATGATCTTGGTTGTGAACTGACCAATAAAGTCCAAATGGCGATATTGCCTCGGTGATGCTTTGTTGGGATTTTGACTAAAGGCGTATATTAGGGGTTTATGATCGGTGTAGATTGTAAAGTCGCGACCTTCCAGCATATATCGAAAATGTTTTACTGCTGTTTATGCCGCGAGAAGTTCGCGATCGTAGGCACTGTACTTTTTCTCTGCCGGACTTAACTTTTTAGAATAAAAAGCGAGTGGTTGCCACTTACCAGAAATTTTTTGCTCAATAACCCCACCAATTGCATAATCCGATGCATCAACTTTAAGTTCAAGTTCAGCATCTTCAACAGGATGAGCCAAAAGTGTTGCATTTGCGATGAGTTCTTTACATTTATTAAAGGATTTTTCGGCTTCCTGTGACCATATTACCTTACGCTTATCCTTCTTTTTAGCACCTTTCATATAAGCATTTAAAGGAGCCTGGTAGTGTGCAGCATTCGGAATGAATCGGCGATAAAAATTAAGCATGCAAATAAATCTTCGTAAATCCATAATAGTTTGTGGTTTTTCATAGTCCAAAATTGCCTGAACTTTTCTTTGAGTGGGTGTACTGCCAAATTCATTAATATGGAATCCCAGAAGAGGAACCAAATTCACATTTAGCAGGATTGATTACAATACCGTGTTCACGAAAACGAGTAAATACAATTCTAAGATGATCCATGTGTTGCTCTTGGGAATGAGATGCAATTAACACGTCATCAATGTATACAAATACGAAGTCCAATCCGCGAAGTATTTCATCCATTAGGCGTTGAAAACTTTGAGCAGAATTACGAAGTCCGAAAGGCATTCGGGTAAACTCGTAAAGACCAAACGGTGCAATGATTGCAGTTTTGCAAATATCATCAGGGTGCATTGCAATCTGATGGTATGCACGTATCAGATCAAGTTTTGAATAAAATTTGCAACCATGCAGTGCTGCTGCGTAATTAGTAATGAAGGGGATGGGATATCTGTCAGGGACTGTAATTTTGTTTAAAAATCTATAATCCCCACAGGGTCTCCAGTCACCATTCTTTTTAGAAACCATATGAAGCGGGTTTGACCATTCGCTTTTGGACGGACGAATAATATTATTATCAAGCATAAATTGAAATTCTTGTTTGGCTATATTGAGACGTTTTTTGTCTAGTGGTCTAGCTTTTGAACGAACTGGAGGGCCAACAGTTTCGATACGATGAAAAACGCCATGTGTCTTGCCACTTATTGACATAGATACATTGTGGATTTAAGGAAATTCCTCTAAAATTTTTTGATATTGAGATTGGTCTTTAGAAATAGTAGAAATACCCAAAGAAGGTTCTGTTGTTAAACGTGCATTAGAAAAAAGAAGTGTTTTACCATCTACTAAACGTTTATTTTTCAAATCGGGTAATAAATTGAAATGATTTAAAAAATCAGAACCAATGATGCACTTTGTGACATCAGCTATGATGAATAACCAAGAAAATGTTCTTCTCAGTCCGAGAGAAATTTGTAATACCACTGTGCCAAACGTTTTGATTGGGGAGCCATTTGCGGCAAAAAGTTGTGTAGAAATAGCAAAATTGTTACCTGTTATTCGATGATCCCTCGGAATAACGGACACGTCCGCTCCTGTGTCTATTAGAAATACCTTTTTTGATAATGGATCTGTGATGAATATGCGGCCAGAATTTGAAATATTGAGGCCATCGGTGGCCGCGCAATCTGATGCCGAAGTTAGTTTTTTGGGTAGGAACAAGGATCGACGCACTTGCTAGCTTTTTTGCCAAACCTGTTATGGTACCAGCAATATTCTGTATTATTTCCTCTTGACTGGGATCTTGATTGTCGTCTGCGTGGTGTCTTGCTTCGGTTTCGACTGCGATTCATGTTACTGAAACTCTTTTCTAATGCTTCGATTCTTGAAGATATTTTAGAGAAATTATCAGTATCCAGACTTGAAATTGTTGCTGGCTGTGTCATGTCCATAATTTTATCTGCTTGGGCAGCTAACTTGTTGACGTCTTGCTCTTCACTGATGGCAAGAAAAGCACGAACGTTTTCTGGTAACTGATCAAGAAATAAGGATCTAATTACTCTCTCCCCAGTTTGTCCTTGACCCAACCTTTGGATTGTGCGTAAAAATTGGGTTGGTTTTTGGTCTCCAAGGACTTGACCACTCAATAGACGTTTGAGCTTACGGCACCCTGAAAAATGGCCCCAATGCAAAATGGCCCCAACGAAAAAAATGAAAAATGGCCCCAGTTTTGGGGTCTTTTTGAAAATGAAATTTCACCCCACTTTGAAACATGAAATATGGCCCCAATTCTGTGTGAAAAAATGCCTCAAAAAATTAGAACCATTTTTCTGAAAATGAAAAAAGGCCCCAAATTGCAATATGAAAAATGACCCCAAAAAAAATATCTATTTTTCCCAAACCATCATAAATAAAATTTTCATTCAGTCAATTTCATTTAATTTCAGTTAATAATTATAAATTGTAATTAATAATTATAAATTTAAAATAACTCCCAATGAAATTATTTTTTTTTTATTTAAAACTTTTGAGTTGTATTAACGACATGAAAGATATTATTAACGCTTTCGGGCTGCTGCTTATGGTGGGTTTACATCATTGGATTTTCGGTATGATTTGATTTTGGCACCCATTATAGTTCTCATGATTATTCATATCTTAAAAGCACCCGTGTAAGAACTTCCATATAATTAAGTGAATTTAACAAAGGTAAAATATATATTCTATTTTATTAACCCACTCGAAGAAGTTGGAATCAAATATATTCTTTGATGACTTATCGTTTCTAGGATTCTGTATAATGGCAGTAGCAATAATACATAGTATTACTTTTGAAAAACTTTGAAAGCATATTGATGTGAAGAAAGCGCCGCAGGCTAAAAATTTTTACAAGAGATTTTAACAAAAAATTAAAAAAAAATCGCGCGATTTTTTTTTAATTTTTTGTTAAAATCTCTTGTAAAAATTTTTCGCCTGCGGCGCTTTCTTCACATCAATATGCTTTCAAAGTTTTTCAAAAGTAATACTATGTATTATTGCTACTGCCATTATACAGAATCCTAGAAACGATAAGTCATCAAAGAATATATTTGATTCCAACTTCTTCGAGTGGGTTAATAAAATAGAATATATATTTTACCTTTGTTAAATTCACTTAATTATATGGAAGTTCTTACACGGGTGCTTTTAAGATATGAATAATCATGAGAACTATAATGGGTGCCAAAATCAAATCATACCGAAAATCCAATGATGTAAACCCACCATAAGCAGCAGCCCGAAAGCGTTAATAATATCTTTCATGTCGTTAATACAACTCAAAAGTTTTAAATAAAAAAAAAATAATTTCATTGGGAGTTATTTTAAATTTATAATTATTAATTACAATTTATAATTATTAACTGAAATTAAATGAAATTGACTGAATGAAAATTTTATTTATGATGGTTTGGGAAAAATAGATATTTTTTTTGGGGTCATTTTTCATATTGCAATTTGGGGCCTTTTTTCATTTTCAGAAAAATGGTTCTAATTTTTTGAGGCATTTTTTCACACAGAATTGGGGCCATATTTCATATTTCAAAGTGGGGTGAAATTTCATTTTCAAAAAGACCCCAAAACTGGGGCCATTTTTCATTTTTTTCGTTGGGGCCATTTTGCATTGGGGCCATTTTTCAGGGTGCCAGCTCAGGCACCATGAAAAATGACCCCAATGCAAAATGGCCCCAAAACGAAAATGAAAAATGGCCCCAAATTTTTATATGGAGTACAACAACACGAAAATTTGGGGTCATTTTTCCTAGTTTTTTGGGGTAATTTTTCCTTTTAATTTTGGGGCCATTTTTCATTTTTATATGACCCCAAAATTAATAGGGCCATTTTTCATTTTTTGATTTGGGGTTATTTTGCAGAATGAATAATGGCCCCAAATTTAATAAAAATAGTAAAATTATTTCCACATAATCCCCGTCGTATTTAAATTAAGACTTTTAACAATTGGCATGCATTTATTAATATGTGTACAAAATCTGTGTGGAAAATTTTTTTTTGCTTTAAAGTTTTTCTGCGTAGCCGGCCTTAGGTCGGACTTAAGGATAACAAACATTAAACTCACGCGCTCCGCAAAATAATGTTTTTTTGGGCAGCAATACTTTATGTTTTAATATTTTAATACAACAAAACAAAAATCGCGCGATTTTTTTTTAATTTTTTGTTAAAATCTCTTGTAAAAATTTTTCGCCTGCGGCGCTTTCTTCACACCTATATGCTTTTTAAGTTTAAAAAAAATAAAATAATTCACTTAAGTAACTCGGAAATAAAATTTAAGTAGGTTTTTATAATACCGAAAAACCAACGGACCTCAGAGTAC
Organism: Pegoplata infirma; assembly: GCA_963921195.1. Taxonomy (NCBI): domain Eukaryota; kingdom Metazoa; phylum Arthropoda; class Insecta; order Diptera; family Anthomyiidae; genus Pegoplata; species Pegoplata infirma. The sequence goes on along the minus strand of CAWUER010000374.1, from coordinate 111,964 downwards.
ATGTGTGCTGACGTAAAGCGTAAGCAACCACTTAAAACCTATACCAAAATGAAATTAACATTTCAATTTTTGTTTTGTTGTATTAAAATATTAAAACATAAAGTATTGCTGCCCAAAAAAACATTATTTTGCGGAGCGCGTGAGTTTAATGTTTGTTATCCTTAAGTCCGACCTAAGGCCGGCTACGCAGAAAAACTTTAAAGCAAAAAAAAATTTTCCACACAGATTTTGTACACATATTAATAAATGCATGCCAATTGTTAAAAGTCTTAATTTAAATACGACGGGGATTATGTGGAAATAATTTTACTATTTTTATTAAATTTGGGGCCATTATTCATTCTGCAAAATAACCCCAAATCAAAAAATGAAAAATGGCCCTATTAATTTTGGGGTCATATAAAAATGAAAAATGGCCCCAAAATTAAAAGGAAAAATTACCCCAAAAAACTAGGAAAAATGACCCCAAATTTTCGTGTTGTTGTACTCCATATAAAAATTTGGGGCCATTTTTCATTTTCGTTTTGGGGCCATTTTGCATTGGGGTCATTTTTCATGGTGCCTGAGCTTACGTTCGTCAGATTCGGAAAATAGGGCAATGATTCTAGATTTTATCGTTTCATACCTGTTTCCGGTTTGCGAATCATCCAACAAATCACTTACTAAATCAAGTGTTCCAGGATCTATGTTGGCTACCAGATAACGGAATTTCGTTTCATCAGCTGAAATGCGTTGTAATATAAAAATATTTTCCACCTGATAAAACCATACTTTTGGATTCTTTTGCCAAAACGGAGGAAACTTAATGGATGTTGTTGCATCTATTTGAAGAGCTGGTGGGTTGTCAGCGTCCATTAAATTTTGCACCACTCCTCTTCCAGGTGATGGCTGTGGAACATTTGGTATAATTTCCTCATTTACGCCGTCTCCGGCTGCGCCTCCGTGCGATGGTGAATGGAATAGGGCAATATTTTGGTTCAAATTTATTGTTCAAGCTTGGGGTCACCAATTTATAGGTTCACAACACAGCGATTATTTATATTTTTTATAAAAATTTATTAAAAAATATTAAACACAAAAATTAAATTAAATTATCAAAAGTACAAAATTTGAATTAAAAAAAATTGAAAAAAATATTGACAAAAAAAATTGCTTAGAAAAAAATGAAAAATTGATTTTTAAATTATTTCCAAAAAAATAACAATTTTTAAACAAGTGATCACCACAAGATGAAGTAAAGATATTGCAATCTATGATAAACAGGCGCGGATCCAGGGGGGGAGAAATCCCATTCCCAAAATGATTTCAAAAAAAAAAGGAAAGGAAAAAAAGAAAAGAAAAAAAGAACAAGTAAGAAAGCTATATTCGGCTGTGCCGAATCTTTAAATACCCTCCACAATGTTAACCAATGCACTATGGTTTCGCGGACGACCTTTGTTGGCCAAAATTCAATTTTCTCAAAATTGATTTTATAGAAAGTCGTAAACACTTACAAACAACACACACAAAAAAATAAAAAATGAGTTTTGATTAAAAATTGCTCATATCGATTAAAATGTTAATTAGATTTGCTCTAATTAAAAAAATGATAATAGTAATTAAAAAATTTAATAAAAATTTAAAACTGAAAATAATTAAAAAAGTAATTAATAGTATTAAACAAATTAATAAAAATTATTGCTCAAAATCAGTACAAAATTACGCCCACTTTAAAAAAAAAAACAAATTTAAATTAAAAACAAAAATGTGTTTATTATTAACAAAATAAAAACTTATTAAATATAATAAATAAATATTCAAAGCATCAAAAATGTGTTTGATTAGATTTTTGTGTCATTTTCCTCCGTTGTTGTTTGCCCTTTACCAAGATCTTCTTGTGGAGCTTCTTTGTTTTTGTTTTTATACTAATGTTCACTTTTTTCATTTATTTATTCAATTTCAATTGTTCTCGTTCTTTTTAAATAACAAAATTAATACCGATTCAGATATAAATTTGATAACAACGCATTTTCATTAATTTAATCTTATAAAAATATATTTTCACTTTTTCTATTTTGTATTGCATGTGTAAGAAGAAGCATGCAAAAAAATCAGAGATGTTTACATACAAAACAATTAAACATTTTAATTATATCAAATTTTGAATTCTATTAAAACTTTTAATTAAAAAATGTTCCTTGTTATTTTTTTCTGTGCAGAAAACATATTTTATTTTTGTACAAACTCATTTATTGTTCAAAAACAAATTTAGCTAAAAATAAAAAAAAAGTATTTTTTTAAATTTTTTCAATTAATTTTTTGAGTTTAAATACAAAAAAAATTTTATAATATTATACATGGAAAACAAAAAAATTATAACAATTTTTACCACAAAACCTATTTAAAACCAACATTTTTTCCATTTTTGTAATTTTGGCCAAGAAAAGTGATAATCGGAACTATAGTGCAATGCAAATATTTAAAAAACAAAAAAAATATTTTATAAATATGTATGTATGAAAATTATATAAAAAATATATAAAAGCAACCACGTGGCACGTGTATGACACATACTACGTATTTTTAACTTCTTTTGATACAAATAACAACAAGCCAAACAACCATCAACAACTACAAAAACGCGCTGCCACGCCATTTCATAGAGGTTTATATTGAAACTCATCTCAATTGATCATAGCTTCTTAACCCCTGAACCGATTTTGCCATAATTGGTACCAAAATAACCAGAAGAACGTAAAGAACAATAAAATAAGAACCTATTTAAAATTTTATTTGAATATGTCCACCATGAGCCAAGATAAATCATTTTAAAATTTTGGGTTAAATTGCTGGTGCCTCGCCCCATTGTGCGATTCGTCCCAAATTTTTTGTGAGTGTTAGGAATGATAAAATTACATTAAATTCAAAGTTTCGTTTACATTCATTCAACAGGTGTCAAGTTATAGCATTTATTTTGTGTAAAATTCACATTTTCACTCATCAAAATTTACATTTTCACCCATAACTTTTAAAATACTTAACCGATTTAAAAAAAAAAACCCATCAGATTCTGCCTAGGAGAATTACGCAACTTTTGGTACCCCAGGCGTTTAAATCGGTTCTGGATTATAGCCAAAAACGTGATTTCAACAGACAGACAGACAGACGGACGGACAGACAGACAGACAGACAGACGGACATCGCTAGATCGACTTAGAATCGATCAAGGATCATTAATATATATACTTTATGGGGTCCTAAACCAATATTTCAATGTGTTACATACGGAATGACAAACTTATATATACCCTCTATCACTAGAGTGGAGGGTATAAAAAAAGAAAAAAGAAAGAAACGAAAAAAAAGAAAAAGGAAAAAGAATGGGAGAGGAACAAAGATAGAAGGAAAATGACCAGGATGTAAACAAATAGAGGCTATTTGCACAGACGTACATTTTTTAAACATCCTTAAAACGTTTCAGAATTAAAGAAATTGCATGTGGAAAACTTAAATGGCAATAGAGTCGTAGACATTTTCTAACCGAATAACTTTCCTTATCATTTTCTAAGAAAAAATATTTTTATAGAAAAATGTTTCGGAAACCCATACTTTACTTTTAGAAACTGTTTTGATACTTATTTGACTTAAAATGTAAGAATTTTTTTATTGAAAAATTATCTTAAATTTTAGGAAAAATGTCTTAAAACTTTTCTATAGAAAAAATCCCACAGCAACTGGGAATTGTTCCTTTTAATATACCAAGATTTTTTCTCAAAAAAATTTCTCAGAATCGAATAACATTTCTAAAGGAACAACGTTTTAGAATCTGAATTTTTCAATGACGAAAATATATTTCCGAATCTTACATTTGTTTTTATCGAAAAATTTTAAGAATATGAGAATTTCCCTGTTTGAAAAATCTTTTATCGTCTGCGAATTTTTCTATAGGAAAAGGTTATTAAAATCCATGTTTTTTTTACTTTTTAGAACTTTTTGATAGAAAACTGTTATAGAACTTAAGATTTTTTGCATGAAAAGTCTCTCAAAATCTGAAAATTTGTCTGTTGGAAGGTTCTAGAAATATTTCTATAGGAAATGTGGCTCTGAATATGTAAATTTTTCCTCTAAAATATGTCTAATAATATAAATTTTTTTATATGAAAATGTTTCAGAATCTAGGTGTCATCAAAACCGAAACATTTTTCATTTGAAAATGCTATAAAATTTAAGATTTATTTTTAGAAAATTGTTTCAAAAAAACTTTGTTTATAGAAAGAATGTCTCAAAATCTAAGATCATTTCTATAGAAAATTTTAAAAATCTGGGACATTTTCTATAAGAAAGGGTTTCAGAGTCTAAACATTTTTCTGAAAGGGTTATTTTTTTATATGAAAAATATTTTAGAATCTAAGAGTTTTTCTGTAGTAAAATTGTTTCAACATCTGAGAAGTTTTGGGAAGGATACATGAATAAAAATGTAATACTTTATTATTTTTTTTCGGAATATTGGACTTTCAGTATAAAAAATGTTTTCGAAAATTAAGAATTTTTTATATAAAATTTTACGTGTCTATTCACAGTTGTGACTAGCTTTGATTGTCATAAGCCAATTTTTATGATTGAAAAGTCATAATATCAATCTTAAAATTTGCAAATGAAATTAAAAATTTTTTAATTTTTTTGTTATTTTGTATAGAAAAATATTTGATGGGTTGACTTTCAATCATAAACATTTGCTTATGACAATCATAGTCAGTCATAACTGTGAATAAGCACGCTTGTATGACTATTAATGGTCCTATTTTGGAAGTAAATAGGTCTGACAGGGTCCCCTTGTGAAAAAATTTTTTGAGTAAAAAAAGTTTCCCCCAAATGCAAATGCTAGAAAAAAAATATTTTTCGTGGTTGTTAATTTGTTACGCAATATTAAAAATATTAACAGAAATTAACACAATACCCCCCCCCCCCCCCCCTTCAAACCAAACTTTACTGCTTTCCGATTTTTTTGTTAAAAAAAAATCTCCCCCCCCCCCCCAAATGAAATTCCTGGATCCGCGCCTGATGATAAACAATTTAGAAGCCTATTGCAAATCTTGGAACCTAGAAGTTAATTTAGAGAAATCTAAAGTAATGGTATTCAGAAATGGTGGAAAACTAGCAAATGGTGAGAAATGGGTTTATTGTGGAACAGAAATTGAAATTGTGCCTGAATTCTGTTACCTTGGTATGATTCTTACACCAAAAGGTATTTTCACAAAACATGTGGAAAAAAGAAATAATGCTGCAAAGAATTGCATAAACTCAACATGGAGTACATTTTTCAATAAAACTAATATATCTTTTCGAGCAAAAAACAACCTATTTAATGCAGTTTGCCGATCGATACAGTCGTATGGTGCGCAAATATGGGGACATTCTCATTTTGAAGCTATCGACAGTTTACTTACAAAGATATTTTATAAAACGTATCCTCAAGTTACCAAAATGTACACCAAATTATGCTCTAATGCTTGAGTCAGGGGTGGAAGATGCCCATCTTTATACTTTGAGTCTGCATTTGCGATATATTGCTCACACACTTTTTGATATGACAGAATCTCAATTGCCTCATCACCTAAGTTTGCTGGTATTAGAAAAAAAAACCCAGTTGGAAAATGTGTCACTGAGGAAATTTCCACAGTGATTCCTTGAGGAAATGTCTTCAGGTTCTGACAAATCATAGGTAATCCTTGATGACATGTCCTAACATTGTCAGCACTGAATGTTTGCTTTAAGAGTGTGGACAATTCCTCTAAGACGTCTAAAAGGAAATGTCTTCAGAATAGCAGTATATTAAATTAGAATTTAAAATCATGGCAACTCTTCAATTTTCAAGAAAAAAAGGCAAAATTATCAATTTATTTAAAATAAAATCAAAATCTAACAAGTAGAATAAAAGTAATAAATAGACAAACAATTTTCAAAATAAAGTTTGGAACAAGTAGTTTGGTGTGGGACTAATAAACTGGAGGTTCCAGGTTCAAATCCAGTTGGGACTAAAAAAGGCGAAAAGTTTTTTCTAAATATGAGAAAGAAGATTTATAAAGGAAAATGGATAAAAGTAAAAACTAAAGGAAATACGAAAATTTTTTGTATTTTCGCATGACCTACGTCAGACATTTTCCCAAAGAAGTCTTAGGTGACATGTCCCCAGAAGGTCAGCCATGACCACTGCTGACTTTGAGTAAGGACATTTTGAAAATTTGTATGAAACTGTCCTCAACCCAGTACATAGAGATGTCTTGTGTATGTCAGAAGTGACTCTGACATGTCACCGCTCCGTCACTGAGGATGGCTCGAGGACGTTGCCAACTGGGAATATATCTTGGGCGAAATACCTGAATAATTTGGGCATAGAATATAATTTACAATGGTCACTCAATATTTCTGCGGTTGAATGGCATGAAAAACAAACTAGCTTGCTGGAATCACTAAAAAATAAAACTTACCATACTCGAATAAATAGCGCTCGCCAAACAGAATCTTTTTACAAAAACTTAAATCCTTTATTGGCACCCCTATATTTCAATGAAAATAATAATCAAACAAACATCATGTGGATATTTAAAGCACGGTCTGATTTAATCGAACTAAATGGGTCACACTTCTCTAGACGAAGTGAAAGACAATGCTCATTATGCAGTACTAAAGAAATTGAAAATTTACAACATTTCATTGGCCGATGTCCTGTTCTAAACAACTTTCGACAGAATTGATTTCAAAAACTAATAATATCAGAAGAAGAATTGATTACAATTTTAAATGGTGAAAACAACTGGCTGTGTATTCTGCAGTACATTATCAATGCTTAAGCGTATCGCAAAACACTTATTTTAGAATTTAATAATTAAAAGTAAAAATATTAAACATATTGAAATTTTAATTAAGCAGGTTTATCTCTTTTTCCGGCTAACGATTTAATTCACAGCCGTATATTCTTTAAAAAATTCTGTAATTTTATTTATAAAAAAACATTATTTAATAAAGAATTACTACTACTACTACTACTAGTCAAATTGAGGTGGTGACCTGCAATTTTTTAAAATTAGACACCAGCTTAAAAAATTATTATGTTAAAAAAATGAAACCAACAAAATTTTTTGGAATCATTTCTTTATCAATGGATTCAAGAACAGATTGTTCAGATTGCTAATGATATTCCAATCCTTTTCCCACCGAATCAATAATGATTACGCACGCTCATGAAAGAAAAAATTTAGTCACGCACGATATTTTATTTTGCTCACGCTCATTCACGCACACGTGAGTAGAAAAAAATATGTCACGGTCACGATGTTCACGTGAGCGTGAGTAAAATAAAATATCGTGTTTGAATATTCCTTTTCTTTCATTAGCGTGCGTGATCGTAAATAAAAACTCACTCACGCTCCCATCGCCTCTTAAAATATTTTTTAAGTATTGATATTACTCATACGCACACGTTTTATACACCATTATTGTATAAAATTAGCGTATTGCAATCTTTGACATTTGATTTCTCGAAAACAAGTCAAAACAAATCTCTGAAAATTTCAGAACAAATAGGAAAGCACTTTAACTTTTTTTTTTAAAAAATTAAAAAAAAAAAAAATAAAATTGCGGCATGTTTTTTGATAAATAAAGTTTAAGTTTAAATTTGAAAAATTTAGAACTTTTTCTGAAAATTTTCCAATTTTTATTTTTTTAATCGATAGCCCATACAAAAATCTATAAAAAAAACTTTTTTCTTAAAGACTTTACTGTGTTTCATTTAATTTGCATGAATATTGAAGTAAAAATACTCAGGCAAAAAAGTTTGATATTTTCAATATTTGACCACGCCTACAAGGTCCAATTTTTGAAAAAACTTAAATTTTATTTTTGTTATTTAATAGTACCCTAAGAGCGAATACTTTGCAAATGATATCCCATTGAAACCACTATGGGTTTTCTGTAGTGGAACAGTTGGTGTGGAATGCCTCATATATATATTTTATATAGAAACAGTCACAGATTTTGAAACATTTTTCCTGTAGAAATACTCTCAGATTCTGAGAGATTTTTCCTATAGAAAAAGTCTCAGATCGTTCCATGTTCGTTAGTCTGTCCGAATTTGTTGTGTACTCGATTTTACTAAAGAGGACTACCCAGCAGGGACGTGCCGTGAGGTTTTCATCAGGGTGTTCACCATTAATATAAAATTAACCTTACAAGGCACAACTCAATTTTTGGAAGAGAAATATCACGTTTTTTCATAAAAATATTTTAAACACAAAACTAACTTAATTCCTTATTTAATTGAATTTTTTCCGCAAAATTAAAAATTTTTTGAACTTCTGAAATGCCTTTCGGTGCACAGTTAAGCCTAAACCCACCCTTATGCTTATGGTTTAAAAAAATATTTTTAAGAACATTCACATATCTAGGGCTATATCTTATCGGCCCAACAACAAAATTTTTTTTATTGCCCTTTTCAAAAATTTTGCTTTTTAAATACACAAAAATACAAAAAAAGGTGCTAGAAATTTGTTGATCGCAGATTTGGAATTAAGAGATGACGGTCTATAAGAATCACAGTTGATGTATTTTAATTTTAAAATGCGATTTAGAATCACGACGTTAATTTTTTTATAAAATTAAGTCCTATTTTTGGCACCAATGTAAAAATACGTAATAGTGGAATCAAAAAAAGTACTAAATTTGGGGTTTTGCATTTTAAAACGAGATTTTCTGGAAAACGATACGCGATAGAAACAATTGGAAGGCAGATTTTAAATCAGAAATTCAAAATAAATATAGTTTATGTGTTGCTATTGCTGGAAAAGTGAATTTTTCTGAATTTGTAGAGTTGTTTGATTTAATGGAAAGTAAATCTTGTTTTGTAAGATCTACACTTAAATAATTGTGTAATTAACTTTATAAGTTTACTTAAGAAATTAACCAGTAAATTTGTTTTTAAATAAAAATATTTGTATCTTCAAGAATTCCTATGTTGGCGAAAAATAATTTATTTTGCCAAAAATAAATGGTAAAACGCAATACACCCTATTTTCTTTAATTAAAAATATTAACAATCACCGATATATTTTCTTCCTCACATCATCACAATAAAATTAACGTGCATCAAACAAACCTTCATGTTTTTCAATATTTACAAAAAATATATTTTTTTTTTTTTTTGGGTAAAAACAATAAAAAAAAATGTAAAAAGGTATATTTTTAAGACACTAATTTGGAACCTTGTTTATATAATTTAAGTGATATCCGTTTTTAGAACCTTAGATAGAATCCCAAAGTATTATTTGGCTTTCAAATTAATGCAATAGCTCGTTTCAGTAAAAAGATATCACCTCTTAAAGTTACGTGTGCTACTTAATTTGCCGCACAAAAATGCCTTTAAAAATTTATATTTTGTTTGCTGTAGTTGTTGTAATTTAACACTAGTTGAGTGTGCGCAACAAAGTTAAGAACAACCCAACAACTTCGTGTGTTCTTTAAATTTTGTCGCACATTCACTTAACTGTTGGAAACAATTGCATTAATGCTTACAAAATTTGACATAACTTTTTTATGAAGCGACGGAAAATAAAAAATGATATACCAACTGAAAGTGTATATTTTTTGCTATGAGAACATGACGAATTATATGTGCGGAAATATTTTTGAACCTTTGAAAATATTATAAAAATATAAAACTGACATATTTGAGGGAAAATGCTAGGTGTTCAGGGAACACCTCCGCACATTAGACGGAACGTCACTGCTACCCAGCGAGTATCACCTAAGACTAGTAAGGGCTAAATTTAAATTCAATATTGTTTGTACTTGAAAAAAAATATATGAGGAGTTCCGTCTAAGACTTAAATTTTGAGGTAAAAAATATGTGATTTTTTTTTTGATTGCACATCGATGAAAGTTGGCATAAATATTAGAAGCTATTTAAGAATAAGAAATTCGTTCGCATCAATAAATCGCGCAAGGGGGTCAAAAGTTATGGCGGTTTTAAGATTTAGCGGTTTTAAAAATCTTAAAAATATTTTAAAGATTTTGTTTTCTACACATTTGTTGCATGCGTTATTAAAACATGCCAGGATATATCATTTCTTCTCAAATATATGATATAAATTTAACCCTTTAATGACCAAACTATTTAAAAAAAATATATCTAAGTACCTAAAATCGCGATTAATTCGCGGTAAAAGAAAAGCCTCACAATTTGTTATAACATATTGAGGCAGTGCGCGTTAGTATTACTGAAAAAAATCACGGAAAATCTTATCATTGTACCAGTAGTTTAAAAAAATCGGTGATGCTTTTTTATAACAAGAAAATTTAATATGGTCCAAAAAATCTTTAATCATCAACATTTTTTAAGCCGCCTCTGATTTTATGATTACACATCATTTAAAAAAAATTTCATTCGATTTCGTATAAAGCCTTGGATGTGCCAGATCAAAATAGGTTTAGATAAAGTCATCGCGCTTTCCGCTCAGAATGGCTTAAAGTAAAAAGTCAAAAAGCAAATCAGTTCTTCTCGTTAAGGCACGTCTTTTGATGTATTAAAATGAACATGATGCATTAATTGCTACTAAAAAAAATAGGAAACAGATTTGCAAATTTCGCACAATTTTCAAAAATGCCATAAAATTTTTGCAATTTATTTTTTATAAACCCGCCAGTGATTTTTTTATGTAAACTCACAAAAAACTCAGTTTACGCAATAGTCCACCAAATTTCGATTGAAACCGCGAATGTGCCTCGCGAAAAACTGATATTTTAAAAAAAATACGTTTTATCTGTCGAACTTTGATCTGCTGAAACTCTTTAACTATTCGTGGCACATTAACGGGATTAATTCGAAAATGTTAAGAATTACAACAGCTACCAACTCTACTTCAACTTTTTTCATTTTATAGAGGGGGCCGAAATCCCTGATCAAAAAACCTCGAAAATTTAAAAACTCTTTTTGGTTTCAAAACTTAACCGTCTTATAACTTCTTACCAAGCTATGAAGCATCTATCAAACCAACATTAAAATAATATTTTTTATGTACTGACTTTGTGTTATTCCGGAAAAGATTGAAATATAAGGAGAACTTAAAAAAAAGCGAAAGAAGGTAAAAACTATGGAATATTTCAAGCCTTTTTTATCGATTTTTCAACTTTAACCCTCTGTAACTTTTACGGATAAAGTGGGGTAATCAGTGATGGTTCAAGGTCTTGTTTACACAACTGCATTTACAGTTTTTATAAATTCCAAAAACTGCAGGCTTTTTAAACATTTATTTCAGTTTCACTGATGTGAGTTGAAATTTAAAAAAGATTTTGTGATATTCATATTTGTATTTTTTATAACTTTTCAAGGTTTTATGCAATACCAAAATTTATCCTTGAAAATTTAATTTGACATATAAGTATAGATTTTTACGTATTTGAATATCGCCTAATGTTGTATGGTATCTAGCATAAGTTTTTCATATATAATTGGCAACCACATATTTCACTTGTAGTTTGTCAGTAACATATTAGTGCACTTGATTGCACACCAATATTAACGAAGCGTAAATTATGTTAATTTTTTATTTTTTTATGATAATATGATGTGAAATCATACAATTCCCATGGCAATAAAAAAACCAAAACAAAAAAAAAACACATAAAAAAAATATATGTAAGTCATTCGATTAAAATGCTAAGGGCGTTTCCATTTACTAAAATGGTGTAAACAACTATAATAAATGAGAATGGAAAAATGCGAAAATCGAAAAAAAAACATATTTAATATTGTACCTGTCTCAAATTTGTTTTAAACCTAAGAACTTAAACAAATATTAATATCTCAAATCTACTGATCCGTTCGTACAGTAAAACTATTTTCGGACAATCTGTGACAAACACTGAGACTTAAATTAAGCTGAGAAATGTTTGCTTAAAGAAACAAAAAATGTGATTAGTCGCTAAGACCAACCGCAGACTGTTTTAAAAACAGCGTTGATATTAAATTTTCATTTTAATAACAATAAAAATTAATTACATAATTAATTATAAAACAAGTAGGAAAGTTAAATTCGACTTTGCCGACTCTATGAATACCCTCCACAATGCATTTTTTAAAGGATAGTACATTTTTAACGTGAAAAGATTAACAATTTTGATTAGAAATATTTTATTTTGAGTAAAAAACTATTTTTTCTGTCATTTAAAAAAAATATTAAATTTTTTTTTTTAGTATAAAATTCTTTTCGAGTGTAATGTTTTTTTACTGTAAAAATATTTCTGAGTGAATGCACGTACGCATGTACACAAAATATTGTCATTTTTGTAAAAAAAGGACCTTATTATTTTTGAGTGTAAAATTTTTTTTGACTGTAAAATTTTTTTCGAGTGTAATTTTCAAGTTACCAGTGCTTCTTAAACTAAACAAGTTTAAAAAACATTGCTTTAAAACTAAACAAGTTTAATAAGCATTGTTAAGTGGCATTTAAGATGAACGTGGCATTTAAGATGAAACCAATCTGAAATTCAGTGTTTTGCTCATAACTTTTGAACCACTGGACTGATTGAGCTGAAATTTAATACCAATCCAATCTAGGGAAAGGAAAAGATACATGTTAAGGTACAGCAGTCTCATTATTTCTTTTGAAAGTTATCGTGTTTTTTATCTCGTAAATTCGCGAAACACCCTTGCCGAAATTTACTCTTTTGCTCATAACTTTTGAACCACTGGACCGACTTGGCTGGACTGCAATACCAACCTGACCAGGTAAATAGCCAACATATATGCCAAACTTCAGTAGCCGCTGTAAAGTCTTTCAAAAGTTAGCGTGTTTTCTACGGACGGACAGACAGAAGACAGACAGATGGACGGACGGACATAGCTAGATCGACTTAAAATCGATCGAGGTTCATGAATATATGTACTTTATGGGGTCCTAGACCAATATTTCGACGTGTTACAAATGGAATGACAAACTTATATATACCCTCTATCACTCTATCAGTGAATGGGATAAAAAGCATATTATTGATGTTTCTAAACATCTACCGCGTGGGTAAAGCTTCCCTTTTAAAAAACTTTTCAAATCTGGGCCTAGAAGGTGGGGCTAAATATTAAAAAAATTGTCCAATTAGTGTAGATTAGCCTTGATTAAATAATTATCAAATTAAAATGGAATGCAACATAACCTCAAAAATTTGCATTTTTGTATATTTTTTATGGGCTATCGATAACAAATTTTTAATTTAAAAATCGTTCAGAACCCGTTCTGAAATTTTCAGTTTTTTTTTAAGTCAATGTATCTTTTGCATTTTTAAGTTTAGATGTTTGTCTATCCACACAAAAAATTCAGATAAGCGTTTTTCTTTTTTTCAAGAAAATCGCATTTGAATATTGAATTTTAAAACAATTTTGTACTGTTCTTTTTTCAACATAGCGTATTAATTACATTTTTGCTAATGTATGTTACTCATCCGCTATGTTGAACCAAGAAAATGTGTGGATATACAAACATCTATACCTACTTTAAATGTGTGGATATACAAACATCTATACCTACTTAAAAAAAAAAAAAATAAAACAAAATAAAAAAGTGGCCGGTTTTTTGATAAATTGACCTTTTTATTGACCTTTATACAAAATTAAAAATTTCAGGACTGGTTCTAAAAATTTTCCAAAACAAAAAATATTTAAGCAATTCCCCATAAAATAAAAATGTAAAAAACTTTGGAATTGTCGTGCATTCCGTTTTAATTTGATAAATATTTTATCAAGACAACTCGACACAAATTTTACCATTCAATATTAAGCCTCCATACCATAAACGTAATTTTTTTTTCAATACCAACTTTTTGGAAATTCGTGGGACACATGCTTTTTTTCGCTGAACATTTGTGGAATGTCTCATATGTGGCATCAATATAACGTACCTTGACATAAAAAAAAAACTGAAAACGGGTAATTTGTGACCCCTGTTTTACCCTTAAATATTAAATTAGGCCAATAAGCTCAGGCATATCGATCTTAGATTTGGTCTCTTTTTTGTATAAATTTCACGTTAAACAGGTAGGTTCACTTTGCAGACTTTGAAGACTCTGTGGACTTTGTGGGACTTTCCTTGTAAGATTACAAGAAAACCCAACGAATTCTAATGGGTTACTTTTTTGGATTTATCTGCTAAGAATCGTTATTTGTATTATAAATAACTACTATATTTCGAGGATGTTTATTCTGGCTCGAGGTCATTATTTTCTTTACTAATTAAAACCATGATATTCTCATATTTTTTTTTTTAATTTATTTATGTTGGTCATTTTTGCAAGACTAAATCGACACGTGTTTCGGAATTTGTCAAATTCCATTGTCAATATTATCTAGCTATGAGAAAATCATGGTTTTAATTAGTAAAGAAAATAATGACCTCGAGCCAGAAAAAACATTCTCAAAATATAATATTTTAAAGGTCGAATAAAACAATTTTTATTGTTTAATAAAAAATTAATCAGAATTTGAACATAATGGTTGGCACGCCATAGTGATGAATAACCCTATATATATATATATTAATTCCTATAGTTCCAGGCTGGAACAAAGGGCCACAATGTGGTTTCGGTAATCATTTATGAATAACCCTAATATGTTATTATTTCATTCACAACAACAAATAACATATTGTTGTAGTCCAATGGACAATCATATGTGGAATGTTTTAAATATTTTTGTTGTTTATTGACAATCGTTGCTTTACTAGTATAGTACAATTTCTTCGTCTTTTTAATTCCCATTGTGGATAGAGTCGAATATGTACTAATATTTTAGTTTGTGCACAAACGATTTCTCATAAGACTCGTTTGCTACTTTGTAGTAAATCGTTTCTATTTTTTGCTAAATAATCTTGACAATGGAATTTGACAAATTCCGAAACACGTGTCGATTAAGTCTTGCAAAAATGACCAACATAAATAAATTTAAAACAAAAAAATAATTTACTTTAAAATTATGCTATGAGAATATCATTGTTTTAATTAGTAAAGAAAATAATGACCTCGAGCCAGAATAAACATCCTCAAAATATAATATTTTATAATATAAAACAGTTTTTATTTCTTAATAAAAATTAATCAGAATTTGAATAACTACTATATTTTATCAATACAAAATCAAAACAATTGCGTTCTACATATGTACACATTTATATAGAAAACAATCAAATATACATTTACCGTTTATGAAATTAATTATATGAAGCTTGATTAAACAACCATTTGTGTACAATTTGTTAACTATATTAATAGCCTTCAATTGAAATTGTCAACTGTAATTTAAAAGATAAACGAATAATTACACTGTGCTACGAAACACAAAATCCAATATACTTTTGAAATGCGGTAGTTGAGGTTATAGGTCTCGTCGAAAAGATCACAAAAATGCCTATCAAACTTGCCAGACACCTTCAAATTTTAAAGTTATTGTCAAAAAACGTTTTTTTGTTACTTTTCTCATTAAACCGCGTGTAACTTTAACATTTTTCAACCGATTTTAAATTTTTTAACTGTTTTGGATAGAAGAAGGATAGAGCTTTTCATGTGTGTGAATTTAAAATCGGTTGAAAATTTTCTGAATTACACAAGTTATTGTGAGAAAAGTCCCAAAAAACGGTATTTGACAATAACTCTAAAACTTGAGGGTGTCTGGCAAGTTAAATGGACATTTTTGTGATCTACTCGACCACACCAACAACCTATACTATATCACATCAAAAGTATTTTTTCACTGTAGCCAGGGGCGTATCCAGGATTTTATTTCGGTGGGGGCCCAACATTATTTTTAATTTTTTTTTTTACAAAAAATTTACATAACAGCACATGTTTTAGAATTTTTCCCGATCTTTTCCTTGAACTGAATGTAACACAATGAGATTCTTCATTTTTGTGTAAGTTTACCACCGTTTGGGGGGAAATTAAGATTTTTTTATATTTTAGAATTTTTTTAAAGACTTAAGCATTTTTTTAAAGTGCGAATTTTGTAAGATGCTGAAACATTTTTACAAAAAAGATTATCTGAAATTTTTTCAAAGAAAATACTAAGATTCTATCACAATTTGCAGTTAAGATAGTTTTTGTAATAGAAAAAGTCAAAGACTCTAAATCATATTTCCAATGGAAAACGTTTCTCGTAAAAATTCAGTTTAGAAATTGATTCTATAAACATATTCATAACATACTTATCCAAAAGAAAAGACTCCGATTGTAAGACATTTTCCCATAATCTGAGATATTTCTAGTTTAGCACATTTTCTCAGATTCTACAACATTCTACACAAAAAATTTTAGATTCTGAGAAAATCTTCGCTTTTTCTATAAATTAAATGATTCAGGTTCTGAGAACTTCTTAAAAAGAAAACAGTATAAAAAGCCTTAGATTCTAAAACATTTTTCCTATAGAAAAGGTCTAGATTCTTAGACATTTTTCCTATAGAAAAAGTCTCAGATTCTTATAGAAAAAATCTCCGATTCTTCGACATGTTTCTTACAGAAAAAGTCTCAGATTATTCGACATTTTTCCTATAGAAAATGTATCAGGTTCTCAGACATTTTTTGTATAGAAAAAGTTTTTAATTCTGAGACATTTTTCCTATAAAAAGTCTCAGATTCTTATAGAAAAAGTCTCAGATTGTTCGACATTTTTCCTATAGAAAATGTCTCAGGTTCTCAGACATTTTTTCTACAGAAAATTTCTTAGATTCTGACAAATTTTTCCTATTGAAAAAGTCTATGATGCTTAATCACTTTTCCTATAGAACAAGTCTCAGATTCTATAGGAAATTGCCAGATTCTGAAACATTTTTCATATAGAAAAAGCCTCAGATTCTGAGAAAATTTTCCTAAAGAAAAAGTCTCAGATTTGAAATATATTTCCCATAGCATAATACTCAAATTCTGAGACATTATTCGTATAGAAAAATATATTTTTACAATAGAAAAAGTTTCAGATTTTGAGCATTTTTCTATACAAAATGTCTCACCTTGTGTCTCTGAAACATTTTTCTCTTTATTTGATTTTGAGATAATTTTCCTTAAGAAAAATTCGTTGATTCTGAAACATTTTTCGTAAAAAAGTCTAAAATTCTGAGACATTTTCCTGATTGTAAGAAAAATTCTCAGATTCAGAGACATTATTCCTATAGAAAGTTCTCAGCTTTTAAAACATTTTTCATATAGAAAAGCCTCAGATTCTAAGATTTTTTTATAGAAAAAATATCAGATTTTGAGACATTTTTCAGATTCAGAGACATTTTTCCTATAGAAAGTTCTCAGATTCTAAAACATTTTTTATATAGAAAAGCCTCAGATTCCAAAACTTTTTTCATTTAGAAAAGCCTCAGATTCTGAGAATTTTATAGAAAAAGTACCAGATTCGGAGACATTTTTCCTGTAGAAAAGGTCTTATATTCTGTGAAAAAGGATAATATTTTAAGGCATTATTACTATAGAAAAAGTCTTAGTTAGATTCTCAGACATTTTTTTATAGAAAGTTTTAGATTCTGAGAAAATTTTTTTTTAAGAAATAGTCTCGTTTTGAGACATTCTTCTAAATGACAAAGTCGCATTTTAAGATTAGACTACATTTTACTTACAATTAGGTCCATTTTTTGTTTATATATAACTTCTGGTTCTAAGTTATTTTTTCATTAGAATCCTAAGTTGAAAATCTAAAAAAAAATTTTTCGATTTTGAGATTTTTTTAACAGAAAAATTTTCAGTTTCAAAACATTTTTCTTCAAAAAATTTTAGATTCTTAAATGTTTTTAGATTTTTTACGAAGTTTTTTAAAATTTTACTTTTTATTTGATACCAAATCCTGAAATTTGTGAAATCATTTCGGGGGGGGCCCGGGCCCCCGGGCCCCCCCCCCTGTATACGCCACTGACTGTAGCACAGTGTTGTTTACAAAACGTACGTAAAATAACGTATTTTTTTTTTGCATTTTAATTCTTCTTACTAAAGGAAATTTGGATTGGTTGAAATAAATCCCCTGATTCCCAATTTATTCGTCACAATTTCCAAAAATGTGATTTTTTGAAGTTTGTGCTGCCGTAATTTTTATAAGATAAGGTCTCAACCCACTAGTGGATCACATACAGTGGGCGACAATACAATGGAAACTTTTTTATAGTAGATGCAATTTGTTAAAGAATAAGTTAACAATACTAAATGTTATTTATATCAAACTAGCTGGCCCGGTCCGCGTTGCTGGCCCAAATAAAAAAAAATATATAAGATCAGTGTTATATTTCGCCTCGCTTCAAATATATAGCCTTGCAAAAAATGTAATGAATTTCTTGGCTTAGAAAAATTTGTGGGCGTGGTTTTAAAGACACGATTAGGCAGAAAATCATCTTCAAATTATATTTTAGGAACTAAAAAAAATCACCATGTCTTCGAATTTGCGAACAGTACAAATTTAAAACTTCTTTAGTATCATTACGAACAACACAAAAATAAATTACGCATATCGTTCGTTCTTATCGTGAGCTATTGTCTTGAGTTCAAACAAACCCAGTGGCGGGTACAGGTTTTGGGTGTGGGGGGGGAAAAATTTTTTTTACTTCGAAAAAAAATCATAAATTAACCTTTGTTGACGAGCAAAAAAAAGGATACGTTATTTTTACAAAAAAAAGTGATGGGAAAGCTATAAAATCATCAAATTTATTAGTTTTTGCCGAAGGAGGTTTGTTTTTCATGACCATATTTCGTTTAGGTCAATTTTTTTTTTATTTGTTTTAAAAGAAAATTGTATATTTTTCGTATACATAAGAATAGAATTTTTTAATAGAAGAAATTCTTCCTACATAGAAACATCAGATGTTAAAACATTTTTCGTGAAAAAATTATTTTTTATAGGGAAAATGTCTCAGAATTAAAGACTTTTCTTAACGAAAAATGTCTCAAAATCTAAGACTATTTTCGTATAGAAAAATTTTCAGATTTTTAAAAGAAATTTAAAAGAAAATTGTATATTTTTTGTATACATAAGAAGAGTCTAAATCTGAGAATTTTTTAATAGAAAAAATTCTTCCTGCATATAACATATCAGATTTTAAGACATTTTTCGTGTCAGAAATTTTTTTTTTTTTTTTTCGTATAGAAAAATTTTCAGATTCTAAGAATTTTTTCCACAGAAAAAGTCTCAGATTCTGAGACATTTTACTATAGAAAAAGTCTCATATTTAAAAGCGTTATTGAGATATTTTTCCTATAGCGAGGTCTCTGATTATTGGATGTGTTTCATACTGAAAAATTTTAGATTTTGCAACCTTTTTTCTATAGAAAAAGTCTTAGTTTCTTGACCTTTTTCAATAAAATAAGTCTCAGATTCTAAGAACTTTTCCTAAAGAAAAAGTTTCAAATTCTGAGATCTTATTCCTAAAGAAAAAAGCTCAGATTCTCAGACCTTTTTCCTAAAGAAAAAGTCTCAGACTCTGAGAGCTTTTTCTGAAACAGAAAAAGTTTAAATTCTGGCACTTTTTCTTTAAAGAAGAAGTGACAGATTCTGAGACCATTTTCTTATTCTGAAATCTTTTCCGATTCTAAGACACTTTTTCTATAGACCCTTTCCTAAAGAAAAAGTCCCATATTCGGAAATGTTTTTCCTATAGAAAACGTCTCAGATTTTAAGACCTTTTTCCTATAGAAAGGTCATAGATTCTGAGACCTGTTTCCTATAGAAAAAGTCTGAGATTCTGAGACATTTTTCTGAGACTCGGAGACCTTATTCCTATAAAAAGTCTTAGATTCTAAGACCTTTTTCCCGTTGAAAAAGTCTCAGATTCTGCGACCTTCTACCAATTCAGTAAGTTTCAAATTCTGAGACTATTTTTCAACAATAAAAGTCTCAGACTTTAAGACCTTTTTCTTTTTAAAACAGACTCAAATTCTCAAAGTCTCAAATTCAGAAATTCTGAGACTTTTTTTCCAAAGAAAAATTCTTCTGCGACCTTTTTCCTATAAATAAATTTTAAACCTTTTTCACATAAAAAGGTCTCAGATTCTGAGAATTTTTTCTTTAGAAAAAGTTTTTTCTTTAGAAAAAAAAATTAAAATAGTTTTACATATGTAAGTTCGACTATCAACATTGCTATGTAGAAGACAAAAATTTTTTATATAAACCAAATTTAGATCCTGTAAGATTTTTCTATACAAAAAAAGCATATTCTAATTAATTAGTTTATGCCAAAATTCATAATAAGATTGACAGATATTTTTCACAGAAAATGTTCAGATTAATTCACTTTTCCCTTAAAAAATTAAAAAATTTTTCCTATTAAAATTTTTTAGATTTTCTAGTTTATGCCAAAATTCATAATAAGATTGACAGATATTTTTCACAGAAAATGTTCAGATTAATTCACTTTTCCCTTAAAAAATTAAAAAATTTTTCCTATTAAAATTTTTTAGATTTTCTTCTATGAAAAATTTTTGGACTTCAAGATTTTTTTAGAAAATTTTCTTTTTTTCTTCTTTTTCTTTTCTTTCCTTTTTTTCTTTTTTTTTTCTTTTTTTCCTTTTTTTTTCTTTTCGAAATTTGGTCTGGGGGGGGAAATTTCCCCTTTTTCCCCCCCCTTGTACCCGCGCATGAACAAACCGTTATAGTTTTTCCGAATTTTATATTTTTCCAGGACACTTTTCTCATTTACATTTCCTTAAAAACCTAATTAGAAGTATAATTAACATAAAAAAAATCGGTCCAGTCATTAGTAGTTGACATATTTAGACAAAAGTGTTCGTTAAAATTTGTCTCCGATTTTAGATATATTAAAAAAGTGGGAGTGGACAAATTTTCATTACGTAAAAACCTTAGTTGTACTATCACGAACGTCAACAAATACTACTAATAGCCAAATCGGCCATACCGTTCTTCTATTTTAGATATATCGAAATAAAAGTAGGTGTGAAAAATTTTTATTTTCATTTAAACCTACGTTGGACTATGACTACTATAAAAAAAAAAGTTTAGTCAAATCGATCCAGCCGCTCTCCGATTTTAGATATATCGAAAAAAGGACGCGTAAAGGTGAGCGTGATTAATTTGTTTTCCGAAAAAACCTAAAACGAACATTTAAGAAAAAATATTATCCACATCGGTCAGTTTAGTCAAATCGATCCAGCCGTTCTTCGATTTCAGATATATCGAAAAAAGGACGCGTAAACGTGAGCGTGATTAATGTGTTTTCCGAAAAAACCTAAGACGAACACTTAAAAAAAAATATTATCCATATCGGTCAGTTCTCAAGTGATGCGATTACCAACGAACTTCATTTAATTTTTATTTTTATTTTTCTATAGATCAAAATTTATATGTATCGGAAAAAAGAGTCGTTGAACAACTTTTCTTACCGTAAAAATTTTTCAAACTTGGTCCATCCATTCAAAAGTGGGCGTAGAAATGGAAAATTGTTCTATCCGAAAAATCTCAGTTGGACTGTGATGAACATTAAAAACAAAATAAGACAAATTGATCCAGCCATTCCACGATTTAAAATACATATGTCGGGAAAAGTGAGAAAGTTGGCGTGGACAATTTTTCTTTCCTTAAAAATCGTTTTCTATGTTCTTTCGATACATAGAAATTTTACTATCCATAAAAACCTTAGTTGAATTATGGCAAACATTTTCAACAAAAATTACCCAAAGGGGGCGTGGTCAATTTCTTTTTTCGTAAAAAACAAAGTTCGAATATGATAAAAATTCATTTAAAAAAAAATTAGTAAAATCGGTGCAGCCATTCTCAGATTTTAGATAAATTGAAAAAGTGGGCGTAAAAGTGGGCATGGTCGATTTTTCTTTCAGTAAAAATGTAAATTGGATTACTATGAACAATTAAATAAAAAATTACCTAAATCGGTGCAGCCGTTTTCCGATTTTATATAAATTAAAAAAGTGGGCGTAAAAGTGGGCGTGGTCAATTTTTCATTACGTAAAAACCTAATTTGGACTATGACGAACATTTAAAAAAAATAATTGTCCAAATCGGTCCAGCCGTTCTCAACTGATGCTGTTACCAACGAACGACAATTGATTTTTATTTATATAGATGAGTATTATTTTAAAAAATTTTGTATAGATAATTTATTAAGCTTTAATTTAAGCTTAATAGCGTCCAGATTGAGTAAATAATAAATGTGCTACGATGGTTGATCTGGAAAATGAAATTATTTATAGACATTTTTTAGAACATTTTTTAAAAATATTGCCAAGCCGATTTTTTCCAAGTTTAACCACTTTTCAAATTTAAAAAAAAGATTCAGTAGATTTTATTCAGTGATCAAATAATTTTTCCTACAACCCAAACAAACACGGAAATTTTTTAAGTACGTTAAAAAAATCCTCATTTTTTGACCTCCAATTCGTTTGACCACCAATTTTTTGTAAACAAAGAAAAATTTTAATTTTATTAAAATTTAAATTTACTATACATTTAGGTGTACCAAAATTAATAAACAATAACATCTGTTGTTTGTTTACAAAAAACTGGTGGCCAAAAGAATTGGAGGTCATAAAATGGGAATTTTTTCTACTGTACTTAAAAAATTTCACTGTTTGTTTGGGTTGTTGAAAAATTATTTAATCGCTTAATAAAATCTATTGGACCTCTTTTTAAATTTTTAGTGTTTGAACTTTGAAAAAATCGACTTGGAAATATTTTTAAAAATTGTTCTAAAAAATGTCTATAAATAATTTAATTTTCCAGATCGACCCTTGTAGCACATTTATTATTTACGCAATCAGTTACATATAAATATGTGCTACCCTATTTATATGCTTATATTATTAGTAACTTACTTAGTTAGTTACTAATATAACTCACATTCTCTCTTACTCTCTTTCTCTCTTCGTTATTTTAACTATCGTCTTTATATATGAGTATTTCCCTTTCCGATATATTTGACTCTCACTCTCTTATTATACTAATGTTAATTCTGTCTCTTTCTATCTTATATAAGTAATAAATACTTAAACTCCGTTTCCTCTTCCAACTATTTCCGTTTCTGTCATTTTTATTATTTAAGATAGTTTAAGATATTTAAAGAATATTGAATACGTACAACTAAATTATAATTTTAATTTTAAAGTTAGTCACTAGAGTGAACTCGTGAAATAAAGATGTTTTTTATGTTTAATTAATTAACGCTTTATATCGTTTTATTTGTATCATTTTATTGGTAGAATAATAAAATGTAACTGGCGCAGTTGGTATTGCAACCTACTTAAATGTTTTAACTTTAAATCGTTTAAAACAAAAGTAAAATAATGAAAAATTTTAAATCATTTTTCAAAAAAATTAAAAACTTTAAATCGTTTTTAATCATAAAGCACGGTAAAGTGAAAGTGAATATTCGCGTCGTGTAGTTTAAAAAAAAAAACAAAAGATGTAAATTCTTTTAGTTATGAATTGTGCAAAAGCCACATTAAAAAAATTTAAAACACTTAGTTGGAAAAACTTTCTGATGTGTTAAAAACTAAATATAATCCTAAATTATAAGAACTAAAAGTATAAAAAAATTTATAAAATATTAAATTGAAGAAAATCAAAAGTATTAAAAAATCGAAAATGTCTTAGAAGTAAAAAAATTAACTTATGTACATTAAAACAAAGAATTAAAAAACACATAATCAAAAGTGTAATTTTGCTAATTAAAATAAATAAATTAAAAAAAAAAAAAAAGTGAATTAGAACTGAAATTATAAATCATAAATAAAGAGAAAATTAAGACATTTAAGCTAAAGAATCAAATATCAAAAATAAAACTACAAAAAATTGGTGAAACTGTACTAAATATAATTTCTGAAGTCTAAAATGATTGCATACACACAGAAAACGATTTCGTTGTGTCAACCAAATTTAGAACCAACCAAATTTTCGTAGTCCAGCCAACTATCACTTTTATCAGTTGTGATTACTAATAATTTTATTCCGATCAACCGAATTTGGTTTTAATCAATTGGTATTTATTTCAAATTTCATTTAGAGCAACTGAATTTATCTGTTGAACCAACGAAAAATTATAAGACAAAAATGGTTGTTACGACTAAATTATACGTTCCACAAAAAGTAAATAATACTACACCGTATCAAAAAAAGATTTTTTTTTTATTTTTAATAAATTTTTTATTAAAATAAATTCCGCAAAACAAAAATATGTAGGTAGATTAAAATTAACAAGAAAATAATATAAATACATATCTTAAATTAAAAATGGATCTGAAATTTTCTATTCAAAAAATGTTTTAAAATTTTTAATTATTTACATAGGAATATAGGTATTAGAATTTAAGAAATTTTTGAAAAAACTGATACACAAGAAAAATGTCTCAAATCTTAATGTCTGAATTTTTTTCTATGGAAAAAATTCTCCAAAAACTAGTACCTTTTTTCTAAAGAAAATTCAAAGACATTTTTTCTTAAATTTTGAAACATTTTTCTATAGAAAAAATTCAAATTATGAGACAGTTTTTCTATAGAAAACGTGTCAGATTTTGAGACATTTTTTCCTGTAGAAAAACTCTCAGATTCTTGACAGAAATTTTTTTTTAATTCAGAGAAGTTTTTTTGAGACTTTTTCTCTGCAAATTTTGCTAAGAAAACATGTCTCAAAATCTAAGAAACATCTGAGACTATTTCTTTAGAAAAATTTCTCAGATTCTAAAATTTTATCGAAAGAAAAAATTTCTAAAAATCTAATACATTTTATAGAAATAGTATCAGATTTTTAGACCTTATTTCTTAGGAAAAAATATAAGATTCTCAGACCATTTTTCATCGGAAAAAGTTTCAGATTCTGAGACATTTTTCTATAGAAAAGTGCTATTTCAGAATATGAGACAGTCTCAGATTTTAAGACACTTTTTCTATAGAAAAAATCTCAAATTCTAAGACAATTATTTTGTCGAAAATGTCTCAGATTCTAAGACAATTTTTCTATCGAAAAAGTCTCAGATTCTGAGACAATTTTTCTGTAGAAAAAGTCTCAAATTCTTAGACAATTTTTCTGTAGAAAAAGTCTAGGATTCTGGGACAATTTTTCTATAGAAAAAGTTTCAGATTTTGAGACAATTTTTCTATAGAAAAGTCTCAGATTCTGAGAAAAATTTTCTATAGACAATGTCTCAGATTCTGAGACAATTTTGCTATAGAAAAAGCCTCAGATTCTGAGACAATTTTGCTATAGAAAAGTCTCAGATTCTGAGACAATTTTTCTATAGAAAAAGTCTCAGCTTCTGAGACCATTTTTCTATAGAAAAAGTCTCAGTTTCTGAGAAAAATTTTTTATAGAAAAAGTCTCAGATTCTGAGACAATTTTTCTATAGAAAAAGTCGCAGATTCTGAGACAATTTTTTTTTATAGAAAAAGTCTCACATCAGATTCTAAGACAATTTTTCTATAGAAAAAGTATCAGATTCTGAGACAATTTTTCTATAGAAAAAGTCTCAGAATCTGAGACAATTTTTCTATAGAAAAAGTCTCAGAATCTGAGACAATTTTTCTATAGAAAAAGTCTCAGAATCTGAGACAATTTTTCTATAGAAAAAGTCTCAGAATCTGAGACAATTTTTCTATAGAAAAAGTCTCAGAATCTGAGACAATTTTTCTATAGAAAAAGTCTCAGAATCTGAGACAATTTTTCTATAGAAAAAGTCTCAGAATCTGAGACAATTTTTCTATAGAAAAAGTCTCAGAATCTGAGACAATTTTTCTATAGAAAAAGTCTCAGAATCTGAGACAATTTTTCTATAGAAAAAGTCTCAGAATCTGAGACAATTTTTCTATAGAAAAAGTCTCAGAATCTGAGACAATTTTTCTATAGAAAAAGTCTCAGAATCTGAGACAATTTTTCTATAGAAAAAGTCTCAGAATCTGAGACAATTTTTCTATAGAAAAAGTCTCAGAATCTGAATCAATTTTTCTATAGAAAAAGTCTCAGATTCTGAGACAATTTTTCTATAGAAAAAGTCTCAGATTCTGATATAATTTTTCTATAGAAAAAGTCTCAGATTCTGAGACAATTTTTCTATAGAAAAAGTCTCAGATTCTGAGACAATTTTTCTATAGAAAAAGTCTCAGATTCTGAGACAATTTTTCTATAGAAAAAGTCTCAGATTCTGAGACAATTTTTCTATAGAAAAAGTCTCAGATTCTGAGACAATTTTTCTATAGAAAAAGTCTCAGATTCTGAGACAATTTTTCTATAGAAAAAGTCTCAGATTCTGAGACAATTTTTCT
Source organism: Pegoplata infirma (assembly GCA_963921195.1). Taxonomy (NCBI): domain Eukaryota; kingdom Metazoa; phylum Arthropoda; class Insecta; order Diptera; family Anthomyiidae; genus Pegoplata; species Pegoplata infirma. Next base: position 85,689 of record CAWUER010000374.1, on the reverse strand, counting down.
ATAGAAAAAGTCTCAGATTCTGAGACAATTTTTCCATAGAAAAAGTCTCAGATTCTGAGACAATTTTTCTATAGAAAAAGTCTCAGATTCTGAGACAATTTTTCTATAGAAAAAGTCTCAGATTCTGAGACAATTTTTCTATAGAAAAAGTCTCAGATTCAGAGACAATTTCTCTATAGAAAAAGTCTCAGATTCTGAGACAATTTTTCTATAGAAAAAGTCTCAGATTCTGAGACAATTTTTCTATAGAAAAAGTCTCAGATTCTGAGACAATTTTTCTATAGAAAAAGTCTCAGATTCTGAGACAATTTTTCTATAGAAAAAGTCTCAGATTCTGAGACAATTTTTCTATAGAAAAAGTCTCAGATTCTGAGACAATTTTTCTAAAGAAAGTCTCTGATTCTGAGACAATTTTTCTATAGAAAAAGTCTCAGATTCTGAGACAATCTTTCAATAGAAAAAGTATCAGATTCTGAGACAATTTTTCTATAGAAAAAGTCTCAGATTATGAGACAATCTTTCTATAGAAAAAGTCTCAGATTATGAGACAATTTTTCTATAGAAAAAGTCTCAGATTATGAGACAATTTTTCTATAGAAAAAGTCTCAGATTATGAGACAATTTTTCTATAGAAAAAGTCTCAGATTCTGAGACAATTTTTCTATGGAAAAAGTCTCAGATTCCGAGAAAATTTTTCTTTAGAAAAGGTCTCAAATTCTGAGACAATTTTGCTATTAAAAATTCTGAATTTTTGGGGCATTTTGCGTTAGAATAAATTGCATTTTTTCTTATCTCTTGGAAAAGTCTCAGATTCTACTTACGATATTTTTCTTAAAGTAAAGTTTTTGGTCCACAAATTTGGCAAAAACATGGACTCATCATTCCTAAATCCTTACCAATATACACCTTCAATTTTCTAACCCATTGATGTCACATATTTTTCTGTCTTTGTAATCATCCCCCTCTGAAAAATAAATAGGTCATTCACTTTTAGAGCGATATTTTTGTAATTTATAAACTTACCGATTTCGAACGAATTCTTCATTTGTCCATATTTGATCCTTTTAATAAAATTATTCAAGTATTTTGCAATTAAACCATTTTTTTTTTGTAATTATTATTAATGATTAAAAATAAAATAAATTTGAATACATATTTTTTTCTGACTTTAGTCGCAGAAAACAATTTTCGTTGCAAGAGACAAATTAATGATTGTGATATCCAATTTTTGTTTTTTTAATGGTTACGTGTACTAATGGTTGCTGGAACAGTATTGGTTTTTTAATGTTTTGTTTATCTAACCAATGTGTGGTCACTAAGGCTTTCTTACATTTATTAACATTGTTTTTCTTCCCTAGGTGTGAAAAAATAGTAAGATGAAATAAATTATGTATTTAATAATAGAAATTTGATAGTTCCAACTGAATCCCAACTACTCTTTTTTCTGTGTGTAGCTACAAAATGACCTTGATGGTATTCTCCATAAAAAGGGGAGTTAACGAAAAGTATACATAGAGATAAAATTACAACAACTTTAAAAAAACAACAACATAAAATAAAATAATAATAAAACAACTACAAAAAAATACATATACAAAAACTATACAAATTACAACAAAAATTTAGAACTCCAAAACCTAAAAAAAACCAATATACAGATTTTAACAACAACAAATACAATTTTGAAAATTCAACAACTAAAAGTTCAAATCAACCAACACATATATCCACAAAAAATCAACAATCACTTAAGAAGCCGAAAAAGAAGAAGAAAATCAACATGGTGAAATTTAATGTGTTCGAGTTATTAACAGGTGTCCAAGAGTTTAATGGCAAACCAGAGGCACTCTGCTTATTTTTACTACACGTGAAAGAGCTGCGTAAGTATGCAGAAGCGGCGCAGTTCGAGCTATTTGACTCAAATATTAGAGATAAGATAGTTGGTAAGGCTAATGTCGTATTGTTAAATAATAACAACCCCAAAAAGTGGGAGGAGATTGAGGAAATTTTGAGAAAACATTGTGATATAAAGGAGAGTTTTGAGTGTCTTCTGAATAAACTTCAAAAGGCTGAGTGTAGAAGTAGTATTGCAAGTTTTTATGAATATATGTACGAGCTTTTGACTAAAATTAATATTAAGAACGGTATAAATAAATGCAGCGATAGGCTCAGTTGTCATGAAATTGAACAGTTTGTTTTAGAGCTATTTATTAGCAAATTACCTAGTGAGGCTAGATTGTTTTTGGAAAAGAAGAGACCATGTACTCTTTTAATTGCCAGAAATATTTTGGTTGAGAAAGATTTTTTATATAAATATTACAATAATTTTAAAAGCTCGGAATATGAGGATAAACAATTTATAAACTCAACGGAGAATTTTAAATGTCGGATATTGAGTAGAATTCTATTCGGGAAAACAGAATCAGAATGTTATGTTAATGGGAGAAGTAGTTTAGATATTAATGATACTGAAACTCTTGGGAATGATTATTCTCATGGAGAAATTGAGAATATTCAAGTGGAAAAAATTCCATTGGTAACCGGCGAAATATTTAAAAATTCTCATTCGAGTATTCGAGAGGATGAAAGTATAGAAAATTATTTGACAGATGAGGAGAATATACTAAAAGGGAATAGTTCAATGGGGGGTGAAGAATGTATAGCTTCATTTATTAAATTAAATGAATCACTATGCACGAATACTGATGTAAGTATAATGGGAAAACTTGACGTAATTGACGAATTTGAGTTAAATATTTCAGTTAGAGATTCAGGCTTATTGTTAGCTAAATCTTCTTATGAGACTAAATTTGAAAAGAATATAAAAATTAATGGAAATAAGAATAAATTGGAAAAGATTAAATATATTTTTAAAAGGGAGAAGAAATTTTTAAGAAAGAATAAAAATGAGTGTAAAGTTGAAAAAATTAAAAACATAAATAAAAATGAGAATAAATTGGAAGAAACTGAAGATGCTTATCAAATTGGGAAGTATTTAGGGAAAAATAAATTTGAGAATAAATTTAAAAAGGTAATAAATGAAAATGAAAAGGAATTTTTAAAAGAGAGAAAAACATTTGGGACTAAATTTGAAAAGGTTATTAATATGAATAAAAGTAATAGTAAATTTGGGAAAGTTATAAATATAAATAAAAGTGGGAAATTTATTTTTAAAAAGAGGAAATTTGAGGATAAATTAAATAAAATTGAAGATGTGTATAAAAATGAGAGGAAATGTTTAAAGGGAAGAGAATTTGAAGGGAAATTTTATAAGATAAAATATGTCTATACAAATGTCAATAAATTTTTAGTCAAAGGAAAAGTTAGAAGAACAAAATATATGAATTACGATGAGAACGAAGTGGAAATTTGTAACATTGAAGAGTTGAGACAAAACTTACATTATTTTAAAGAATTTATTAGAAGAGAATATAATTTAGATACTGAGAAGGAACACCAAATATTTAAGAAGATTAGTAGGTATAAGAAATCGTATAGAAAATTAGGGGGGAACATTTTATGTAAAAACTTTAAGAAATTTAGAAAGAAAATAATAGGGGAAGGAAAATTATAAGTTTAAGGATAAATTAGATAAAGATTCTACATATAAATTTAAAGATGAAAATATCTCGGAATTGTCACGGAAATAATTGAATTTTAGGTAAATATACATATGTTTTAGAAAACCTAACAATTAAATGGAATCTGTTATACTAATAGATAAATTTATAAATATTCTAATTATTATTTTTTTTAAGTTTTTGTTATTGTAGAAAAAAAATAAAATCCAGAATAAGAGAAAGAAAAGTTAATATAAATATTGAAAATTATTTAATTTAAAGGAAAATCGGAAAATAATCTAAATGAATTATTTGTTCTTAATTTATATAAATTTGAATTAATGTTAGAATTATATTGAATATTTTATAAAAAGAAAATTTAATACATATTTCAAAATATCTAATATAAATATTGTAATATTTCCCTTAAACTTAGTATTTTAATAATTAAATTGTAATTCTTTCTTTATATTTTTTATATATGTACTACTAATATTTCACATTCCAGGAGTAATGTGCCATCAAAGGGTGGGGGAGTTACATATAAATATGTGCTACCCTATTTATATGCTTATATTATTAGTAACTTACTTAGTTAGTTACTAATATAACTCACATTCTCTCTTACTCTCTTTCTCTCTTCGTTATTTTAACTATCGTCTTTATATATGAGTATTTCCCTTTCCGATATATTTGACTCTCACTCTCTTATTATACTAATGTTAATTCTGTCTCTTTCTATCTTATATAAGTAATAAATACTTAAACTCCGTTTCCTCTTCCAACTATTTCCGTTTCTGTCATTTTTATTATTTAAGATAGTTTAAGATATTTAAAGAATATTGAATACGTACAACTAAATTATAATTTTAATTTTAAAGTTAGTCACTAGAGTGAACTCGTGAAATAAAGATGTTTTTTATGTTTAATTAATTAACGCTTTATATCGTTTTATTTGTATCATTTTATTGGTAGAATAATAAAATGTAACTAATCTGGACGCCATTAAGCTTAAATAAAAGCTTTATAAATTACCTAAGTACATAAAATTTTTTAAAATAATACTCATTTGATATTAATAATGTTTAGTATTGTTAACTTCGTTTTTAACAAATTACATCTACTATAAAAAAGTTTTCAATGTATTGTCGCCCACTATATGTCTGGAAAAACCATAAGCTTTCTTTTGGGTACAAAAAAAAAAAATAAAAAAAAAGTGGTTTTTGTTTAAAAAAAAGTCCAAAATAGTTTCGATTTAAAAAAAAAATCTGTCAAATTTTGGGGTTTTGAAATTTTTTTATTTTTTGAAAATATTGAAAAAAAAGTCAGTCAAAAACGTGTTGAACAAAACTTTCTGAATGCTATAGGTGAAAAGTTATATGGATCCAAAAAAGGGACATGTTGAATACAACGTCAAAATTCGGCTTCCTCTAATTTAGCGAATCTTTAACCGATCTCGTTCAGAATTGGTGTGGTAACTACTACCCAATAGATCTCTTCTTTGTGAAAGTTTGTGCCCGACCGGATGACATCGGTTTCAAAAGTATTTTCACTTTAGATAGTTTCCCCCATATTTAAAAATTCTATGACATGCGATTTTGGTTCACAGATTCTGACTAAAAACTTTTGCATAAAAATCGTTTTTTAGATTTTTAATAATTTCTACCAAAATCAGCTTTTCAATGGCCATCGTCACTTTTGTCAAAGACCATTTCCGGATGCTTTGTTTCCTATGAAGATTATGAAATGAAGATTATTAAATCGTAAAACATGCGTTTTTGGTCTGCAGATTTTGATACAAATTTTTAGACATAAATCGCATTTATAAAATATTAATAATTTTTCAAGAAATTAGCTTTTCAATGGCAATCGACATTTTTCTCAAAAAATATCATCGATAAGCAATTTATGTAATTTATCAGCATTACCACAGAAAAATAAAATAAATTTAAAATGGTTTTTAATTTTATTTCCATACAAATCGTTTTTGTTTTTAAAATCGACTTTCAAAAAATGTATAGAAAATTTTAAACTTAAAATAAAACTTTTGTTAAAATCGATTTTTTATTTTTCTTTAGTACGGGCATATGTTTTCAATAAATTCCAAATCTATTTATTTATTTTATTCGACCTTTTTATTTATATATCAATAAATTAAAATATTTGAGCTCGAGGCCTTTTTTTTATTTGTTTAATAATTTTTTAATTTTATTCTTTGCCGATATTTCGTCCTTCTTTGAAGAACATCATCTGGGCTTTTAAATTAGAAAATTTACGCACAAAAAAACAAGAAAATAATTCTAGTTGTGTTTAATCACCATTGTCTAATTATCAACTTGATAATTAGACAATGGTGATTAAACACAACTAGAATTATTTTCTTGTTTTTTTGTGCGTAAATTTTCTAATTTAAAAGCCCAGATGATGTTCTTCAAAGAAGGACGAAATATCGGCAAAGAATAAAATTAAAAAATTATTAAACAAATAAAAAAAAGGCCTCGAGCTCAAATATTTTAATTTATTTAAATTCCAAATAGTTAATTTTGGAAAATTTTAAAAAAGCAATACAATAACTTTTATTACCAAGTTGAAGATATAAATTAAAATTTCTAAATAAAAAATAAAAATTGTCTTCAAATTTTTTTCATATTGTGTATAAAGATACCCTATGATACCATTTAGATATTCCCATTATAATTGTCAAAACCGGTTTCCCAATTATTCGAACAACCGGTTTTTTCGTTTTGTTCTGGTTTTTTCAAACCGGTTTCTTAAAACCGGTTTTTTTGTAGTTATTCGAAAAACCGGGTTTTTTGTGTCGAATTATTCGACATTTTCGAATACATAATACTTATTTTTTTTGTCATCATTTGTTACAAATTTTGTAAAATACACTCTGTATATGAAATTTTGTTTCTGAATGACAAAAAAAAAAATAATAAGGTTCAAACACGCGGCTGTGATTCTTCACAATGTAGCAGCAAGCAACAGACAACAAAATTTCCCATACATATTTTTTATACCCTCCACTCTAGTGATAGAGGGTATATATAAGTTTGTCATTCCGTTTGTAACACCTCGAAATATTGGTCTAGGACCCCATAAAGTATATATATTCATGATCCTCGATCGATTTTAAGACGATCTAGCGATGTCCGTCCGTCCGTCCGTCCGTCCGTCCGTCCGTCCGTCTGTCCGTCTGTCTGTCTGTCTGTCTGTCTGTTGAAAACACGCTAACTTTTGAAAGACTTTACGCAGGCTCCTGAAGTTTGGCATATATGTTGGGCATTTACCTGGTCAGGTTGGTATTGCAATCCAGCGAAATCGGTCCAGTGGTTCAAAAGTTATAAGCAAATGAGTGAATTTCGGCAAGGGTTTTTTTGGAATTTACGAGATAAAACACAGGGTAACTTTCGAACGGCAATTCTGAGGGTGCTGAAGTGTGGCATATATATTTGTCGTTCTTCAGGTCCGGTTCGTTTTAAATTTTAGTCAAATCGGTCCATTGGTTCAAAAGTTATTAGCAAAACCGTAAATTTCAGATTCGCCTCACCTTAAATTCACGTGTTGAAAACCCGTTAAACATGTTTTAAAAACATTGGTAAGTCACAAAAATATTTTACATCGCATTTTTGTCATTCAAAAATATTTTTACACTAAAAGAAAAAAAAAATACACTCGAAAAAAATTTTACACTCAAAAAAAATTTTACACTCAAAAAAAAAATTTAGTAAATTATTTTTTTTTTTTGTTCAAAAATTAGTTAAAAAATTAGTTAGTTTACACCAAAAGAAAAAAAAATACACTCGAAAAAAATTTTACACTCAAAAAAAATTTTACACTCAAAAAAAAATTTAGTAAATTATTTTTTTTTTTTCAAAAATTAGTGTTATTTTTTCACTCTAGAAAATTTACTATAACTTAAAAAGGGCATTGTGGAGGGTATTCATAGATTCGGCCAAGTCGAATTTAATTTTTCTACTTGTTTTTGTTTGCTGTATGGAAAATTTGGCGTCTGCTGCTTGCTGCTGAACAACAACAAAATACATGTGGAAATTTTGCTGTCTGCTGCTTGCTGTTGTATTGTGAAGAGACATTTAAATGTATTTATACCCTACACAACTCTTTGGTACAGGGTATAATGAGTTTATGCTGATGTTTTAACTACCCAAAGTGTTGGTCCAAGACCCACCTTCAAGTATACCGATCGACTCAGAATCACTTTTTGAGTCGATTTAGCAATGTCCGTCTGTCCATGTAACGGTGAAAACACGATACAGGTCGCAATTGTAAACCGATTGAAATTTGAAACTTAAGCTTCTTTTGACCCAAGGACGAAGCCTATTGAAATTAGAAAATCACGGTCCATGTTTTGACCTAGCCCGCATATAAACATCCCCTTTTAATTTCTTTCTATGACTCTAAAAGCGTTTTTATAAAAGGTATCTTTTGGCAGGTAAACGTGTTTTATTTGTATTCACAAATCACCATGCTGAATTTTAAAGGAAACGGACTAGTTCTTACTGTAGCCCCCATACAAACCACCTTCCCGATATTCACAAAAATCTTTCAAAATTCATGAAACTAGAAAATATTTAATTAAAGTTTTGTTTATTGTATGTATTTAACACGTACTTCAATGACCTAATCACATTTGATTATAATCGTACCATTTTTGGACCTAGGCCCATGTACCAATTCCGCCCGATATTCATTTGCAACAAATAGAAGCCTGATTCACAAAAAATTGGATTGTGGGTGTTTTTTACACTCATTAAAGATTTTACAAAAGATAGATCCAAACGGTCCATATTTTAGCTTGGGATCCATTTTCCGGGTGTAGGGTATTATATGGACTATATTTTTTGAATCTCTTTTTTTGTTAAAAACGGATAAAAACCTTTTTTTTTAATTTTTTTAAACTATTTTTATTAATAAAAAAAATGAAAAACCCGGATATTCGAACCGGTTTTCAAATAAAAAAACCGAAAACCGGTTTTAAAAAAACGGCGGTTTTTTTAACTATTCGAAAACCGGTTTTTAAAATATGCCGAATAGTTGACAACTCTAATTCCCATTTACAGTTTAATTAAATTCCAAAAACTCGCGATTTTATTCGCCATTTCCATTTTTTAAAAATCACAAAAAATTTTAAAAATGGTGTAAATATCGGATTCTTATAATCGAAATTCCGCCCAACTGCGGATAATGGATAATACAAAGTTACTCCATGGCTCTGTGTTATTTATTATCTGCCTGTGGGAAGCATGGCTGAGTGCTATCGGACGCGTCGCAGGTTGCGGATAGCGATACGTCCCGTAGATATACGGGGCAGCTGTTCAATACAGTCGCGGACAGTCAGCGGTTACAAGGGGAGAGTCTCGGGGGTCTTTCGAGTTCCCACTAAATACCGAGTTGCCAAAGATCCTTGAAATGTCGTGGCGAGTTATTGGCGCCACTAAAATAACCAATTTACACAGCTTTCTGCTGTGGCCACAAAGCAAGTCTGGATGCTTCAATCGGCAATCCCGATACCAGACTCGGATGCTAACGGTTAATCACCGGTACATCTTAAATCCAAATGATTGAGAAAAGTTCACAAAATAAACATACGGATCGAATTACAGGCGCCGAATCAAGCATACGAAAAAGGAATAATGATTTTAAAAAACACGATTGGAAATTTGGAAGTTGAAACATAAGAACGATGCTACAGGCTGGGAAAATGCAAGAGGTAGCAAATGAAATGTCCAGATTTAATCTCCACGTCCTAGCGCTGCAAGAAGTCAGATGGAAATCAGCGGGTAAAATAGATAAACCAAACTTTACACTCTTCTATAGTGGTAAAGCAGATAAAAGCGGTCAAGCTGGAACAGGATTCATGGTCTCGAAAGACACTCGTAAATGTATACTTGGATTCACACCAGTCGACGAAAGACTATGCTCTCTGCGGCTAAAAGGGAAATTCAACAATGTTACCATTATATGTGCTTATGCTCCAACTGAAAACGCTGATGAAGACGATAAGGAACAATTTTACTTGCTCCTTGAATCCCTAATTGAAAAAATCCCCAAATATGACACAGTCTTAGCCCTAGGAGATTTTAATGCCAGAATTGGTAGGGAACAGTTCACTAAAGACGTAGCCGGTTTACACTCACTGCACAATACTACATCGGAGAATGGATTAAAACTTTGTCAATTGGCAGCTAACTATTCCATGTATATAGCTAGCACTCGTTTCCCACATAAACTTATACACAAGGGAACATGGAAACACCCAGGAACGGGTACTGTTAACCAAATTGATCACGTCTTAGTTAACAGGCGAAGATTATCATCTATTATTGATGTGCGCACGTGTAGGGGTGCTGATTGTGATAGCGACCATTATATGGTAAAGGTTGTTTTTCGCCACAGGCTTTCAAACGTGATGAAGGAAAGAGGACAAAGAAAGCGAAAATGGGATGTAGAAAAGCTAAAGAACCCACAAACTAAACTAGCTTTTGAGGAAATGATTACCAACAAATTAAGGGAAACACTAACCGATGACAACCTAGAATCAAACGAAATATGGACTTGATTAAACAAAACGATTAACGATACAGCAGAAAAAACTATCGGCTATGTGAAAAGAAAAAGAAATGATGAATGGTACGATGAGGAATGCGAATTAGCAGTAAAGAATAAAATGGAAGCTAGAAGCAAGTTTTTGGCACAAAATACCCGCCAATCTTCAGCAGATTATAAGAGGCTTAGGTCTGATGCTAAAAAACTAATAAAACGTAAAAAAAAGCTGCCCAAAAAAGAAAAATAGAGAAAATTTGTGACGACTTCGACTCTGGTAACTCGAAAGCTTTCTATCAAGGTATTAAAAACATGAAAAACGGTTTCCAGCCAAGGCTAAACAACTGTCTAGATAAAGACGGTAACGTTCTCAGTGAAGACTGTGCAATACTGATGAGATGGCAAGAACACTTCAATGAACTGCTTAACGTACCTGTGCAACACAACGAATTGTCCGGTGAAAATAGTATTACAGTTGAATCGTCTTCAACATATGACAACCTACCTACAATACAAGAGGTTGATAAAGCGATAGGGCAAATTAAGAACAACAAGGCGCCAGGTGACGATGGCTTAGTCATAGAGCTATTCAAGAATGCAGGCAACAAACTACGGGTTCAGATGCATAGATTGATCTGCACAATATGGGACACAGAAACGATACCTAACGATTGGCACCGTGGTATTATAATACCAATACACAAAAAAGGAAACAAAATGAGCTGTGAGAACTATAGAGGAATCACATTACTAAACACACCGTACAAAATTCTGTCAAATGTCATTAACAACAGACTTAAAGAAGTTGCGGAATCTATCATTGGAGAATACCAGTGCGGTTTCAGGCCTAACCGATCCACTGTTGATCAAATATTCCTATTAAGGCAAACAATGGAGAAAGGCTTTGAGTACAAAAAAGATTTACACATGCTCATGGTTGACTTTAAGCAAGCCTTCGACTCTATAAATAGAAACATTTTGGAACCAATTTTCATTAACATGGGGATACCAAACAAATTAACAAGAATGGTGATACTCACACTTAAAAAAACAACGTGTAAGGTTGCTGTATAGAACAATCTTAGTGCAGAATTTAATATTACATCAGGTGTAAGACAAGGTGATGCTCTATCAACAACAATTTTTAATCTTACACTTAACCATGCAATATCATCGCTTGATAGAGGAGGACACATTTTCGCGCGGTCAACAATAATGTGTGCATATGCAGACGATATAGCGCTCATATCACACAGTGTGCGCGACTTAGAACAAAATTTTGCAATCTTGGAAAATGAAACGAAAAAGCTTGGTTTATTGATAAATGAGAATAAGACCAAGTACATTCACATGTCGCGAACTCAACCCATAAACGCACAGCAATCTATAACGCTTCTCAACTACACATTCGAAAAAGTCACGAGCTTCAAATACCTAGGCGCATTAATCAACAGCTCTAACGATATGCATCTATCGATAAACGATCGAATTCAAGCTGCCCAAAAAGCATTTTATGCGCAACTCAAACTTTTTAAGTCCCGTCTAATAGCTCACTCACTTAAGGTACGGCTGTATAAAACAGTAGTGCTGCCGGTACTAACATACGGTTGTGAAACTTGGGCCTTGACACTCTCAGATGAAGAAAAGCTTCGGGTTTTTGAAAGAAAAATAATAAGAAAAATATATGGCCCAAAAATAAATGACGACGGTAGTTACCAAAGACGAAATAACCTTGAGATCGATAATATAATCGAAGGTAAAGATATTGTAAAATTTATAAAAGCGCAAAGACTGAGCTGGGCAGGACATGTAGCAAGAATGCCTCCGAATAGAGCTCAACAAAGAATAATGAATGCCATGCCCTACAACACAAGAGCGAGAGGAAAGCCGAGATCAAGATGGCTAGATGGAGTTGAAGAAGATTGTAGAAAAGTTAGCATTAACAACTGGAAACACTCTGCGCAAGATAGATCCGAATGGAAGAAGAAAGTGGACAAGGTTAAGGCCCACCCCGGGCTGTAACACCAAAAGATGATGATGATAATCGAAATTGAAATTAAAAGCTTAAGTCCTCTACTTTAAACTTAAAAGTTAAAAAAAAAATATGTCATTAAAAAATGGATTCTAAATGCAAACGCATTTTTGGGGTGCATTTTCGTCAACTTTTACCCCTTTTTATTTTTTTTAGTTAACATATTTTTTTGGTTTTTCATAATTTTGTGTGTAAATTAGAGTGGCCATAGTAGAAATTTTTTTGAAAAGTTAAAGTGTTCGCACTGAAAAATGTGAGGTTGGGGATAAAAATAATTATGCATATTTAAAAAATTTTTTTTTTTTGTTCCGAGTACCTCCGGGTTGAGCCTAAAGTTTGAAAAACGGATTACAAGGGAAAAATATGACTTTTTTTTCATTTTCTCAATTTTTTTGATATTTTAAGTACAGTTTGAATTCAAATGGTCACTGAATTTTGATTAAGAGTTAATTGTCTATCAAATAAGGTGTTAAAAATTAAAATCGGTTGAAAATTAGCCGAGTTATGACAACTTCCCCCGGCAACTAACGTGTGGCAAACCACCTGATCAAGGAATTCGAGCCCCATTTTTGAAATTTATTGAAATTATCTACTGTAATTAATTTTTTTTATTCCTCAAGTTCCAATGTACTAAGAAGATACATATTTTTTATATTGCGTTTTGCTAACTTGTTTTAAATAAATGCTAAAGTGGTCTGAATTTTTCAACACTATTTTCAAATCTCCAATTTTAAATTTTTATTTTTTTTGTTAAAGAAATTTTGAAAAATCGGCTATTGGAGCTTAGGGATTTGTTAAGCACATATAAAGGAATAAAAACCCCAAAAATTGTAGGGTTTGCTGTTTTCATTTGGCTATTACAGTGATGTAATTTCGGCGGATTTCGGGAAAGTAGTGATTTTTGGCCCTTTTTTAGCTTTTATTTATTTTTTTTTGGTTTTTTTTACAAACTTGATATGTTTTGGACCGAATTATATCAACACGAGATAGAATACTTCAATTTGCAAAATTAGGGCGAAATTGACACATAAAAAATTGCCCCTGTTAAGGGTCAAAGGTCAAATTTTAGAAAATTTTTAATTTTTAAACATAAACAGATTTGCTGGGCGGATTTTGCTGAATCTACTCGATGTTATCTTAATTGGTCTAAACTATATGGCAAATAATTAAAATTTAAAAATTTAACCCTTAAGTGCTGTTGGGGCCTATAATTTTTTTAATTTAATGGAGATAATGTAAGTGTATTTTGTTCAAATGGTCGAATAGGCCACACCATCACTAAAGGGTTAATATTCTGAATTTAAATAAAAAGACATATGTTAAGACCTTTTAAAATGACATCAAGTAGTTTCATATATTTCCACTCAGAAAATCTGTTAATGTTTAAAAATTCAAAATCTTCTAAAATTTGACCTTTGACCTTTAGTTGGGGCAATTTTTAATTTCCCATTTTTGCCCTTAATTTACGAATTGAATTATTCTATCTCTTGTTGATATAATTCGGTCCAAAACATATGAAGTTTGTAAAAAAAACCAAAAAAAAATAAATAAAAGCTAAAAAAGTGCCAAAAATCACTACTTTCCCGAAATCCGCCGAAATTATATCACTGTAATAGCCAAATGAAAACAGCAAACCCTACAATTTTTGGGGTTTTTATTCCTTTATATGTGCTTAACAAATCCCTAAACTCCAATAGCCGATTTTTTAAAATTTCTTTAACAAAAAAAATAAAAATTTAAAATTGGAGATTTGAAAATAGTGTTGAAAAATTCAGACCACTTTAGCATTTATTTAAAACAAGTTAGCAAAACGCAATATGAAAAATATGTATCTTCTTAGTACATTGGAACTTGAGGAATAAAAAAAATTAATTACAGTAGATAATTTCAATAAATTTCAAAAATGGGGCTCGAATTCCTTGATCAGGTGGTTTGCCACACGTTAGTTGCCGGGGGAAGTTGTCATAACTCGGCTAATTTTCAACCGATTTTAATTTTTAACACCTTATTTGATAGACAATTAACTCTTAATCAAAATTCAGTGACCATTTGAATTCAAACTGTACTTAAAATATCAAAAAAATTGAGAAAATGAAAAAAAAGTCATATTTTTCCCTTGTAATCCGTTTTTCAAACTTTAGGCTCAACCCGGAGGTACTCGGAACAAAAAAAAATTTTTTTTTAAATATGCATAATTATTTTTATCCCCAACCTCACATTTTTCAGTGCGAACACTTATGGATTTAACATTTTTTAATTTTTCTATATAACGCTATGGCCAGTCTAGTGTAAATGTTAATTAAAGTATAAAATTTTTACAATCAAAGTCAGTCATCATTTTCATGGGACACAAAGGTCTTCTATATTTAATATATTTTTTTAAAAATTTTGCAAATTTTTTCCATACAAAATTTTAAAAAAGATAGTTTTTTTTTCAAAATTTTGTAAGTAAATGTTTTCTATTGTTTTTCAATGTATTTTTGAAGAGCCATAACTCCTTAAGTAGATATCAGATTTTTATAATCAAAAATGAAATGGAAAGATAGAGTCCTCTACTTTCAACGGAATAGATAAAAAAATTGTGTCAATAAAAAATGCATTTTTAATGCACTACAAATATTCATTTGCATTTAAAATGCGTTTTTATGTTGAGACATTTTTTGTGAACTTTTACGTTTAAAGTAGAGGATTCTAGCCTTCTGTTTCAATTTTGATTATAGAAATACGATATTTACATAAGGAGTTCAAAAATTCATTGAAAAACAGTTTAGAAAACATTTACTTACAAAATTTTGAAAAACAAAAAAAACTATCAGCTTTACCACAAGAAAATAAAATAAATTTAAAATGAGGTTTTAATTTTATTTCCATACAAATTGTTTTTGTTTTTAAAATTGACTTTCAAAAAATGTATTGAAAATTTGAAATTTAAAATAAAACTTTTGTTAAAATAGACTTTTTGTTTTCTTGTGGTAAGGGCCTATATTTTTTAATTTTTGTATGGGAAAAAATTAGCAAAATTTTTAAAAAAATATATTAAAAATAGAAGACGTTTGTGTTCCATGAAACCATGAAAATGATAATAACAATTTAACTAAAAAAAAACAAAAGGGGTAAAAGTTGACGAAAATGCACCCCAAAAATGCATTTGCATTTAGAATGCATTTTTTTATTAACAGAATTTTTTTTTAACTTTTATGTTTAAAGTAGAGGACTTTAGCTTTTAAAAATGCGATATTTACTTAAGAAGTTATAGCTCTTCAAACTACACCACTTTTTTAATTTTGTGTGATTTTTAAAAAATGAAAATCGCGAATGCCTAAATGGCTCCATAGAGCATCTGTGTTCATAATATAAAAAAAATCTGAAGATCCACGTCCAGATTTGTGGTTTTGTATCGTTATTTTGATCGATATATTTTTTTTTGTGTAGTGCCAAATATTATTTTAAAAAATAAATCATTGTAGCACAATCCTGCCATGGAAAAAATAATAACTAAATTATATTGTCTCTTGTTAAAATCATTAAATATTTTAAACTAACATAAACAACAACAATTTACTAATTAAGACCATTGTGCTAAAAAGTGCAGTCATTATTTGAACGAGTTCACACTTTTTAGAACAATGACAAACACACCAACAACATCAACTATCAAGTAAATAGTAATACTAATAATGTAGGTACTTGGAATGAGTAATTGCATAAAACAATTTATGTAAAATGAAAAACAATGTAACTAAAAGAGAAAAATTGTGGTTGTGACTTTAGTTGACTTCTTGGTCTAGGTTTTATTGATATATTTTTTTTGCAAAATTGTTAACCGCAAACGTATTTTTAAGCAAAGTTTTAAGTTATATTCACTATTGTAAAGCGAACTTGTAGTTTGAGCCATTTGAGAACTGCAGACGAGGTATACCCATATTTTTGAATTGAAAACACTGATACACATAGTTTTTGTTTTTGTTTTGAGCAAAGCTGATGGGTAAAGTCGCGGCAAAAATATTTCCCAACAAACTAGCCTCACCAAATTCGGTATGCAGTCTCATGGACGTATTCAGGGGGGG
The DNA here is from genome assembly GCA_963921195.1 of Pegoplata infirma. NCBI lineage: Eukaryota > Metazoa > Arthropoda > Insecta > Diptera > Anthomyiidae > Pegoplata > Pegoplata infirma. The sequence goes on along the minus strand of CAWUER010000374.1, from coordinate 69,463 downwards.
GGGGGCCAGCGGGCCCGGGCCCTTTTGGTTTTTGAAGAAAATTTATAATTTTTTTTTTTATAAAAACTCTTGATTTTTTGAGTAAATTTTCGTTTTTAAAAAGTGATTTATATCAAAATTTCTGTAAAATATCTAGTGAAAACACATTATAGGTATTGGTTTTGTTTTATAAAAAGTATGCATCAGGATCATGAAAACAGTTTTCTATAAAAAGTTTCAAACTCTGAGGATCTAAGTTACTTTTTCTATTATTAAAAGTCTCAGATTCTGAGATATTATTTCTATTTTTTAGATTTTGAAAATTTTTTTCGGAAGAAAAATTTTCATATTTAAATTAAAAACTTGTATTATTTTTTATGTGAGTAAATATAGATAAATTTTCATTAACGATTTTACAAAAGCACCTTAAAAAATGTAATGACGTATTTGAAATTTAGAGATCCGTTTTATAAAAATCTAGCAATCAAATCTTTCGCCAACACAATAATATGTAACAGTAGAGCCTTAAAAAGCGTTAAAGAATTAATTTTTCAAGTCTAAATATCTCGATAACGGAATGTTCTACAAAAATTTTGAATGCTGATTTGGAATCAGGACCTTTATTATGGCTATTCCCAGTAAACCAAATGATACCTTTATGATATCGAGGCAATATCACCTTGTTATCACATATTATACGAAAACGATAGTGTTTTCGTTCTTAATATAGAATTTTTTAGAATTAATCGAAAAACTATTGTTATTCCAGGCGATAACGAACTCGTTTCGATATGAATATGTGTGATACAATTTTCACTATCACTTATTGTTATTTGGTTTATTGGGTTACGTGAGAATACGTCGACGCCAAAATTTGGTGTTTCAAATTTTCGGAAAATTTTAAACGTTGTTTTTAATAAATAAAAGTCCTCAGATTCTGAGATGTTTAAAATTTTGATGTTTCTCTAGAAAAATTAACAAATTCTGAGGCATGTTTTAACTAAAAAAGTATTCAGATTTGTAAACTTTTTTTTTGTCCAGTGGGGGGGGGGGGGTCACAGTGGGGAAAAATTTACTTTTTTTGTCCGATTTTGCATACAGGTTGCAATTTTTAAAAATTTTTGTTTTTCTTTTTTTGAAATTTAGATAATAAAATTCCTCATCGGTTCCAAAAATCGTTTTTGTTTTATTTGAATATTTTTTTAAAGTTCAGAAAATATTATTTTTTTTTAGAATTTTTGCTCCAAAAATGTAATAGGCAGGGGACGAATAAGCTGTATGCACAAAATTAATGGTATTTGAACCCCTTATAAATGACATTATTAGCATTTGTTAATTTATTATTATTTTGGTTTTTATGAACTTATGAAAACTTAAAAATGTACCAATTTCATTATTTTTAAAGATAAAGGCTTTAAAAAGTGAAAATTCTTGAATTTTTGTCGGGTTATAAAAACCAAAATAATAATATATTTTCAAATACTAATCACGTCGTTGATAAGGGGTTCCAATACCTTTAATTAAGTCTATAAAGCATATTCGTCCCATACCTAACACATTTTTTATTGCAAAAATACTGAAAACAAGTAAAAAAGTTAAATTCGGCCTTGCCGAATGTAGTGATACCCTCCACAATTTCAAAAAGATTATTGCAAAAAACTTTATTTAAAAGGAAATTACTTTTGAAAAAAAAAATTTTTTTGAAAAAAAAATTCGGCGAAAAAAAAAATCCTCGATTTTTTTTTTTTTTTTGTCAAAAAATATGTTCGTACTTGATTAAATACCATTTGGTGTTCAATTATGTTCACATATGTCAACCAGAAGCCGAATTAAATCATTTTGTATCTTTAGGTTATGTTGAATGTACTGAATTTTTTGAGGTGTGCTTACATTTTCGTTCATAACTTTTGAACCGCTGAATCGATATCGCTCAAATGCAATACCAAACTTCTCGGGAGAACTTCCAATAATTATGTTAAGTTTCAGTCATCTCTGTGCAATATTTTGTCCGCGACAGCATTTTCCACAGACAGACAGACAGACGGACAGACGGACAGACGGACATCGCTAGAATGTCATAGAATCGATCGGGCATCATGAATATATATACTTTATGGGGTCCCAGACCGATATTTCGATGAGTTACAAACGGAATGACAAACTTATATATACCCTCTATCACTAGAGTGGAGGGTATAAAAATAAAATTTTCTGAACTTTAGGAAAATATAAAAAGTAAGGTTAGGCGCCCCAGTAGGCTAGTTGGTAGCGTGCTAGCCTATGAGTCTGGGGGTCGGTGGTTTGATTCCCACCAGAGGCCTTGGTCTGATTCGCTACAACGTGACGAAGGTCATTGTTACCAGTTCTCGGTTAGGTAAAATTAGTATGTAATTTGTAATTATATGGTAATTCTTAATAAAATAAAAAATAAAAAAAAAAGTAAGCCGAAATTTTTTTCAAACATCCAGCATGACAGGTCGATGCGGAATTTTATTAGCCAAAATACAAAAAAAGACAAACCAAAATCGGTTAAGAATTGCGACCTGTAGGCACAATTGAACAAAAAAAGTCCATTTTCCCCACTGTGGGGGGAGGGGGGTAGTCCTAAATAATAATATGATTAAAAAAAATTTCGAGTTGGCCCCCCCCCCCCCTTTCAAATTCCTGGATACGTCGCTGTGCAGTCTCCAATTGCCAAATTTTCGATTTGAGAAAAAATTGGAAGGCAGGGATTTTCGAAATAAAAAAAAAAACAATGCTTGAAAAAATACATTTACTTAAACTGTCCCTTTATAATTTGTAAGAGACATTTCTACAAACCTTAGAGATATTTTAAAAAAATATGCAATTCTTTTAAAATTTTTTTGGGGCTCCCATATGAACTTAGTTTTTGTAAAATCAGTATTTTATCCTTTAAATGTTACATGATAGTAAACTATCGCTATAGAACTTACTGTATAGTCTTTTATAAAATTAGAAAATATTAAAAAGTGGCCGTTACCATGCCCTCTTTAAATTGGCCCCCAATTAAGAAACTGTTTTAAAAAAATAACGAAATGGGATTTTTTTTTAATAAGTTCACTCGCTCAATGTCTAAAATATTTTGAATAATAATGGCTTCAAGTAGAAAACCATTTTTTTAGTGACAGCCATTTATAAGAAAAATTATGACTTTTAATATATTAAGATTTTTAGTAATTTTTTGTAAGAAAAAAATAAAATTTTTGAGTGTAAATTTTTTTGATTGTAAAATTTTTTTGATCGTAAAAATTTCTGTTTTTAGTGTAAACATTTTTGTAGCTCACCAATAAGTTTTAGAGTGAGTTTTGCGTGTTTTTTAACACATGAATTTGTGAAAAAAAAAACAATCCAAAATTCAAAATTCAATTTTCAAAATAAATTTTTAAATTTGGACTTTTTCCTCTTAGCGCTTTTTTTCGTCTTTTTTTGTATATTTTTACCCCTTTTTGCAAAACTTTGGCGCTTTTCTTCATTTTAAAAATGGCAACACTGAAATTTATGTTTTATAACCAGTAACTTGTAATTTTCCCGAGAATTGAAAATTATTAAAAAAAACTTTTTTCTCACACAAAAAATTACGATATATTGGTCTGGGGAAGTATTTATAACTTGGCGATTTCAGTGTTATTTTTTTACTTGTTAGTTAAATTAAAAAATAATTAACGTTTAAAACATTTGAAAAATTATGCTTAAAATAAAAATTGTTTGTAAAATCTAAAAAAAAATATTTTTTTTTCTTAAATTACCTTTTTCAATATTAAAGTTATTTTTGTCACGTGTTTCCCTAATCTGATTGTCACCAATTTTTAAATTTCTTATTTTTATTTTTATTTAAAAAAATAAAATAAAAAAATTTTAGAACATACTTTACATAACTCATATGCAATGTAAATAAACATATAATATAATTTTTCTATGACGCATTTTTCATTTGTGTTGCGTTGCGTATGTGTGATATGTGTAATATATTAATATTTACTATTCACCGAACTATTTTATTGTATATGACAACTTCCTCCTGGCGAAAAATGTAAACAAATGCATTTATTATGCTATTTGCATTCAAATAACACATTATTATCATTTTTAAAAATATTTTTTTAAATCTCTCTCCCATCAAAGTGGACATGTAAAATTTTTTTGCTGACATAAAATTGTTTTCTATTATTTAAAAAAAAAATACTGTTTTTATTAAGTATTATAATTTTTTATTTGTTATAATTGATTTGAATTGAGAAAGGTGTAAAAGAAAAATTTAATTTTTCTAAAAGTTAAAGACATCCTGGATCGTTCTTACTAGTTTCATACAACGCAATTGTTATTATAATCATCAGAAGATCTGTAATGTTAAATTTATTTAAATAATAGTCAATTTTACACTATATGTGACAATTATTAACAGATAGCAGCCACTACGCTTTGAATTCATGACCCTCTATGTAATATTTGCTATTAACTGCCTAGGCAGTTATTGTTTCATTTTCTTAGTAGAAATCAAAATAAAAAAAATGGTTAAAGGAAATGGAGTTTTTCGGAAGTTGGTTTTGCTCTTCAACATAAAAATTTTTTTGTTCGGTCTTGTGTTCATAAAATTTACGTACCATAATTTAAATATTTACAATATATATAAACAAAATTTGAAATAAAAAAAAATGAAACCTGTATTTAAATGTCACAGATTTATTTGATACATAAAATATTTTAATTCTTTGTCCACTTTATAATGGGTATTAACAATGCTTGACATTTGTATATAATTAAAGTTTTGTATGTTATACTTTGACATTTGACAAAATCCTGTTGTTTACCTATTTTTATTCTTTTTTTTTTGTCATGAAATGTAACTAAATTCTTTTAATTAATTTTATTTTTTTTTAACAATCAACAAAAAAGTTGTTGACTTATTTTGTTGTTGTTTTTTTTTATATCTTGGATAGCAGACATCGCTAATTAAAATAAATCTTATATAATCTGACAAAAAAATGTATTTATGGTTTAAAACAACATATTGCTATACACTCAGATTTAAAACTTTGTCGGAAAATATGTCAAGCGACAGTCGGTTGAAAGTAAAAAAATCTTTGGAGTTTTTTGCTTTTTAACAAAATTATTACCAACATTTTAAAACCGATTTTCTTAATAAAAATTAAAATAGAATAAATTGAATAAATTGGGTTTTTTTTATATTATCAATTTAAAAAATTATGTTGAAGTTTAATTGTACAAGAAGTTATTATAAGGATTTTTAGCATTTTTTTTTAATCTTTTGTTTTTTCTATTTTTATTCAAAATCTCAAAGAAAACCAATATAAGCTAAACTTATAAAATTTATTTAAAAATATAAAATTGACTTAAAACTATAAAATTAACTTAAACAAATTTCACTTAAGTATTTTAAATTTTTTTCCGAGGCCAAAGTGACCAAAAACCATTAAAAAATCGATTTTTCGATGTGGAACTTTTCAATTTTTACGAGGCCATAGTTACCAAAAACCATTAAAAAATAAATTTTTCTTAAGAAAAATTCTCCATAGAACTTTTTTTATTTTTTTTTTTTCTTTATCTCAATGCAAATTAAAATAAGATGAAAATATAAAATTGATTTAAAAAAAAAGGCAATTAATTTTTTTTTTTTTTACTTTCCATCAGAAAAAGATGAACAACCGCTATATTTTGTTGGACTAGCAATAGCTTCAATTAGAAATTTTGGCATGATAAGAGATTAAGCATTGTTAACTAAATATTTCATGAGATTTTCGATATTGTGAGCGCCAATTAGTGAAAAATCAATCTAACAATAAGTGAAAAAACATTAAAAATATTTTTGATAAAAAAATTTTAATTGGAAATTGATAATTTTGAGAAAAGTAAATACTTTGGTTAATAAAACTGATGAAAAAAAAAATTGTACCCTGCAAAATTTTCTGTTCCAAATAATCGGTTCCGGATCGTATCAAACTACCCTGCTACCGGTTCTACTTAACATTCCAGAATCAATGATTTTTGTTTGAAATTGTCCCGAAAGCAATCGTTTTTTAGAGCAAGTAGTTTTTTTGAAAAATAATTTTACATAGAAAATTTTGTTGTGATTACCGTAGAATGTATTCAAGAATCTGTTGAACCAGGAATTTGTTCCAAAAAATTTTCCTGGGGTATTTAATATCATATTTTTTTTTAATTTAAACATTTTTTGGAAATTCCCATTTTTTTTGCAAAATTCCAAAAATATTTTTTGTATTTGCAAAAAAAATCGTAAATTCAAGAATTTTGTTTTTAACTTTTTACATTTTTTTTTTAAATATTTTTAATAAATGATTTACACAATCGTATTAATTACAGAGGCGTATGATTAATATTATTTTTTATAAAAAATCATATCGCTCATACGCATAGGTGATTGTCATTTAAAAAAATTAATGAAGGTACCTTTTAAGATGAGTAGCTGATTGGGCTTCTGCATCCGATCCTGGAACTGGGGCTGCCATCCGCAAGCTGTGGACGCGCCCGATAGCACTATGTTGTACTTCCACCTGAGATAGCGGGTGGAAGTTAATTTTATAATTTTGCTTTATTTTGATTTGCTTTGTAATTTAGAAAATATAAAAAAAAAAAAAAAAAATGAAATATATTTTCTTAAAAAAAAAGGGTTTTTGATGGCTTTTGTTCATTTTGATGGCTTTTGTTCATTTTGACAAATTTTTCAGTAAATTTTTATTTTTAGTTCATTTTATATTTTTATCTTATTTTGATTTGTTTAAGTTGCCAAAAACCAGTAAAAAATTAAATTTGATTAAGGAAAAATTCCTAACGATTTTTTTTTTATTTTTGTCTAAAAAAATCATCACCAAAATAAGATACAAACTATAAAATTAATTTAAGAAAAAAATTCACTGAAAGTTTTAAATTTTTTCCGAGGCCAAAGTGGCCAACAAGCTTTACAATTAAAAAAAAATCCTTCAGATTATTTTTTAAATTTAAGCAACCCAAAACAAGTTTAAAATATAAAATTTTTGAAATTTTTTAATCTTTACATTTCCATATTTTGGCTGGGACTATGGAGGATTTTTTGAAAAAGCTTTGTTTTTTTTTATTAATGCATATCGGGACATATCAATAATTCAAGAATTCTTTATAGCTTTGCAATTTTTCAATTCACGTGCAAAATGGATTTAATTAACTGCATCCAGATAAATGAGACAACTTGTTTTCGACGTTACAAACAGGCATGGTGTCCACTATGGACGAATAGATGAAAATAATAACAAAATGCTTAGGATGAAATAAGAAATTTTACGCTAGAGGCCCTTTTAACGGTTTTTAATAAATGCATTGTGGATGCAATAGGGACATCTTGCAAATATTTTTAATTAATTTTGTTACAATTTTAGTACACGAGATTAGTATAAGATAGTTTTTTTAACTTTGTCTTGTATTATTTCAACTAAAACACTGCTTAATAAAATGTAAATCTTAAAGCAAACTTTATTTTAATAATGTAAATGAAAAAATGTAAAAAAAATTATTTGTTTACTTTTCATCAAAAATATATAAATAAATCGCTTCAATTAGAAATTTGCTATGATAAGAAATTTAGCATCGTTAATTTATCTTTTCATGAGATTGCCAATAAGTATTTAACAGGGAATTTTGGAAAACCTTGAATCATTAACAACGACTTACTCGAAGTATTGTGAGAGGCAATTAGTGATAAAGAAGTCTTAATCTAAGCAAAAAAACTAAAAAACTTTAAAAAAAAAAAAATTTTTTTTGATAAAAAAAAATGTTAATGAAAAAGAGAAAATTTTAAGAATAGAAAAATAAAATTGTATAATATATAGGGTGATTCAGTCACGGCTCATTTCATGAAAATATGTCCATTACGACAATCCCCGAAAATGCAAGTATGCGAATTGGCAGCGGTTTGAAAATTTTCGGATTGGTGGTCGGAGGGTAGTAGTGTAAAATTGATAACTTCTGAACCAGGGGTCCGATTATTTTGGTTTTGGGCTTGTTCATTGGGAGACCTTTCAGAATCAATAACAAAAAAATTAAAATAAAAATAAATCGTCGAGATACAGAGCTTTTAATAATAAAATTTGAAAAAAAGACATAAAAATTTGCACATAACCTCAATTTGCTCAGCCAGATGGCAGGTAACTTATGTTTTTTTTTTTTTCTTAAAAGATAGCCCTACCTCTTACCTTTTAAAATGCCCTAAAAAAGCTGACTTTTTGCCAAGGGCCCCCATATAGCTGCCCCAATGTGCGATGCCCAAATACTATGAAAATTTGCCCAAAAATGTAGGGATACTTTTTATATAAAATATGAAGGGCTTACTGCAAGAACTTGATAAGCAACATTTTATTTTTTCGTGTTATTCGCCTTCTGCTAATGTTCCATTGACAGGTTTTTGGCAGAAGTTTTGCTTTTACCCTTCGTACAAGTATATTGAGAATAAAAGATCTGCAAAAGTTCTATTTTCTACATTAATTAAAAAGTTTTAAGGTAAAAACCCCCATAAAATGAAATGTTGCTTATCGAATTTTTACATTAAGCCCTTCATATGTATAAACATTTTTTGGGCGAGTTTTCATTTTCTTTTTGGGCAAGTTTTCCTAGGGCGATTTTGCCTACAGCCGATTACACTCTAGAGTCTAGACCGACACGCAAAGTTGACTTTTAAGCAAGTATCAACTAAATCATTATTTTCAATTCGTGTTTGGTTGTTGTTGCTATTTTTTTTTAATCTTAAAGCAAACTAAAAAAATGGGTTTTGACCACTTTGGCCATTAAAATTGGATTTTTCTTAAGAAAATTTTAACATATTTTTTTTTTCAATTTTTCTGAGACCAAAAGTTTCCAAAAACCATTTACAAATTTCTAAATCTCAAAGTTAACTAAAATAACTAAAAATATAAAATCGTTTTAAAAAAATTCAATTAAAATTATTTTTTTTTACATTTCATCAGAAAAAAATAAAAAAACCGCTATATTTTGTTGGAACTAGCAAACGTTTCAATAAGAAATTTAGTATTATAAGAGATTTTGGAAAACGTTGAAATTTTTACAATGATTTGCTCGAAATGTTGTGAGCTGCAATTAATGAAAATGTTATCTTTGTGATAAAACAGTAAAAAAAATTCAAAAAATAATTTTTTTGAGAAAAAAAAAATTTTTTTGAGAAAAAAAAAAATTTTTTGAAAAAAAGCTAATGACAAAAAAAAATGTTGATAAAAAAAATTGCTTTGAAATCACATTTTTTAATATATTTATTTTTTTTCGCCAATTAATATTTTTTTTTTGTGTAAAATAACAAATATTTATCGTATATTTTCAAAATTTTTTTGTAGATTTAGGCATTTTTTTTTTAAATTTTAAATGTATGTATAAACGATTCTTCATAATTGTACATATTAAATTATATAGGCGTATGGTTAATATTAAATTTGTATTAAATACCAATATCACTCATACGCATACCGTTGCTAAAATTGTATCTGAGCAAATCGATAAAAAGTTGCTAAAATTGTATCTGAGCAAATCTATAGAAAATTTACCTAGATTGTCACCGTTTTTTTTTTAATTTTTGGTTATTTGATAGAACTTTATAAATGATTGAAAACAATATTTTTCTTATCAATACTTTGAAAGATATGGGCTTTTAAAAAGTGCTTTTTGGCAACAATGATTTTTAGCCAGTTGTTTGTCATTTTTCTACTAGGAAACCGTAAGTTGTACAAAAAAAAAACTTATGAAAATAATATTTTAGATAAAATTATGAATATTTAAAATTTAGAAAAAAAATATAAATGTTCAAAAAAATTTCAACGAAATCTTAAAAACAATATTTGAATGGCAAGGATACCAGGTATGTTAATTTTGTACACTTTGCGGACTTTCCATGCAAATTACAACGATAGAATACAGTTCTACATGAAATACAATGGTCAAAATCAGTGTTGGCTACCGTTACCCTTTCAATACCGTTACCGATTAAAAACCCTTTGATATTGACTACCGTTACCGTTACCAATACCAAAATAAAAAATTTTAAATACCGTTACCGATAAAAAACCGTTACCTTTATTCGGATATTTACCGGTATTATATCGGTTTTGTTTCGGTTGTCTTAATATTACTGATTTTAATTTTTTCTGGATTAAACACAGTAAAATATTTTTAATATAGTACGTAATTTTTGGTTAATATACGAAATTTTTGTTTATTGGCAATCGTATTGTTAATTGAACAAACACAATGAGGATGTCGGTCCAAACAATGACCACATTCGCAATAAACTAAATTTTAGCAAAGTAAATGTGGAAATCGGTCCAACCAATGATCACATTCGCAATTCACTTAATAAGTTCCGAAGAGAAATGTGAGTGCCATGTATTGTAAACATTCTCCAGTGGGAAGATAGAAGAAGAACCCTGAATTTTGGCAAATTGCTAAAGGGTTGCTGGCGGTGTCATCCACACAGCTAAGGGTGGTGAGATTCTTCTTTGGAGTTAAATAAATAATGAGCCCTACACGTACACTCAGAAGAAAAAAATCTGTAAAACAACTTTCAGTTTGAATTAGAACTTTTTTAGCAGATTTTAAAATGGATATTTTACCTTAATTCTGTCATTCAGTTTTAGAGAGTAACAATTTTTTTTCTGTATTTTTACTGACTGTGTTTGCTGAATTTATTATGAGTATTTATTTTTGTTCAAAATTTAGCAGATTATTTTGCAATTTTACAAACATTTTTTGTTGACATTTTTTTAATAAAGTTTTAACAGTTTTTTTAATTGTTAATTTTTTTCAATTTTAAACGATTAACATTAAACATTGTTCAAATGTGAAAAAAATCAGCTGATTAGGTGTCCATCCTACACCGACCGCCCTCCCCCCTTAAGAAAAATCCCTTAAAACATCCTTGCCAATTTTTTTTTATCCCTCTCGATTTTTCATCAAAATAACACACAATTTCGATATTCAGGCTGTTTATTTGAAATCAGCAGATTTTTCTGCTTTCTTGACAGGTTTTTCTGCAGATTCTACCTGGATTATCCGACAGAAATTTAGCAAACCATGTCAGCTAAAATTAGCAGTTTTCTCAAGATTTTTATTATCCCACCAATTTTTTTGTTGTGAATAAGCTAATCAAGTAATATAATTCGTAATAACAAAAAAATTAAAAATCCAAAATTTTTTTTTTTAGTTTGTATGGGAAAATAATTTTTAAGGTGCCGCTCTTTAAGGCCCCGTCCAACGACCGTAGGGGCCGCCGTGCTTTTAAGGATACCAAAAAGTTGTGGAAGGTGGCCAAATTCTGGCTGCCAAATTTGGCTTCCAAATTTCGTGGAGAGCAAATCAACGTTTACTACGTAAAATGTTGGGCAGAATGGTACGAAATACCCGCTACTACTTAAAAAAGGTATTTTTTTAGAAATATTGAGAAAACTTCAGAAAAATATCAGAAACAATTTTAAATTAAAAAATAATAATAATAATAAAATAAAAAAATAATTATTTTATTTTTGAAAAAAAAATTGATTTCAAATAAAATAAATACAACAAAATTCTGATTTTGTTGTTTTTATTATTTTTTCATAATAACTGTATTTTTTTATATAAAAAACAAACAAAAAATTGAAAAAACTGAAAAATGTACTAAATATTAAAAAAAATGTACTAAATGTTCACACGGTAGGGTCCAACATTTTACGTAGTAAACGTTGACGTTTACTAAATTTGGAAGCCAAATTTGGCAGCCGGAATTTGGCCACCTTCCACAACTTTTTGATTGTTGCCCCGTCGATTAAGCGATTAGGCGTGGTCGTAGGGGCGTAAAATTTTTCCTGAGTTATTTTCAAGTCAAATGAAAAAAAAATGAGCGGGTACCGTCTCAACATTTCCAAAATAAGGGACAGTCTATAGTACATATATTACTTGCAGAAGCGCCCGGCGTTGCCAGGTTTGACTTAGACTGAATATCTAAATAGCTTCCCCCGGCGCCATATATAGGGTCCATTCATACATACTAATTTCCTCATGACGAAGCATACATACATTCTGAAGAGCTGTAAAATTTCACTGAAATGAAGAATTTTTTTAAAAACTTCACCCTAGCGCCATCTACCGGGTCCAAATTTTATCAGGAAACTTATTTTGGTTTAATAAATATATCTTGTGAATTTTTTGCCAAATTGTACCATAAATACAAAAAATTATTATGACAACAACAGCGCCACCTATCAGTTCCAAGTTTTATCAGAAAACTTATATTTGTTTTCAAAATATTTTGTGTGAATTTCAGCCAAATCGTACCATAAATACTTAAAATTAAAATATTGTGGCAACAGCGCCACCTATCCGAATTAAACTCAAGAGAAACCTGGCTCTAGACTAAACTAATATATTGTCCAAGTTTGGTGTCAATTGGTCCAGCGGTTCTTAAGTTTTAGTAACACGTACCCCGCACAAATGTTTTTATATAATACGAAGATGTATTAAAAATGTACTAAATTTAACAGTTTTTTATTTTTTTTAAATATTTTTTTTTTACTTTATACGTGTTTTTAAAAAAATTGTGACTTGGTTTTATTTTATTCATAATACCGGTACGTACCGGTATTGATGTTTCGGTAACGGTTTACCGTTACCGAAATAATCGAAAATACCGTTACCTTTTCCGTTACCGATATAAAAAATATGTGATACCAATACCGTTACCGATACCGTTATTCGTTTCGGTTGCCAACCCTGGTCAAAATACACAAGAAAGTAGTAGTGGGTATAGTTTCTGGGTCAAAACTTTTTTTTTTTTTTTTGTGGAAATGTGTAATTAAAAAGTACTTAAAATTTAATTTAAAATCCTGAAAATTGCACCCAAACCAAAAAAATAAAAATAAACTACTTAAAGTCCTAAAAAGGTACCAAAAAATATTTTTTTTTTTATTTTATTATTTTTTATATTATTATTTGTTATATTATTATTTTTTTTATTATCCTTTTTCTATAATTATTTTTTTTTATTTTACTAGAAATTAAAAAAAAAAAAAATAAAATAAAACAAATTAGAAAAATACTAAAACTCAAAAAAAAAAATAACACCAAAATCCTTAAGGCGCCATGAAATAGCTCCCAATGAAATAAGTCCCAATGAAATAACTCCCAATGAAATAAATCCCAAATATTATGAAATATCTCCCAAACCAAAAAAATGAAATAAGTCCCAAGAAAAATGAAATAAGTCCCTAACAAAAAATGAAAGAAGTCCCAACGAAATAACTCCTAACAGAAATGAAATAAATCCCAATTTTTTTTAAATATTAAATTTTTAACTGTTTAAATCCCAAAAACACTTTAATTGTATCTCTAAAAAAAAACAAATCTCTGAAATGCCTACAATCCCTTCTCAACTTTTTTGGGATGCAGCTTACTGACATATTGATTAAATTTCTTCAAATGTTTGAATGATATCAGTATAATATTTCATGCAATAGCTAACTTATCGCAGGTCCCTATGGCGGTTGCGAGAAGAACAGAAAATAAACTCCATAAAAATATGAACTCAAATTAAAAAAAAATATATAAATCATCTTGGTTAAAACAGTTAACAAGCCACGCATAATACTTGAAAGCAGGTTCCTGGAAGCCTTTTAGAGCTTCCAGGATTCTGTATAATAAATGTGGTAACAAAACGATTATTTGTTTGAAAAGATTTGAATACATATGGGTGTGAAGAAAGCGCCGCAGGCGAAAAATTTTTACAAGAGATTTTAACAAAAAATTAAAAAAAAATCGCGCGATTTTTTTTTAATTTTTTGTTAAAATCTCTTGTAAAAATTTTTCGCCTGCGGCGCTTTCTTCACACCCATATGTATTCAAATCCTTTCAAACATATAATCGTATTCCCACAACATATATTTCAAAATAAAGAAAAGAGTGAGTGGGTTGTAAAAGACCGAAAGTCCATTTCGCCTACACTTTAAATAATCTAATGTGCCCCCGCCAAAACAACAGGATCCTAAAACTTTTATTACACCGGTTGAGGATCTTCAGTTTGTCATACAATACCTCTTTATTTTCATAAATTAAAACCATTGTTAGAAGATCTTGAAATTTTTCACAATTACTCGCAGCATGCATTTCGCCTTAAATCAAACGTATTATTTTTTGTTTGGATTTTGATTGACATTGATGTACTTCTGAGTGAATGATTTTCTGAATTTATTTACAAGATAATTCAAAAAGCATTGAAAAAGGGTTTATTCTAGTTCGAAGTCATTTACTTTCCCCGTAATAAATTAACTTTTCCTGAAAATAACTAAAGAAAATATCTAATTTATATTATTTTTAGTAAAAATTAAAGAAACTTGAAAATTCAATAAGTTAAATTTTTAATTTTCATAATTTACTCTCAAACTGTTGGGAGTTATTTCATTAAAATAGTTTGGGAGTTATTGCATAAAGAAATAACTCCCAATCTTAAAAATGAAATAACTTCCAAAAAAAATGAAATAATCCCCGCAGATTTGGGAGTTATTTCATTATGAAATAATTCCCAAATCGTATGGAAATTTTTGGGACTTATTGCATTATTTTTCTTGGGACTTATTTCATTGGGAGTTATTTCATGGCGCCAATCCTTAAAATGTACCAAAATTCATAAACAACATTAGAAATTCACAAAAGGTTCTTAATAATTAGAGAAAATAAATGCTATGATTCATAAAAAAACCAAAAATAAGAAAAAAGTACTAAAAAAAAAAAATAAGAATGTGACAAATGTACTTAAACTTAAATGTACGAAAATATTACAAAAAAGAATAAATCTTTCTATTTTCAATAAATTTCTATTTAAAAGTAAAATACAGCTTATATTGTATTTTTTTCCGACCATCAAAAAAACAAAAAAACTCATTAACCTAAAAATTCTTAAAAATATTAAAAAGCCTTCAAAATTATTAAAAGTTTTAAAAAATCCTAGAAACAGTTAACAGTTAATGTTCTGAAAATCGCAAAAAGCTAACAAAATTACTAAACAGTACCAAAAATCATTAAAACAAAATTAAATGAAAAAAAAAAAAATAAATAGTAGAAACAAATAAAGCATGAGGTCTTTTTTTAATTAAAAATCTTTAACTATTTGATTCCTTAAAAATTTCGTTATTAAAACACAGCAAAAATATGGTTATGAGTTGTTAAAAGTAATCATCACCAAGTTCATTATTTATAATGAGTACCCATTACCATTAACAACATTGTAAGCCTAGAAGTAACTACTTTTGAATAAAATGTTGTTAAAACACTTTAAGTAATATAAAAATAAATAGTTTTCAGTAATACTTATGTTATAAAAGTTATGTTATAAAAGTATTTCTAAGTAACAATATTTCCTTGCCTTGCATTTTTTAACTTTTACAATTCAATTAAATTAAAAATTACTCAAAAACTTAATAAAATTTAGGCAATTTTTAATTTTTTTTAAAAATAAGTTAAATTTTAATTATTCCCATTTGGTAACTAATAATTTAACGTCTTATTAGTAATGGGTTTTTACTCCTTATTAGTTATCCGAGGCAGTCCCTAATTAATAATCTTCATACTCTTCACTACTTATTTTTGTCTCACGCCCTTGTTAAAATGATAAGTGTATCATTTAATAAGCAACTACTTATTAGAATCTGTTTCGGACTATAAAACTCATTACTGGTAATGCCAAATTTTGCTGGGAAACAACGTATCTCATAAGAATTTTACACTATCCCTATGGATGTTTTTCAATGAATAGTGAAATACTAAGGGAATGAAATTAAGGAGAAAACAAACAAAAATTTTGATGAAAAAAAAAATAAAATTAAAAACTAAGTTTAAGATAGAAATTTGTTTGAAAACAAATGAAATCTGAAAAAAAACAGTTTATAAAATTTTTTTGATGAAACTAATTTGTTGTTGTCTAAATTACTTACTTTCTCTTTGAAATCAGCATTATTTTAAGCAGACATATACTTTTTTTTTTTAGATTTTTTGACAATATTTTTGTAATTTTGATGGACTTTGAAATGATTTTTTTCTTTTAATATTTTGGTACAGTTGCAGTAGAATTATTATTTCAAAAACATGTTTTTTAAAACCATTTTTTTTTTTTTTTAATAATAGTAGAATAATTTACAAAATGCAGATATTTTTGATCTCCTAAAAATTTTGTAGCAGGTTTAAGATATAAATAAGCCTTCGAAAATTTAGTTGAACGACGTAATTTTCATCTGGGTTACCCGATATTTTCCGAATCAAAAAATGTTTTGCAAGTAGAACGCGCCATCTGAAATCTGATATTTTCTCATACAGCTTAATGTAATTTTAAAGCATTTTTCTTCCTCAAAATATAATTTTGCTTAACAAACATTT
>CAWUER010000374.1:0-52859 GCA_963921195.1 Pegoplata infirma | reverse complement strand
CACAAGGGGTGATCTATAGAATACATCTTTCATTAAAATTTCCCAACGCTAAAAGAAAAAAATTATCAAAAAAGCCTCGTAAAATAATAACACTTCTAATTTAAGAGGATTTCTAGTAAAACTAACGAGATTTTTTTGTAATTTTACAAGTTTTTTACCAATAAAATTGTAAATTTACAAATTTTTTGATGCGATGATACTTCAAATAAATTGTTGTGACTTAACTAATTTTTTTTTTTTGTAAAATTACCATGTAAACTTGTACACTAACGAAAAAAATTGTAAAATAACAAATAAAAATTTAAATTTCGATCAAAGAATTTTTGTTAAGGAACAAGGAAAACTGTCAAATATTGGTAAAATGGGGTAACGTGGCTTTTTCTATTAATTTGCCAAGGTTTTTTTTTTCCTTATTTTTTTTTTTTTGCTTGAAATATTAGTTAATATTCGGACATTACTAAAAAAGTGGTTTTATTTTAAAAACATTTTTTTTGGTCTGAAAATTTTTTTTTATTTTGCAAAAAACATATATTTTTAATTAGTTTTTTTTTTTTTTTTGCTGAAAATAAAACGTAATATTAAGAAGATGGTTAATTTTAGTTGTCGATTTTTTTAATTTAGCTTTGAACGCAATTTGAAATTTACAAAATAAATAAATTCATCAATATTTTTTTTTCATAAATTACTTATTTCATCAATATTTTTTCTATCAATATTTTTTCCATCAATATTTCTTTTTTCAAAAAGTTTTTTTAACATGTTAATGTTTTAAGGCTGGTGTCTAATTTTAAAAAAGTTGCAGGACGCCACATCAGTTTGACTATATAAGCTAATAATTAACGAAAAAGAAAACAAGTATTACTATTTTCATTTTCTTAAAACCAAAAATTTTAATAACTTGGGTTTGTAACTTGGATAATAATTCACCTCGTGGTGAATAAAATCGTTTTTCACCAGCTGGCGAATAAAAAACAACAAAACTATTTTTCAACAAAAAAAAAATTTTTTCATCAATTTTGTTTTTTTCATCAAATTTTTTTTGCATCATTTTTTTTTTCATCAAATTTTGTTTTCATAATTTTTTTTTTTTTCATCAAATTTTTTTTATCAAATTTTTTTTTTTTTCATAAATTTTTTTTTTCATCATTTTTTTTATAAATTTTTTTTTTAATCAATTTTTTGTTCATCAAATTTTTTTTTCATCAAATTTTTTTTTCATCCAATTTTTTTTTTTGCCATCAAATTTTTTTTTCATCAAAATTTTTTTTTTCATCAATTTTTTTTTTCATCAATTTTTTTGTTTTTTTTTTATCAATTTTTCATCAATTTTTTTTTTTATTAAATCTGTTTTTTCATCAAATTTTTTTTTTCATCAAAAATTTTTTTTTATAATTTTTTTTTATCATATTTTTCTTCATCAATTTTTTTTCATCAAATTTTTTTGATCAACAATTTTATTATACATTTTTTTTTCACCAAAAATTTTTTTTCATATTTTATTTAATCAATTTTTTTTTACATCAAAAAATTTTTCTTTTTTTTTTTACATCAAAAAAATTCATCAAAATTTAATTTTTTTTTTTTTTATTTAATTTTTTTTAACATAATTTTGTTTTTCGTGAAAAAAAATATTATTTTTACCAAAACTACTCAGTCAAAGCTTTTCGGAAAATAAAAATATTCCATTTGTTTATCAAATGTACATAAAACAAGTGAGAGTGTTATATTCTTTGGTGCCGAATCTTTTATACTCTCCAAAATGTAAAAACACTTTTTTGCACTTATTTTTACACTCACATACGAAATGTACAGCTGTTTTGGTTTTGGGGTCCTCGACTGATATTTCTATTCGTTTTGCATGAAATAGCAAAGTAATATAACATTATTTTTTCTAAAAAAACATTGCTTTGGCAAGTACACCCAAATCTTCCGCAAAACATTATCGTGATTTAATGTTTTGGGCAAGAGTACAAAATTCTTAGGCATTTTTTTAATACATATTTTTTTATGTTCATCTATATTGTTTTCACCAATATTTTTTTTTATCAATTTTTTTTCCATCATTATTTTTATACCCTCCACTTTAGCGATAGAGGGTATATAGAAGTTTGTCATTCCGTTTGTAACACATCGAAATATTGGTCTAGGACCCCATAAAGTATATATATTCATGATCCTCGATCGATTTTAAGTCGATCTAGCGATGTCCGTCCGTCCGTCTGTCTGTCTGTCTGCCCGTCCGTAGAAAACACGCTAAATTTTGAAAGACTCTACAGAGGCTACTGAAGTTTGGCATATATGATGGTCATTTACCTGGTCAGGTTGGTGTTGCAATCCAGCCAAATCGGTCTAGCGGTTCAAACAATAATAAGACTGCTGAAGCTTGACATGTATCTTTACCGTTCCCCGGGTCTGCTTGGTATTAAATTTCAGCTCAATTGATCCAGTGATTCAAAAATTATAAGCAAAACCCTGAATTTCAGATTAGTCTAATCTTAAATGCCACGTGTTTAACAAGTTTTAAAAGCATTGGTGGTAACTAAACAATGCTTTTCAAACTTGTTTCATTTTATATGCCATTTACATATACCTCGAAATCCAAAAAAAATGGGATTTCAATGAAAATCCAAGTAAATCCAATTACTTTTTTGGATTTCAAATGTCAAATCCCATACAAAAAAAAACTTGGATTTTGGGAAAATCGTAAAATCGCAATTTAAAATCCTAAAAAATTTCTACTACTTAATTGTACAACTATGGGTTTTCCCAAAATAATCATCCCTAATGCTTTTTTTACAACGCTGCACACGATTTTTTATCAGCTTTTGTTGTTTTTTATAAAGTAAAAAAACAATTAAAATTTATTTTTTTAAAACTATTAAAAGATTAATAAAAACAATGTTTAACAATGTTTCATTTAAAATTTACCATTGCAAATGGTAAACGCACAATTTAGTTGACCAATTTGGTCTTCCTAACAAAGAAAAACACTCAATGGTGGCGGCCCCAAACTTGGCAAAAATGTTAATTTTCTTGCATTTAAAGAAGCAGCTCTACATAAAAACACATTTTTTGATATTGTGGTCCCAACATATACTAGTGGGATTGAAAATATTGGCTCCGGCAAAGAAAAATCATTGTTTTTAGAAATATTTATAAAATTGGGTAATTTTCCAACTAACAACCCTGTACACAAATCAAAAGAAAATACAGAGTTAGTACAAACAAAATCCCGCTAAATGTCAAAAAAGCATATGTAAACGGTATAGATTTTAATTGGATTTGAAATCCAAATTTATGTGGATTTCGGGGTATATGTAAATAGCATATTAAAGCAATGCCTTTTAAACTTGTTTAGTTTTAAAAGCATTGGTAACTTAAAAATTACACTCGAAAAAAATTTTCCACTCAAAAAAAATTTTACACTCAAAAAAAATTTTACACTAAAAAAAAAAATTATATTTTTTTTACAAAAATGACAATATTTTGTGTACATGTGTACGTGCATTCACTCAGAAATATTTTTACAGTAAAAAACATTACACTCGAAAAAAATTTTACACTAAAAAAAAAATTAGTAATTTTTTTTTTTTTTTTAAATGACAAAAAATCATTTTTTACTCAAAGTAAAATATTTCCAATCAAAATTGTTAATTTGTTCACGTTAAAAAATGTACTATCCTTTAAAAAATGCATTGTGGAGGGTATTCATAGATTCGGCAAAGTCGAATTTAACTTTTCTACTTGTTTTTTTTTAACTTGGAATTACTTTTTTTTTCTAAAATAAAAAATCACAAAAAAAAAAATCACTGACAATTTATTATATTCTAAAAACTAAATTGGTAAATCTAGTGTTAAATTGCTTTAACTAATACATGATTGAACAATTTATCAAACTATTTAATATATGTACAAAATTTTCCAAATGCCTTAACTTTGAAAATGATATGCTTAATATATGTAAATGATTAAACTATGAGCACGCTAATCAAACTAATTAGGTTATTAAATATGTTTTAAATAATGTATACATACAAACAAAAACTATTTATAATTTACTTTGATGTTTAAGTGACACGTGTTTGCATGTTATTTTGCGACATGGACAGTTATATGTAAAATACAGTACAGTAAGTTTTCGGTTTACCCGTCGATTTGCCTACCGTTTTTTGAACATTTTTAATAAATTTGTCAATAACCACGATTTTAGTTTTTATTTTTTTTTAATTCATAATTCAATTTTATCAATAAGAAATTTTAAATTTTATTGTTTTTCGTTGTCTGAAAAAATATGCCACATTCTAAGATTTTGATTGAACTTTCATTTTGGAAAAAAACTGTGTTTGTTTTTAAAAACAAAATGTTAAAAACAAGTAAAAAATTGAACTTAAGCCTTGCCGAATGTATCGATACCCTCCAATATGTAAAAAAGATTTTTTACAAAAAAAAAAAAATTTTGAAAAAAATTTTAGCAGGAAAATTTTTTTTGGCGAATAATAGAATTCTGCGAAAAAACTATTTTTTTGAAGAAAAATATGTTTGTGCTTGTTTAAAGACCTTTAGATGTCCAATTCTATACACACATGTCTAGCAACAGACATATTTAAGCACTTTGTATTTTCAGATTATGTGGAATGTACCAAAATATTTGAGGTGGCCTTACATTTTGTTCACTACTTTTAAGCCGCTGTGTAATGTTGTGGTCAATATCGCCATTTTAACAAAAAGACGGACATAGGTAGAGTGTTCTAGAATCGATCACTGATCAATAACATATACACTCTATAGGGTCCCAAAACCGATATTTTGATGAGTTACAATAGACTGGTGTCAAATTTTAAAAATAATGCTGGACGCCACCTCGGTTTGACTATATAAGCTAACGACTAACAAAAAAGCAAAAAAAAAAAATACAGATTTCATTTTCTTAAAACCAAAAGGGTATGCAACTTCGATTTGTAACTTGGATAATAACTCACCTGCTAGTGAATAAAAGCGTTTTTCGCAAGATTGTGAAAAAACGTATCTTAAATATTTTTCTACAAAAAAAAAATTCATTAATGTTTTTTTTTCGTCACATTTTTTTTATGTTTTTTTTTTTTCATCAAAAAATTTTTTTTTTCATGAATTTTTTTTATCAAAAAAATTTTTTTTTTTCATTAATTTTTTTTTTTTTATCAAAAAAAAAATATTTTTTTTTTTCAATAATATTTTTTTTAAATTTTTTTTTCATTCATTTTTTTTATCAAAATGTTTTTTCTTCATCACATTTTTTGTGTTCATCAAAAAATTTTTTCATCAATCAAAATTTTTTTTTACTAACAATAAGTTTTTTTTTATTAAAGTTTTTTTTTTTTTAATCAAAATTTTGGTTTTCATCAGAAAATGTTTCTTTTAATTTTTTACTTATTTTTTTACCAAATCTACTGTTTCACCAAGTCCAAAATTCTGACATAAAAATGTTCCATTTGTTTAACAAATGTACCAGAATCAAGTGCGAGTGTTAAATTTTTCTGTTCCGAATCATTTATACTCCCCAAAATGTAAAAAAACGTTTTTGCACTTAAGTAACGCACTCATTTACAAATTTACAGCTCGTTTGGTTAAGACTGCGTCTTGCTTTGTGGTCCTCGAACGATATTTTAATTCGTTTTGCATGAAATGGCAAATAATATTATTTTTCCCCAAAAAAAAAACATTGCTTTGGCAAATACACTCAAATTCAGCAAAACGTTGTCATGATTTAAGGTTTTGGGCTAGAGTATAAAATTCGCAGGAATATTTTTGTGCGGGACAGTGTAATCGTTGCATTGCTCCTTAGTCGCCATTACTTTCAAATATTTCTATTCCGTAATATACATCTTTTATTTTTCCTATTGCAAAATTCTCAATTTGTTTCCTGTAGGTTAGGTTAGGTTGGATGGGCGTCCGCCGATTTGGCGAATTCACTCGGAGGCCATAAGGCCCATTGTGATTCCCCTAAAGTTGTTTCCCTACTCCCATGATATACAAAAATTTCTACCTCTCAAACCACCCCGATTCCCTAAGGTATTCTGCTAGAGACGTCAATGGTACATTGTTTAGGCAATCTAAGTCATCAAAAAATCGTTGCCCCAAATACTTAAGACGACGTTTCATCAGACCCGGACATTCACACAACAAGTGCCTCACTGACTCCTCCTCCTCCACCTCCCCACAACTTCTACAAAAGTCCCTGTCAGAAATTCCCATACGAACGGCCGATTATACAGTGTCCCGTCAGTACTCCTACTAATAGGCTAACCGTCCGTTTGCCAAAGGTAAGAAGGTTTTCTGTCCTCTTATGATCCGGCAGTGGCCACATGGTCCGCGATTTCCTGTAGAAAAATACCCAAATTTTTCTTCTAGAAAATTTTCGTCTAAAAAATTCTTGCATTTTTTCTTAAGTTTAAAATTTTTATATTCCGAGACTTTTGTCATAAAACATTTTTCATAGATGAATTTCTATAAAAGAGCAATTTCTATAGAAATGTTTTTCCTAAACCGAAAAAAATTCATGCGTAAAATAGAAGAATCCTTTCGTACAATGTACGAAAACATTCGTGATTTCGCACGACGAAAGACATTCGTAAAATACACGAAATGTTTCGTACATTGTACGAAAAATATTTTTAAATTTTACGAAAACATTTTATGTATAATACGAAAATATTTTTTTAAATTTAATGCAAAATTTCGTAAAATACACGAAATTTATTTGTATTTAAAATCAATAATTTCGTAAAAAGCAAAAATTAATTTGGATACTTACGAAAATATTTGGTGACCTTAATAAAATTTTTTGTATTTTACTTGAAAATATCGTAGAATGCACGAAAATAGGAAATTTTCGTACAAAATGACACAAGTGTTTTTTTTTAATAAAAAAGAAATACTTTTTTTCATAATTGAATTATTTTGGAATGCTCTAAAATTTGTTTTAATTTCAAGTGTTCCATCCAACAAATGTTGAAACGCTCCAACATAAGAAAATTTGTGTTTTTTGAGGCACTTTTTTCAGAGTCCAAAATTATTCAAATATAAAAAAAAGTTTGGTAATAAAAATTATCAAAAACACACATTTTTTTCGGAGATAAAAAAGAGTCTTCCAAAAACACTCCAAAAAGATGTCTCAGAAGAGCTTAAAATTACTGTAGCACGTATTTTGTTTGAAAATTTGTCGATAAAAACTCGTATTGCACGCGGATTTGAGTTTAAAAATACAAATTTTTTTTCTAAAAAGGGGGTTTTAGGATAAGCCACTTTTATACAAAAATTTAAATATTTGTTATATTTTTAGCGAAAAACATCGATAAAGGGTGTCGGTCGATCCGAAATTACCTTTCCCGCGTCATTTATAAAATTTCAAAACTTTAAAATAATTTAAAAAAATTCACAATTTCCTACGTCACAGACTTAGTATTATAAAAATTTTCTAATAACAGAAAAATGTTTAAAGTTTTTTCTAAAAAATTTGATTTTAATGATTTAAGTATTTTTTTTTTTTAAACTTTAAATCCCGGACACAAAACTTTAGTGACAACATTTTTTTTTGCTTTTTGAAGTGAAAAAAATAATTAAAATGCTTTTAGGAAAAAAATGTATTTTTTGCTTTATTTTGTTAAAAAAGAAAAAAAATTGTAATTTCGTATAATTTGAAAATTAATTTCGTAATAAAAAAAAATATTTTCTTAATAAACAAAAATATTTTCGTAATAAAAAACAAAAATATTTTCGTAAAAAAAAACATACTTTAGAACTTCTTTTTTATGTTCATTAAACACCGTTTAAGTTTGACCTTGAACATTTATTTACTGTTTAAACCCCCATTCCTTTCCATTTAAATTCCAAATTTTTATTTATTTTCAAAATCTACATAAAGAAAAAAAAAAAATCGTAATTTCGTTTCATTTTAAAATTTAATTCGTAAAAAACATTCGTGGATTCTAAGAAATAAAATGGTACGAAGGATATTCTTAATTTCATAAATTTTCAAAAGTGTTTCCTAAATTTATGTTCGTAAAATAAACCAAACTTTCGTGTATTTTACGAAAGAAATAGCTACGAAAGTTTATTTCCTAAAATGTTGCATGGATTTCGGTGCATAAAAAAAAATCGCAAATTATTTCTATAGAAAATTTTTCATACTATTCCTTTAGAGAAATTCGTAAATTATTTCTAAAGGAAAACTCTCAATTTTTTCCTAAAGAAAAATTTTTATTTTTTTTTCTAAAAAAAAAATTTAAATTTTTTCCTAAGGAAAAATTCTAAATTTTTGTATAAAAAAAAATTCTAACATTTTGAAACATTTTTCCTTAGGAAAATTTTAAGGTTTTTTTTGTTAGTTAGATATTTTTCTTAGAAAAAAAGTACTCAGATTTTCTTTTTCACTTTTTTTTTTCTCCCTCTCCTTACCTCTCCATACCTCTTCTTTTCTTTTTTCCCTTTTTTCGAATTTGGTTTGGGGGGGGGGGTGAGAATTTCTAATTCCCCACCCCCGTGCCCCAGTGGATCCGCACTAGCTTAGGGTTGATACTGTTATCATTATCATAGTTTTTTTGTTCAGGATATTTTTAGAAGTGTTGTTACAAATGTTGTTACAAACTTATTATACTCCACATTTATTTTGGTAGAGAGTATAAAAAACGAAATACCAGTACATACACCAACATGAATAGTAATTGACAATTATTGTTATTGTTACGACCACATAGCACTATATTCATATGATAGTTCCCTTTTGTAATGGTTAAAAGGTACATACAAATGTATATTTTACACACATGCGTATATGGGGCATTATTTTTAAACCGCTCCAAAGAAAAGTCGATAAAAAAATTATCCCCGCTACAGTGGTTTATTTAAGATTTTTTTTTTAATAATTCATCCATTCAGTAACTGCGGGACCGATTGTATTGAACTCATACCGGTTATAGCTAACATTATTTTCGAGCATGGCTTAAGAAGCTGGACCTTAGATGTCTAATAGGAGCCCCTGATTTATGAGAATGTTAGCATACAAAAACATTAAATACCTGCCATTTTTTGCTTTTGTATTTTGAGAAAACAAAGCATTTATTTTAAATTTAAGATAAAAAAAAATAAACTTCTGGGACATTTTTAAAACAAAAAACTCTTAAATTGAGGAACATTTTTTGAGTTAATTATACATTTTTTAACAATTTATAAATACCAAGACATTTTTACAACAGAAAGATTTTAAATTCTAAACATTATGTCTATTCGATTACCCAAAACTCAAACTATTTTTACTACAACTAGAAAATTATATTTACTTTTTGTATTGAAAATTTTCAGCTGTAGTAAAAATAGTAAAAAAGTGTAGATTGTAGTACGGTAATGGAACGGAACTATTATTGGTATCGAAAATTTAAAAATTTTTAGACATTTTCGTAAAGAAAAACTCAAAAAATCTGAAATTTTTCTTGTGTTGAAAAATTCTAGGATTATATAGAAAAAATCTCAGATTATAAGATATTAATCGAACAGGAAAGTTCACAGATTTTGACACATTTTGCTTGTAGAAAAATTGTCATATTTTGAAAAAATTTTCGAACAGAAAAATTTCCAGTTTCTGATACATTTTCCGCATAAATAAATGTCTCAGGATATCAGAATTTTTCCTTACCATAGAAAAATAAAATATATTTAAAATCGTCTTTTAATTTTATTTTCATACAAATTGTTTTTGTTTTTAAAATCGGCTTTCAAAAAATGTATTGAAAATTTGAAATTTAAAATAAAACTTATGTTAAAATAGACTTTTTGTTTTCTTGTGGTAAGGGCCAATAAATTCTAAATAGCGTTGGGTATAAATTTTTCTTATATTCTGAAACATTTGTTGGCAAAAAGATTCTAAAACCGGGTAAGTGGCAGCTTTTACAGATTTTTTCCTGACTATACAAACTTTTTATTATGAGTGAACTTTGTTTTTTTTCACTATAAAAATAAAAGAGAGCGTAAAGGGATGGCAAATTAAAACCAGAAAAAAAAAAAATAAAATCAAACAGTATTGCATTAATTCAAATATAGCCACAAAATTGGTGCCTGTGTTGTGGATTTTTTTTTTTTATTTACGTTAAAAAAAAACAAGTAGAAAAGTTAAATTAGACTTGGCCGAATCTATGAATACCCTCCTTAATGCCCTTTCTAAATTATAGTAAATTTTCAAACGTGAAAATATAACATTTTTGATTAGAAATATTTTTATTTTGTGTAAAAAAACTTTTTCTTAACTAATTTTTGAAAAAAAAAAAAAAAAATAATTTACAAAATTTTTTTTTGAGTGTAAAATTTTTTTCGAGTGTAAAATTTTTTTTGAGTGTAAATTTTTTTTCGAGTGCATTTTTTTTTAGTGCAAAAATACTTTTGGGTGGCAAAACTGCGTTGTAAAATATTTTTGTGACTTACCAATGTTTTTAAAACATGTTTAACGGGTTTTCATCACGTGAATTTAAGGTGAAGAGAATTTGAAATTTACGGTTTTGCTAATAACTTTTGAACCCCTGGACTGATTTGGCTGAAACCAGCCCAGGGGAACGGCAGATATATATGCCAAGCTTCAGCATCCACAGAATTTCCTTTAGAAAGTTATGATGTTTTTTATCTCGTAAATTCGCGAAAAACCCTTGCCGAAATTCACTTTTTTGCTAATAACTTTTGAACCACTAGATCGATTTAGCTAGATTGCAACCATACTGACCATGCCCAATATATGTGCCAAACTTCAGGAGCCTCCGTAAAGTCTTTCAAAAGTTAGCGTGTTTTCAACAGACAGACAGATGGACGGACGGACATTGCTAAATCGTCTTAGAATCGAACGAGGATCATGAATATATAGGGCATTTCACACCAAATGTCCCGCTACAGCAGAAAAACATGTGTCCCGTTAATTTCTGAATAGGTTGTTTGGATAGCCCTATATGGAACTAAGAAAATTGCGTTTTTGGTTTTTCAAATTTTCAAAAACTGGGCTTAGGAGGCGTGGTCAAATATTGGAAAAATGGTCAAATTTGAGGCGAGTTGCCTTTGTAAAATATTTATCACATTAAATCGGAATGCACCAGAATCTCAAAAATTTACATTCTTTTTAGGTTTCTATGGGCTATCGATCAAAAATTTTTTTTTTTTGGAAAATTTTCAGAACCCGTTCTGAAATTTTTTATTTTTTAAAAAAGTCAATTTATCAAAAATTCGGCCACTGTTTTTTTTTTTTTAATTTTTTTTTTTTAAGTTTAGATGTTTGTCCATCCACTCAAAAAAATTCAGAAACACGTTCTTCGTTTTTTTCGAGAAAATCGCATTTGAATTTTAAATTTCATAACAATTTTTGAAATTGCTTGTATTTTCTTGTTTTAACGTTGCGAATGAGTATTATCAATTGCATAAATATTACTCATATGCTCTATTGAAACAAGAAAATACAAGCAATTTCAAAAATTGTTATGAAATTTAAAATTCAAATGCGATTTTCTCGAAAAAAACGAAGAACGTGTTTCTGATTTTTTTTTGAGTGGATGGACAAACATCTAAACTAAAAAAAAAAAAATAAAAAAACAAAGTTGCCGAATTTTTGGTAAATTAACTTTTTTAAAAAATGGAAAATTTCAGAACGGGTTCTGAAAATTAAAAAAAAAAAAAAAATAATCGATAGTTCATACAAAACTATATAAGAATGTAAATTTTTGCGATTGTGGTGAATTCCGTTTTAATGTGATAAATATTTAATCAAGGCAACTCGCCACAAATTTGACCATTTTTCAAATATTTGACCAAGCCTCCTAAGCCCAGTTTTTGAAAATTTGAAAAACCAAAAACGCAATTTTCTTAGTTCCATATAGGGCTATCCATACAATCTATTCAGAAGTTTACGACACCCATGTTTTTTTTTTCGCTGGACATTTGGTGTGGAATGCCTCATATATACTTTATGGGGTCTTAGACCAATATTTCGAGGTGTTACAAATGGAATGAAAAACTTATATATACCCTCTATCTCTAGAGTGGAGGGTATAAAAACAATTCTGTGTTAAGCAGTTGTTGCGTAAAACCATATCATACCCACCAAAAATTTTAAGCAAAAGTTTTGTTTTTTTTTTTGGAAAAGAGTTATGTTTTAAACCCGTTTATTTGGACAATTTTAATGTTTGGTTTAAGCCTACCTCAGACTATAATATTTGGACTGCAGCAAAATCGCCCAACAATTTTTATAAAAAATCGCCCAAATGTAAAATCACCCAAAAAATATGAAAAAGGACACAAGAAAAAAAAAAAAAATTACAAAACTTCGCCCAAATTTAATGAAAAAAAAAAAAAACAAAAAAGAAAAGAAAAATTACCCAAAATAAAAAAAATATTTTTTCCAAAACACATTTTTCGAAAACACATACTACCCATAAAAGCTTTATGTTGCGTAGAGCGTGAATCGTTTTCTTGATAATATAGTCGTTAAACCCATATGTAATTGAAGTAATAATATTAAGTGTGTAACTGAAATTTTGACAAAATAGAAAAAATTGGATGGAGCTCTAAATGTTAACAACAAATTTTAACAAAACCTCGCGCGATTTTTAGCTACTTGCAATTTTGTTAATTCATTACTTTCCTTTTTCTATGGCCTTCCAACAACATGCTGGTTCGATTCCCACTAGATTCTTTGACTGTTTCTCTACAAGGAAAAGGTTTAGCATTAGCTTACACTTAAAATGCAAAAGGCCATAGCTAACATTTTATAAATTTTACAGGAGAAGCAAAAAGCAGTATTCGATAAATTTTTGAATTTATTAACAACTTTGTTAGTTTTGATTGAATTGGCCTAAAATTTTGTGAGAACGTTCGTTTTGATAATATGTATCAAAATTAATCACAAAATGATTTAAAAATATTTTTCCAGTTACGTCCATTGGCGATATCGACATTCACATGGTAGTTTTTGGCTATAAAATCACTAATTCTTATTATTTGACACTAATTATTTGTAAGGACGTGTAGGTTAATAAAATACATCAGAATCAATCAAAATACCGATTTTAATATATTTTTAGTTAAGGCGTTTTGCATTTAAATTGACGATATAAATTATAGAAACAAAAAACCACGATACGCCTTCGTTGTTTCAAAAAAAAAAAAAAAAACAATGATTAACTTTTTATTTTAAGTTGGTCCGTGTTTAGAGTATTTTATTTTTCTTGTGGCTGCTCCATTAAGACATACTTCGGGTTAAAAGTTTTACCTTCAAATTCACAAAAGTTAAAAGAGGCTAATAAGAGGTTTATAAAACAAATTTTGTATGGAAATTCTATTAATAAACTTGTTATTAAACTTAAACCAAAATAAAAATGAGCTATTTTTTATATATTTTTTTTGACAATTTTTTCGTAATGAAAAACCACCCAATTCTTATATTTCGAAATTTTGCACAAAAACTATGAAAATTTGCCAAAAAGTTTTGGGTAGTTTTTCATATGAAATATGGCCCAAATTTGTGTGAACATTTTTTGGGCGAATTTTTATTTTCCTTTTTAGGCGATTTTGCCTATAGCCTTATATTTATAATAATGGCGTACGGACATAGCGCCCAAGGTCTTATCGCCCAAAACCGTAAATGTCATATCGCCCAAGCTGCTAAAAATGTTATTTCTCCCAAAACAAAATTGTCAAAAAATCCAAAATATTTTTTGGGCGAAATGTCGAAATTACTACTTCTATGATTTGTTTTTTTGTAATAAAGGTTTTCTGCGTAGCCGGCCTTCGGCCGGGCTTGGGAATTACATACTCCATGCATTAAACCCACCCTCTCTGCAAACCAAAGCTATTTTGGTTTTCAGGCCTGCTAACCTAGAAAACTTTACTTTGCGGAGAGGGTGGGTTTAATGCATGGATTTTGTAATCCCTAAGCCCGGCCGAAAGCCGGCTACGCAGAAAAACTTTAAAATATTGTGTTAAAAAAACAATATTGGTGAGTTTTATGATTATTTTTTGGGTGCTATGACATTTTATAAATTCAACATTTTGATATTTGGGTAACATGACATTTTTGATAATTTATATTAATTTAAAGAAAATTGTTAAAATACCCAAAAATAATGGTCATATCGTCCAAAAAATTTTGCAACAACAACTAACACACATTTTTTTTGGGTGGAATGACTTTTTTAAATTGGGCGATATGCACTTGGGCGCTATGTCCGTACGCCTATAATAATATCTGTCAAGATTTTGTTAAAAATCTATCAAAAGTATGATAAAACAAAATCCATATAAAACCAAGAGAAAATACGCTTTTCATAAAAGCATTTTCATGGTGCCTTCTAGAGGGGAAAAATGTAAGACCAACCTCTGTTTGGTTTCTAGAACAAACCTACGCCCTATTTCTACTCTCTAAGATAGCTTTTATACAAAAGTTAGAATTTCCTCCCGTAATGAAGTTGTGAATCTGGGGATGATACTATTATATCAAATATGTTTGCTGACTTTTTTGCTACTACTTACTCTGATGCCAAATATAACAACTCAAATAAATACCCATATCCTTTGGTCTCAAATCAATCTTTTATTTTACCATCTGTCGATCGTTCTGAAGTGTTACGTTGTTTAAAGAGTTTAAAATCGTCTTATTGCCATGGACCGGATAGTGTGCCTAGCTGTATATTAATCAACTGTGCTGAGAGTCTGTCTGCTCCTTTATCTGTGTTGTTTAACATTTCTGTTAATTATGGATACTTTCCTATGTTCTGGAGAGAATCTTATATTATTACATTATTCAAATCCGGTAGAAAATCTGATATATCAAACTACAGAGGAATCGCGAAGCTAAGCACAATTCCAAAGCTGTTTGAAAAATTCATTACTGATTTCATATGTCATCATGTCTCGCATATTTTGTCCCCTTATCAACATGTCACTAATCTTTTAAATTTAACAACTATAATTAATCGAGGATTTGTAAATGGGAAACAAACAGATGTCGTTTATACTGACTTTAGTAAGGCATTCAATAAGGTTAATCATAATCTGCTCCTGATTAAATTGGAAATTATTAGGGTTTTCCCCTAACAGTCTGAACTGGATTTCATCATACCTTTTTAATAGAAAGCAAAGTGTATGATATAAAAACTTTACTTCCAAATACATAGCTGTTAAATTCGGGGTCCCTCAAGGAAGCCACTTAGGGCCAGTTCTTTTTTCTTTATTTATAAACGATCTTCCAAATATGCACTCGAAAAAAATTAGTCCAGTTTCCTTATATAAATTGGGTAAATTTCAACAAATTCAAAAAATATACTACTATAAATTGAGTAAAGTTCCAATATTTTTAAGTAGAATTACGCATTTTGTGTAAATTTACCCAATTTATAGTAGGATACTGAAATCGTTTTAATTAGAGTGCGATAAAATATTCAAAAATATTTATGTATGCCGATGATGTCAAGATCTTTTCGAGCAATAAAAATCCGTCTGATCAAATTTTTCTACAAATGGACTTAGATCATTTCCAAAATTAGTGCAATTTAAACCTAATGGACCTTAACCTAAAAAATGTAAATCTATGTGCTTTTCTAGAAAAAAGCCTATAAAAATTAGCTACTTCTTTGATGAACAGCAACTGGAACTAGTTGATATTTTTCTGGATTTGGGAATACTATTTGATCCGAAACTTAATTTTATCTCTCATATTCATATAACAGTAAATAAGGCCAGTGGCGTACTTGCTTTCATAAAGCGGTGGGCCAAGGAGTTTAGTGATCCTTACGTTACAAAAATGCTATATACTTCTCTTGTACGACCGATTTTGGAATATGGCTCATTAATTTGGGACCCTCAATTTAACACTCACAGTAATCACATTGAATCTGTCCAAAAACAGTTTCTGATTTTTTGTTTGCGAGGTTTATCATGGATTCCGGGAGTTAATCTTCCTTCATATCCGAGTAGACTTGCTATTATAAAACTACCTACGCTCAAAAGCCGTCGAATAATGTTAAACGTACACACAGAGAAATGTTTAGTTGGAATTCCATTATTACAACGAAATTTTGATAAATCTTATAAATTTTTAGTTGTTATTGTAAATTTTTTATCACCTTACCAAATTAATAACAGCAGTAATAATTAATTATCAATCGTGACCGAATGGATGTATCAACAACTAATAATTTGGTTAATATACCCAAACTAAAAACTAGTAAAGTTTTTGAAAAATATTTAGTAAGTACAACCGTTTCTTGTAGTCTTAATTTTCCCTCTCGACCAATAATCATTTGTTTAAATTAATAAATTCCAAACACATTATGTAATAGTATCCACAACTGAAAATGTTGGTTAACTCAACCAAATTTTCAAAAAAAAAAATTATTTGTGAAAATTTTTATTAAATTATAAATTTCGGTTACAAAAGTAAAACGTCAGAAAAAGATGAAAATATTAATTAGTTAGAAGAAAAATGTTATTGTGTTCAGACGTTTTTTTTTTAAATTTTAAAATAAAATTAACGGTAAGTTGATACAACTTTCGAAATTCAAACAATTTAAATCAATAAATCTTATTTTAGATTTTTGCATACCCAACTTTAATGCAGATGCTAAAAAAGATATTTTACCCAAAAGTCGACAAAAAAATCGTTTTTGAGCCAACTATAAAAACCTATGGAACAGTTTCCCAGAAATCCACTCTCTGGAGGTAACAAATTCAAGGTTTATAAATGCCAGAATATTTAAATTAACAAAGATTCACCCAAAAAATTTTTCAGAATCGAAACTTTTTCTATAGGAAAAATGACTTAAAATCTTAGACTTTTTCTGTAGGAAAAGTGACTCAAAATCTGATACTTTTTCTGTAGGAAAAATTTCTCAGAACCTAAGACTTTTTCTCCGAATCTGAGACTTTTTCTATAGGAAAAATTTTAGAATTTGACACTTTTCCTCATTATATTAGACTTTTCCAAGAGGAAAAATTCTCAGATACTTTTACATATTTTCTTTAGAAGATATTCTATTATATTTTCTGAGATATTTTAATACAGATTCTGAGACATTCTTTCTGTAGAAAAATTCTCGGATTCTGAAATTTCTTTCTATAAAAAATCTAGAAGTCTGAGATATTTTTTCGATTTTCATTGACATTTTCTCTTTAGAGATATATTTTCACAGATTCTGAGAAAATTTTTTTTTAGAAAAATTCTTAGATTTAAAATTTTTTCTATCAAAATTATCAGCTTAATTAATTTTTTTGTATTGTATGTATTTATTTCACTTTTAAAATTATAAAATTTTTACAACCAAATAAATTAGTAAAATGGCTTGAAAAAAATATTAAAAATTTCATTTCAAAAGAAACAGTTAAAAAAAATATTGATTGGTACAACTATATAACGCTTTTTAAAATTCGATCACTCTAACCAATGTCAATTTCAACATAAAAATATTCGGTTCTTATAATAGATATTTACCGGTAGAGACAACTGAATTGGCAGTAGAGGCAACTGAATATTGTGATAGTTGGTGCAACCGCAGAAATTCAGTTGGCAAACAATTCAGTTGCAACAACTGAATCTATTTTCTGTGTGTATATTTTCTACTTAATTTAATTAATGGTCGAAGAATATGTAAAGACTTTAATGATTTATATAATTGCATTGATTTTTCTTTAAATGTTGATGTTGTAAAACGTAAAATAATACTATATTTAAATATTTAATTATGTTTTTTTGTTGTTATATAATTTGTAAATAATTTTTGGTTAAAATTTTTTAAGTCAGTAAGGATTCAATAATCCATAGACTAAATAAATAAATAAAATAAAAAAATAAAAATAAAATCCCGAAAGATTTAAAAAGTAAAAATTTTCATTGTCAACTTTCGGCACAACGTAATTTTTTTTATTTAAAGAGTTATTACTAGGGCAAATACCTTCATGCATCTTTGCAAGGCACTTGCAACTTTGAATCAAAAAATTCGAATTTCGGAAAATTTCAAAATACTAATATCTCGGCAACTACGACCGATACGACAAATAAATGCAAAGCAATTTTATAGCTTTTGAGTCGTACAACAAGACCACGTGAACGCAATTCGAGCAATTGTTTTTGAATTATTTACGTTTCAAATGTGTTGAACCTTTTGGGTCCAAAAATAACATAAAAACTCAAAAACTATTGATCGAATTACTTCCGGGTGTTTGGTGGTCTTGCTCTACGATCCAATAGCTGCAAAAATGCTTTGAAACTTTATGTCGTATCGCCGATAGTAACCGAGATATTAGCATTTTAAAATTTCCCGGAAAACGATTTTTTTTTATTAAAAGTTAGGATCCAATAGGTTCCACACATGTGTAGATGTCAACGGTTAAAAATCGATGGCGACCCTTTTTTTCGATTTCTTCGAAAGAAGCTTTCCGAGACAAATGAAAGCTTCTTTCGTGAGCAAATACTTACTCTGATACAGACGAAAGTACATACAATCAAAATAGAACCCTCCTTAAAGAAAACGTCTCAGAGTCTTAGACTGTTTTCTATAAAAATAATCTGACAATGAGACATTATTTCTTTATAGAAATTTCTCATTTCCTGCAGAAAAATAAAAAAAGTTATCCTTTATATTTTAACATTATTCTCAGGTTTTGAGAACCTGAAATATCAGATGCTGAAATACTTGTCGTAAAAGTAAATTCTTAGAAATCGAAAAATACACTTGCCTTTAAACGCAATCTTAATTTTTTTATAGAAAGCATTCTTTTTATATACAATTTCATTGGTTCTTAAACATTTTAAACTAAGGATTTAAAAAAAATCCATAGGAAAAAGAATATGTTTGCTTCAGTACAGCATCAGCACACTATTATAAGATGTTGTTCATTCTCTTCGGTTTCCTTCTTAACTTTTCTTTTCCTTCCCTTGTTTATTTTTCTATTACATCATTTTGGTGGGAGGTAGGATACCCTGCTTCCCCTGGATCTGCGCTTGCCTTTAATACACACAATACATAAACAGTTAAAATTTTGCTTGGGATTCTTGACAAATTTTTTGTTTCGTATCCATGAGTAACAGATTTGCAAAAAAAAATACAACATGTCAAAACTCTCACTGGGAGGTTAACAATAAAATTAAATTACCAACATTAAAATCATTTAAAATTCGTGTGTATTTTTTTTAGTTGTTTTACTTTTTATACATTTCTTTTTCTTAACACTTCAAAAGCTGAACAAGCGATTTTGAACACAGTATGATGTGGATTATGGTATTTATTTTTTTTTTTATTTTGAATTCAACAATAAAGTGTGCTGGCTTTGCTGAATCAATATGCAGGCGTATACTTGATATTCAATTCACAAATAAAGAAAATATTGTGTATACGACATGGTGTCCCTTTTTGAGAAAACCCACGTAATGAATATTGAAAAATAAAAGACAGAGTCCACCAGGGCCTCACAAAGAATGTAAGTGGCTCAAATTATTTTTTTTTTATTAAAATCGACTACACAGCGAAACAAAAGTAATGCAGGCAATTTCATATAGCAAATATGCTTTGTTGGAATATGTAAATTACAGGGACCAAAAATAACCGTTATGATTTCATAAAAATCAACCAAAAAAACTAAAAAAAGTTTGTTAATTATTCAACAGCAAATATATGAAGACACATTTTAGTTAAAAATTAACAAAAATTTGCAAAGATTTCTTAAAATTAATTTTTATTTTTTTATTCAAACTTTTCGGTTAATATTTGGATTTTTATTTTCAACCTAAAAATAAAAGTTATTTTTTGATTTGTTTATTTAATCAAGAAATAACTTTTATTTCGATTTTTATTTTATTCAATCAATTTTGTAGATATATTTTACAAACTAATATGTGCATATGAATTGAAGAGCTGATTTTAAATGTGAGAATTTTATTCAAAACTTTTTATACTTTTCCATAATCTCTACAAAATCTGCAAAGCCCTATTATATCAAAAGACATTCCGGACGTTGGGCATTAAAGGCTGATTTTAGGGAAAATGTGGCAAATTAAATACAAATTTTGGTCCAAAATTCTGATTAGAATCTTTGGACCAAAATCGCGTGTTTAGGGTTCTAAAATATTTTTTTTTTGTAATGTATACAAGATTTCTATTCATATTTTCAAGACATATCATATTAATGGGCATTCAAAAACGAAGCATCCGGAAATAATCATTGAGAAAAGTATCGATGGCCATTTTGCCCATAATGCTGTTTTAGGGAAAAATATGATTAAAATCGCTGTTTTAGGATCATAAAATATTTTGCCATTGTCTACACAAGATTTTAAAAATTTTAGTCCAACAAGAATTTATTACAGAAAGCAACATCTGTGGACCAAGTCCCGGTTTTAGAATTATTAAAATATTTTGTCCATAAATTACGCGAAACTTTGAGCAAATTTAACAAAACAAATCATACGAATTTTGATCAATAATTAGGCCGCTGTTCCAAAAAAAGTAATTCACATAAAAAATGTGAAAATGAAAATTTCCGAATTTTTTTGGTGTTCTAGATTTCACATCCGAATTTCTTTTTCGTTTTGTTTCACATAAATAAAATTTTGTGAAAGTAAAACGAATGCACTTTTTTCCTTATAATTTTTTAAATTTCAATTATTCGATTTCAACTTTGAATGAAAACGTGATAAAAAAAACACTTATCTTGATTTCATGTGATTCGGAAATTTTCATGTGAATTGAAAAGTTGTGAAAGACAGAACAGAGGCCTTAATTTCTTTGCGCGCTGTTTGTCTTAAACATTTTTGTATTCACAATTTAATTACACAATCCGCTCTTTATTGGCCATCGTCACTTTTCTTAAAGACTATTTGCGGATGCTTCAAAATGTATTTTTGTTAAACAAATTTCGCTTTATATACATACAATATTTTCAATTTTAGTGGTGTTTTTGTCGTCCCAAATATAAAATTTTCATACAAATTTTTGTCTATATACGCTTAGCTAAGACATCAAATTTAAAAGTGCTTAAAAATTAAGCACTTATAAAAATGTTACCAAGTTTTGAAAATATTTATCTATTGACTTTATCTACGTATGTTTGAATTGTCAAATGTATTTATAAAAATTATCAAAAAAATTATTTTAAAATAAAAAAACAAAAAAAATTTAAAAAATAATCAACAATCCAATGGCTTCCATTAAATGGAATGGTGTCCAGCAACTGTTGCCCGTACTAATTATCTTTTTCTACATTCGAATTATCTAAGGAGATGGCTTTTCTGTTTGTTCATAGAAAGTACTGAAGGCTGCAAAAGAGAAAGTCCACAACAAATTACTGCAGCATGTTACAAAACAATAACCTTTTTAGTTTGGTTATTAAACATATTCACCTAATCCCTTGGATTTTAATAAAATGAAACATCTTAAATATGTTAAGAAATCTGTGTTTTTTATTTTTAAATAATTTTTTACTGAAGACCACATGATTCTGAGATACATATAAATTTTAAAGGACAATATTAGAATCTGTTTATTGGATTTAAATGCAATTGAAGGAAATACCTTCATGTACTCGTGTTATATGTGTTTTATTGGACCAGACCATAGTGACTCTGGGGAATACTTTTGGTGGTTGTAGGTAAACCTTAAAAAGTCTAAAGAGACAACTTTGGTTGATATCTCTAAGGCAAAGAATTCTTTGTGCTAACACTGCCATTCATACACTTCTATTTGTTATGGAGGTTTTTGTTGGATAATTTTCAATAATTTATAATGTACATATTTTTTTTTTCAAATGTCAATTTATTTAAAAGTGGTGTCTAATTTTATAAAAATCAAAAGTGATGCCAAATCAAATAAGTTAAGCGGTTATGTTGTTTTATTTGAAGCGGATTATCTAAGCGTTCATAGGTATCGACAAAAACACCACTTTTGTTAGAATTTTATTTTATTTATTTGAAAGTCAAATAAATTTGTTTGTTTTATTTTTGTTATTTATTTTGATTTTTATATTTGGTTATAAAATAACCGTTATTATATTTCAAATAATAAAAATCAAAATATTGATTGAATATTTTAAATTTTAAAATAAAAATCGTTAGCAAACTGTTTGATTTTTGTTGAAATATAAAAATTTTAAAGTAATTAAAAGTTAGTAATTTTTTTAAATATAAATTATTACCGTTATGTCCCTGGTAAATTAAGAAAATTAAAAATATCATATGTTACTTGTTTTATATCGATTTTCAATAGTTACGGTTAATACGACTGTGCTTAGAGTTTTTCTTTTCCCGGACTTTTTTATTTCCCGGGAAAGCGGGATTCATTTTTAAATTTCCCGGGATCCCGGGAATTCCCGCAAAACTAAAAATCCAAATTTTTTGTCAAAAAAATATATAAAAAACCTTCTGAATGCAATCACACTATTTATAATGGCCCTGTTTTTTGCAGACCGGATTAAGATTATGATTAACTTGATTTAGTTAAAAAATGGGTCAAATGAAGTTCAATTTTTTTTTTTTTTAATTTTTTTCTGAAATTAAATACAATTAGTAAATATAAACAGAAAAACAAATTAAGCTTTGTCCAAAATGTAAAGAATGAAAAATAAATTTAG
Source organism: Pegoplata infirma (assembly GCA_963921195.1). Classification (NCBI taxonomy): domain Eukaryota; kingdom Metazoa; phylum Arthropoda; class Insecta; order Diptera; family Anthomyiidae; genus Pegoplata; species Pegoplata infirma. Next base: position 30,245 of record CAWUER010000374.1, on the reverse strand, counting down.
TTAAATTCTAGGATTAACTCAGATTTATTTATACCATTTTTATACCCTCCACTTAGTGATAGAGGGTATATATAAGTTTGTCATTCCGTTTGTAACTCATCGAAATATCGGTCTGGCACCCCATAAAGTATATATATTCATGATGACCGATCGATTTTAAGACATTCTAGCGATGCCCGTCTGTCTGTCTGTCTGTGGAAAATGCTATCACGGACAAAATATTGCACAGAGATGACTGAAACTTAACATATTTATTGGAAGTTCTCCCGAGAAGTTTGGCATTGCATTTGAGCGATATCGGTTCAGCGGTTCAAAAGTTATGAACGAAAATGTAAGCACACCTCAAAAATTTCAGTACATTCTACATAACCTAAAAATACAAAATGCTTTAATTCGGCTTCTGGTTGACATATGTGAACATAATTGAACACCAAATGGTATTTAAACAAGTACAAACATATTTTTTGACAAAAAATAAAAAACTCGCGGATTTTTTTTTACCAAAATTTTTTTTCGCGGAAATTTTTTTTTCAATTTTTTTTTTTTTTTTAAAGTAATTTCCTTTTAAATAAAGTTTTTTGCAATAATCTTTTTGAAATTGTGGAGGGTATCACTACATTCGGCAAGGTCGAATTTAACTTTTTTCCTGTTTATATTAACTAATTAGATGTAGATTCAGAAAAAAAAATATAAAAAAAATTTCTGGACTTGATTCGACCCATTATTAAAAAAATTTTAAAATTCTGGTTTCTAGAAGAAAAACCCGTTAATTTCAGAGTCATTCCTTACACAGATCTTATATCAATTTATCGATTTAAAAAGAATCATGTCCAGAGACATAAATATTTTCTATCGAAACAAAGAAAATTTCTCAGCTTCTGAAAAAAGTATCAGGTTCTGATAATTATATCCTATCGAAGATTTAGATATTGTGAGACATTTTATGACATTTTTTAGCTAGGTCTTTCTTGAAATACTTTTTGGGCTCACCTACTCCCTGCATACGTTTCTGCCAACAATTATCAAGAAGTTTAATAAAATCTCTAAAAAATCACATACAAAATAATGAATAGAAGTCGAAAAATCAACCATTTCAAAGAAACGAAAATTCCCGGGAATTCCCGCTCTATTTCCCGGGATTTCGGGATCGAAAATTTACGGGAATTCCCGGGAATTCCCGGGACGGGAAACTCTAACTGTGCTACAAAAAAAACAAAATCGTATGGTGTAAGTCTCGTCAAAAATATCAAAAAATGACCATCAAACTTGCCAGATATCTTCAAATTTTAAAGTTATTGGCAAAAAACGTTTTTTTGTGACTTTTCAACGGATTTTAAAATTTTTAATTATTTTAGATAGACGAAGGATAGGACTTTTAATTTGTATAAATTGGCAAATACATGTAAGAAAGATATGTATTGATTTTGTCTAAAATATCTATTTATTTTGGTTATATTACTAAACTTTTTTTAGATTATCGATTTTTTTTGCTATAGTTCGTTAAACAAAATTCATATTTATAAAATTATTCTTATAGAAAATTTAATTCTGAATATGATGAGCTTTATGCTGCAAATAACCGAATAACAAGTGACATAATTGTGATAATTTTCCAAAAAAAGAAAAATAAGACTTTGCATAAAACTCCGTTCGGATAACCCAGGTAAAAATATAAAAGGAACACTATTAGGTTTTTGGCTCTCTGAATCCGAAAGTGATATTGATAGTACTCTATCATATTAGGTTTTTGAGATAACAAGATATGTTAAATATTTCAAAAACCTGACACGATAGACCAATTTTAAGACTTATATTCTAAGAATTTTGCATAGAAAAAATATCTCAGATTCAAAAAATGTTAAAATATATCAGGTTCTCCGAATTTTTCTATTGAAAAAAATATCTCAGACTCCGAGAAATTTTCTATGCCATGAATAATATGCCATCCCCTTTAGATTAAAAAAAAAGAAAAAAAAACCGTTATTAAAATTAAGTAGGCTGGTGCCTCTAGGCCCATCTGAGCCCAGGGGTTCTCGTTTGTGTGGGTACTTAATTTCAAGTAAGTTGAACAAAAAAAAGTTTTTCTGTGTAGCCGGCATTTGGCAGGGCTTGCGGATTACAAATTCCATCTTTTGACGACTGTGGGCAGGATCCTCACCCTCTACGAAAAATATGTTTTTTTTTTTGTGTAGCAGGATTTACGCGTTTAATTTTGTTTAAGTATTAAAAAATGTTTGAAATAGTGCAAAGGTATGATACGCGGCACCTTTGAACTATTTATTTTTTTTTGTCGCTAAAATAAGCTTTTCGGCATCATTAGGCTTTATTTTTTCCACATTTTCAACTGATATGGCTTTATTTTCACTTTGGTTCAGTGTTGCCACCTCATGTGTAATTACACATATCATGTGTATTTTTTTTTTTTTTTCATGTGTAGCCCATGTGTAATCGTCTGCATGTGTAATTCATGTGTAATTTGAAATTTTTACTTTTTTGAGCATTTTTTTTTCAAAATTTGTTTGAACAAAACTTTTATCAGATTTTTCTGAAGAAATGGTTATTTAAACGAAATTCTCTGTCATTTAGTTTTAAAAAAATAACAGAATTTTTTTAATTGTTCTGCTGATTCTGTTAGCTGAGTTAACAAAAATATGAACATTTCAGCTGATTATTTTGAAATTTTACAGAAATTGTTTTTTTTTATTTTTGTGAAATTTTAACGATTAAAAATTGTCAAAATAAAAAAATAACAGACTTTTTTGATAATTTTTCAAAAATAGTTATCATTAGTATTTTTCAAAATTTTATTAAAAAAAAAACTATTGAAAAACAGCATAACAAAAAAAAAATTGATTTGAAAAAAAAAAAGAAACAATAATTTAAAAATAACGACTATAAGTCGCCCTAAGTGCCAATTATCAGTATCTTTGGAAAAACGGCAATACCTAACATTTGTGTCTAAAATATAGACCATGTCTGGCAATTTTTGCAAAAATAAGTACTTAGATCAGAATTGATGAAGGAGAGGAAGAAGAATAATGATTACTAAAAATAAAAGTTTGTTTACACATAATTAAAATAACAAGTCTTCTGTTAGAAAAAACAACAGCAACAACCACACTCGAATTGAAAAAATCAGATTTAGTTGATACTTGCTTAACAGCCTACTTGGCGTATCGGTCTAGAGTGATTGTACGTTACAAGCAGTTAATAGCAAATTATTACAGATGATGATGAGTTCAATCCTTGTAGGCTGTGATCTGTAAATAATTTTCACATATAGAGTTTTATTGACTATTAACTAAATAAATTTGACATTAAAAGTTTTTCTGAAGATTATTATAACTGGATAATATGAAACTAGTAAGAAACAAACCAGGATGTCTTAAATTTTTAGAAAAATTAAAATTTTTCTTTCACACTTTTCTCAATTCAAAACCATATGCAACAAAGTGTTTCTATGAAATAAGCAACCTTTTTTTGCCATTTTTTTTCTTAAAAATTTAGCAATATTTTCGTTTATGTTTATGCTCAAAATTTTTTACTTTAAAAATACATTTAAGATGTTAAGATTTTTTATCAAGTCTGCAGATTTTTCTGCTTTAATCAGCAGGGGTTTCGGTTAAAATGAGCAGATTTTTAGCTGAAATAAATATATTTTTTTTGCTGTTTTTCAGATTTTCTTCTGATTTGACTTAGATTATCCAGACAGAAATTTCGCATAAAAACTATAAATCGTAGGTTTTTTGAGCAGTAAAATCAGACTTACACAATGTCCAGTTAGCTGTTAACTGTCCATTTAATCGACTTAGGGCGGATTACTCAATGAAAAGTTAGCTGCTAACTGCCGATTTAACGGAGCCTTATGTCAAAATTTGTATGTATTTGTATAAAAAGTAAAATTTAACGGAGAGTTATTTTTTAACCGTTATATATTCAAAATTTACAAAAAAAAGTTATTAAAAAAAGCATGTGTAATTCGTGATTTCATGTGTAACTTTCGCAAGATCCATGTGTAATTCGTGATTTCATGTGTAATTTTGGCATGATCCATGTGTAATTTACGATTTTGTTGGTGGCAATACTGCTTTGGTTGCAAAATCAATACGACTTTATTGCTCGATCGATTCAGAGCACCAAAACTAACATTATAAATGATTCATATACTGACAAAAAATCCCGCCTTATATGTTCGAAAACGTTCGTACATTGTACGAAAAAAATTCGTTAAGCACAACAAATTCTTGGTAAGTGGGGGGGGGGGGGGAGATAAGGCGTATGGCCTTATTGCATATGGCTTTATTAAGCGTTCATACATAATACAAACGTTTTCGAAGTACTGAAAGAAGTTCCGGCGGAACTTTTTGTCAGTGTACGAATCATCTATTACGTTATTTTTGGTGCGCTGAATACATTTGACGCAGGCACGACTCCATGGAAGGAAATACAATTTCCCAACCCCACGCCCAATTTAAGACCAAAAAAAGAAGGAAATGAAAAATGAAAGGAAAAAAAGATCAAAGGAAAGAGAAAAAAGGAGAGACGAAATGGGAAGAAAAATATCAATGAACCCAATGAAACAGCTTTTCATATTGATGAAAAAAAATAATGAAATGTTACAGTAATTTCAGTCCAATGTAACATGTCATCAATATTATTATTATTAAAAATAATAAAGAAATAGTGAGAGTGAGTGTTATATTCGGCTGTGCCGAAACTTTTATGCACTCCAAAATGTAAAAAAAAAACCTTAAAAAATCCATGGGCTTTTTTTTGGAAGGGTTTTGGGGCTTTGGTGGGACACGTTGGGGGACACCTTCTCCTTACGGTAGATGTTATCAAATGGATTTATTATCACTCTTGAAATTAATTAATCCAATAAATCATTATAAAAAATATTTTTTATATATCCATTTCCAAAAAGGTGGCTGAACCTTTTTTTCCAATTACATAAAAATGTTGAATTTGCTTAACAAAAGTACAAACCCCCTGCAAAAATTTTCCGTTTATATATCCTCCAACCACATTATGGGGGTACACCCACTTTGCCATTCCGTGTGTAACGCATTGAAATATCGCTCTAGGACCCCATAAAGTCCCAGTTGGCAACGTCCTCGAGCCATCCTCAGTGACGGAGCGGTGACATGTCAGAGTCACTGCTGACATCCACAAGACATCTCTATGTACTGGGTTGAGGACAGTTTCATACAAATTTTCAACATGTCCTCACTCAAAGTCAGCATTGGTCATGGCTGACCTTCTGGGGACATGTCACCTAAGACTTCTTTGGAGAAATGTCTAATGTAGGTCATGCGAAAATACAAAAAAAAATCGTATTTCCTTTAGTTTTTACTTTTATCCATTTTCCTTTATAAATTATCTTTCTCATATTTAGAAAAAACTTTTCGCCTTTTTTTGTCCCAACTGGATTTGAACCTGAACCCTCCAGCTTAGTAGTCCCACACCTAACTACTTGTTCCAAACATTATTTTAAAAATTGTTTGTTTACTTTTTACTTTTATTCTACTCGTTAGATTTTGATTTTATTTTAAATAAATTGATAATATTGCCATCTTTTTCTTGGAAATTGAAGAGTTGCCCAGATTTTAAATTCTAATTTAATATACTGCTATTCTGAAGACATTTCCTTTTAGACGTCTTAGATGAATTGTTCACACTCTTAAAGCAAACATTCAGTGCTAACAATGTTAGGACATGTCATCAAGGATTACCTATGATTTGTCAGAACCTGAAGACATTTCCTCAATGAATCACTGTGGAAATTTCCTCAGTGACATTTTCCAACTGGGTATATATGTTATTGATCAGTGATCGATTCTAAGACATGCTAGCGATGTCCGTCTGTCCGTCTGTAGAGGACACGATGCAGTCTAAAATAAAAGAGCTAGACTTTCTTAGTTAATATGTCTTATGGTCTTAGACAGGTTAAGTTCGGAAATGGGAAAAATCAGAGCAAGGGGAAAAAAGTTCCCCCTTGGAGAACTAAACCAACCTCAAACAAGTGAGAGGTCTGTGCCAAATCTTTTATACCTTCCTACACGTTACAAAAAAAAAAACAGGGGCGTCTTTTTTTTTGGGTGGGTTCGGTGGTGGAAGACCACCTTCTTGGATCCAAATACAGGACTTTGAACTTCTTCTGACATAAAAAATGTTTCGTTTGCTAAGCAAAAGTAGAACAAATCTATAAAAAAATTATTTTTTTCAGAAGTTGGTTTAGTTCTTAAAGGGGGAACTTTTCCCCCGTAGTCCGATTTTGCCCATCTCCGAACTTAGGTTAGGTTAGGTCAGGTTGTAAGTGGCTGCTGACGTTTTACGTCAACACACGTAGACTCTGAGGTCCATTGTGATACCACGGGATCGTAATAGGTTTCCCTACTAGTCCCTGTCGTTAAACCAGTTTGAGCTTCTTATGAAACTCCTTAGATGTTGAATTTTGACATCCGACAAATCAGAAAGATCGTACAGCTCACTACACCATTTCCAATTTTAATTCAGAAAATACAAATTATATTTCAAAAATTTCCAATTATATTTCAGAAATTTCCAATTATATTTCAAAAATTTCCAATTATATTTCAGAAATTTCCATTTATATTTCAAAAATTTCCAGTTATAATTCAAAAATTTCTAAATATAATTCAAAAATTTCCAATTATAATTCATAAATTTCCATTTATAATTCAAAAAATTCCAATTATATTTCAAAAATTTCCATTTATATTTCAGAAATTTCCATTTATATTTCAAAACTTTCCATTTATATTTCAGAAATTTCCATTTATATTTCAGAATTTTCCATTTATATTTCAGAAATTTCCATTTATAATTCAGAAATTTCCAATTGTATTTCAGAAATTTCCATTTGTATTTCAAAATTTTCTAAATGCTTTTCAGAAAATTCCATTTGTATTTCAAAAATTTCCATTTATATTTCAAAATTTTCCAAATGCTTTTCAGAAAATTCCATTTATATTTCAAAAATTTCCAATTATATTTCAAAATTTTCCAATTGTATTTCAAAAATTTCCATTTGTATTTCAAAATTTTCCAAATGCTTTTCAGAAAATTCCATTTGTATTTCAAAAATTTCCATTTGTATTTCAAAATTTTCCAAATGCTTTTCAGAAAATTCCAATTGTATTTGAAAAATTTCTATTTATATTTCAAAATTTTCCAAATGCTTTTCAGAAAATTCCAATTGTAATTCAAAAGTTTCCATTTATATTTCAAAATTTTCCATTTATATTTAAGAAAATACAAATTGTATTTCAAAAACTTTCTAATTAAATTTAAAAAATTGTAAGTGTAGTTCCCTACACTTTGTAGTTATTATAAGTTCATTATAATTTATGATAAATTATCAAAACTTGCAGACAATCTTAGTCTTCCTTTGTGGAGGATTGTGGAGTATAATGAGAAATTTGAAAAAAATACAACAAAACCGATAAGCATTAAGAAAACCCTTTATTTGTGTTCCCTTCGAGACGTTTAGTGACTATGATGGTGTATAGGGTTCCGGATAGTTTGATAGTTTCTATAATTTTTTTATCATAAAAAATACACTTACAATTTTCTGAATAAAATTAGAAACTTTTTGAAATACAATTTGTATTTTCTTAAATATAAATGGAAAATTTTGAAATATAAATGGAAACTTTTGAATTACAATTGGAATTTTCTGAAAAGCATTTGGAAAATTTTGAAATATAAATAGAAATTTTTGAAATACAATTGGAATTTTCTGAAAAGCATTTGGAAAATTTTGAAATACAAATGGAAATTTTTGAAATACAAATGGAATTTTCTGAAAAGCATTTGGAAAATTTTGAAATACAAATGGAAAATTTTGAAATACAATTGGAAAATTTTGAAATATAATTGGAAATTTTTGAAATATAAATGGAATTTTCTGAAAAGCATTTGGAAAATTTTGAAATACAAATGGAATTTTCTGAAAAGCATTTAGAAAATTTTGAAATACAAATGGAAATTTCTGAAATACAATTGGAAATTTCTGAATTATAAATGGAAATTTCTGAGATATAAATGGAAAATTTTGAAATATAAATGGAAATTTTTGAAATATAAATGGAAAGTTTTGAAATATAAATGGAAATTTCTGAAATATAAATGGAAATTTTTGAAATATAATTGGAATTTTTTGAATTATAAATGGAAATTTATGAATTATAATTGGAAATTTTTGAATTATATTTAGAAATTTTTGAATTATAATTGGAAATTTTTGAAATATAAATGGAAATTTCTGAAATATAATTGGAAATTTTTGAAATATAATTGGAAATTTTTGAAATATAATTGGAAATTTCTGAAATATAATTGGAAAATTTTGAAATATAATTTGTATTTTCTGAATTAAAATTGGAAATGGTGTAGATCCCAGTGAAGCAAGTCGCTGACCAGAAAGCGCCGGGCAATGGCAAATAAAGTGTTCGATAGTTTCCAACTCCTCTTCATCCATGCAACTTCGGCAAAAGTCATTCGACGGCAGATTTAACCGCTCTGCGTGCTTCCCTATAAGACAGTGTCCGGTAATTATAGAAACCACCGTCGAAATCTCTCCTCTTGGAAGCGATATCAGCTCACTTGTGCGCCCCTGATTAAGAGAAGGCCAAATCAGTCGTGTTGTCTCACACGTCCATCCATTTGCCCATCTTTGATTAGTCTCCGTCGCAGAACAAAGCCGTAGGTTTTGCTTGCAAGTTTCTAGAGGCATACCAACACATTCCAATTCTGTTGGAACCTGTAAGGTAGTTCCTAGCCTTGCAAGCTCATCGGCTTTGCAATTCCCTGGAATGTCTCTGTGCCCTGGGACCCATATGAGTCGTATGTTAAACTGCTTGGCCATCTCATTTAAAGACGTGCGGCAGTTAAGGGCAGATATTGTTTTCAGAAACATTGAATCCAGGGACTTGACCGCGGCTTGACTGTCAGTATAGATGTTGACTGCGGTTGTAGACAAGACATTGCAGCTCAACCAGTCAGCCACTTCCTTTATTGCCAGCATCTCTGTCTGGTAAACACTGCAATGATCTGGCAATCTACGAGCCAGGCTCAATCCAAGCTCTTCCGAATAGACCCCAAAGCCCACTTGTTCGTGCAGCCTCGATCCATCTGTGTAAAAATTTATGGTAGCTCCACTTCCCGGAGTATCCCCCATCCAAGACTCCCTGGATGGTATCATAGTGGTAAAGTGGCGCTCAAAGAGGCTCAAAGAGGGAGCACAATCCACATTTTGTGGTATTGTTATCTTTTTCAAGATCGCGCTATGGCCACAATCGCTGCTCCTCCATTGCAGCGTGCTATTAAGTCGAATTGCCTACGCAGCTGCATACTGCCTACCCAATATGTCCAAGGGTATCAGGTGAAGGAGGATTTCTAATGCAGCCGTAGGTGTAGTACGAAGAGCACCAGTGATGCACATTGACGCCATTCTCTGTACCTTCGTGATAAAGACACAGTTCGCTTTTGTTTCTAAAGCATGCCACCAGACAATGATTCCATACAGCAAAATTGGACGCACCACTGCTGTATAGATCCAATGAACGACTTGAGGGCTAAAACCCCATCGTTTTCCAATGGCCCTTTTACAGGAATACAAAGCAATCGTTGCTTTTCTCACCCGTTCCTCAATATTACGCCTGAAATTCAGCTTCTTATCTAGAAATACTCCAAGATACTTGGCTCCATCTGAGAAGATGATTTCAGTACCGTCCAGAGAAATAGGATCGAAAGCAGGAATCTTATTTTTCCTTGTAAATAAAACAAGCTCTGTTTTACTAGGATTAACTCCTAGACCACAGTCTCTTGCCCATTTAGACAGATCTTTCAGAGAACCCTGAAGAATGTCCCGCAATGTTGGCAGATGCTTCCCCTTTACCGCTATCGCGACATCGTCAGCATATGCGACAACATGACAACCACGTGCTTCGAGAGATAGCAGCATTGAATTCAGTTACAGGTTCCAAAGAAGCGGCGAAAGAACACCTCCTTGTGGTGTGCCCCTATTGACAAATCGAGATATGACGGACGCTCCCAATTCAGACGTTATACGTCTACTGGCAAGTAGGCTTTCCACCATTAAAACGATTTCACGCTTTACTCCCAGACCAGACAATGCCAATATTATCGATTCTGGGATGACATTATTAAAAGCCCCCTCAATATCAAGAAAGGCCACCATAGTGTACTCCTTTACCGAAAGCGATCTCTCGATGGTACCAACGAGCTCATGAAGAGCTGTTTCCGTTGATCGTCCCTTGCTGTATGCATGTTGCTTTGTCGAAAGCAGCCTCGGGTCAATCACTCTACGCAAATAAGAGTCTATCATTCGTTCCATTGTCTTTAACAAAAAAGAAGACAGACTAATTGGTCTGAAATCCTTCGGAGCTGTGTGTGAACTTTTCCCAGCCTTCGGGATAAATACGACTCTGGTATCCCTCCATTTTAAAGGAATATACGACCAGTTGATGCATGCTGTGTATAGATTATACAGCAACGGGGCTATATAGTCCGACACTTGCTGCAACTCAGCCGGGATTATACCATCAGGTCCCGGGGATTTATAGGGCCTGAAGCTTTTTATCGCCCAGATTAATGTTGGAATATTTATTATTTCCGAAGCAATTTCAGATGCTTGGGCGTCAGAACGTTCCAAAGCTTGAAACGGCGTCATGGAATTGCCCGGAAAATGCGTGTTTAAAAGGAGATCCAGCGACTCTCCACTGGAGGAAGACCACACCCCATTAGGATCTGAACTTAACCAGCCTATGAGCGTCTACACTCAAAATATTTTGTAGGCAAAAACAAATGAAAAACACACTTAAAACCAGTGAATAAACAATTGAAAACCATCCCAGTAATTATTCATTTGTTTTAACAAACATCAACATTTATTTTTTACTGTTGACAAAATTTTCTAAAATTAATAACATTAAACATTAAAAAATTACGTTTTTTTACTCTTTTTTACCAACAAATTCGAAAAAAATAACCAACGAAAACATTAAAAATTAATGATAGTTCTGTTATTTTTACCAACAAATTTAAAAAAAATTAACCTACGAAAACAATAAAAATGAATGATTTCGTAGGTAATTTTTTACAATTTTTTATTGAAATATTTTTTTAAAAATTTTTAATAAAATTTTTGGGGAATCGATCCCGCAATCAACTACATTCTGGCCAGACACTCTAACCATCGTGCCAAAGTCACTTGATACAAACATGTTTTTATATTTCTATAAATAATTTTTTGATTTTTTTTTCTACAAAAAAATAACTGATTTGTGTAGGTAAAAACTAATGATATTTCATTAAAAAATACCAACAATTTAAAAAAAAATTACTTACACAAATCATTAAAAATCAAAAGAATAATCAGTAGTTTTTACTTACAGAACAAAAATAAATGACTTTAAAAATTAAATGTTAATGAAAGTCTTTATTTTTAAGTGTGTTATTTTTGAAACAAAGGACTGAAGTAGTCATTAATAAAAACTGAACATCAAACAAATGTTTTTTCTTTTAAAAACGACTAAACGGAAAACTTTTTAAATAAACTACAAACAGTTAATGACATAATTTTTTGAGTGTAGCTCTTTTATTTTGGACTGTATCGTGTCCTCAACAGACGGGCGGACAGACAGGCAGACGGACGGACGGATATCGCTAGAATGTCTTGGCATAGATCACTAATCAATAATATATATACATTATGGGGTCCCCGACTGATATTTCGATGCGTTACACACGGAATGGCAAAGTGAGTATACCGCCATAATGTGGTTAGAGGGTATAAAAAACGTCAAAATTTTTGCAGGTTTTTTTTATTTTTTTTTTTTTAAGCAAATGCAACAATTTTATGTAATGGGAAGTTTAAAATCCTGCATTTGGGCTAGGGTGGTTCTTAACCCTTTCACTACCGACTTTTTTTGGCTAGGAATTTATTGACAAAAATTTGTGAAAATGTAGATCTATGCAAATTAAAAACATTTTGTTGATTTCGTTGGTCTACCGCGCCCCCTAGCGGAGATATTTCCAACCAAACTTAAAGCTTGCACATGCAATAACTCCCGAACGAGTGAACATTTTTCCGAAATTTGAATTTTGTATTTTTTGTACCGAAAAGTTCTAAAAAATCCGCTTTTAGTTAAGCTTGTACGATTATTATTCAATTTTTGAGAATTTTTTAACGTTTATTTTGTTTTGCAATTTTTTTACGTTATTTGAAAAATTTCCATTTTGCCAACAAATATTGGGTGTAGAGCCCACCGGATTGCAAATTTATTTTTCCGAACACATCTATCGTAAAGATAACCCTTCAATGATCAATCTTGTCCAAACAGAGCACAAAAATGTTGGACGGTTTATTTTTAATGATTTTTTAAAGATGTGTACACTAGGGGTATAACCAAAATAAGAACCTATCATAACGGTATCGGCAATGTTATACTGATAACAAAAAACGTTATCCGGGGTCATTTTGATCCAAAAACCTTCGGCACCGATTGCAATTTCTAAAACACCTCAAATTTTAATTTTTGTATGTTTTATGGTGGGAATCCGTCCCTTTCAACGTAATTTTGTTTTCCGTCGTTTTACAACAAAAATAAAACAAGAAAAAATTAGCAGTATGATTTTCAACGTTTGAAACATGGGTTGAATGAATATTTGAAACAAAATATTAGCAAAAACTTCATCGCGATCGGTGCCGAACCTTTTTTAACATTCGCGAAAAAAAGAGGACGCACTTCTTATTGATTTTCTATGTACTTTCTCACTATGATAGCTCCTTTTTGATGTTTTCAAAAATATGCAAACACACAGAAAATAGATTCAGTTGTTGCAACTGAATTGTTTGCCAACTGAATTTTTGCGGTTGCACCAACTATCACAAAATTCAGTTGTCTCTATTGCCAGTTGTCAGTTGTCTCTACCGGTAAATATCTATTATAAGAACCGAATATTTTTATGTTAAAATTGAAATTGGTTAGAGTGATCGAATTTTAAAAAGCGTTATATAGTTGTACCAATCAATATTTTTTTAACTGTTCTTTTGAAATAAAATTTTTAATATTTTTTTCAAGTAATTTTATTAATTTATTTGATTGTAAAAATTTTATAATTTAAAAAGTGAAATAAATACATACAATAGAAAAAATAAATTAAAACAGATAATTCTGATAGAAAAAATAAAAAATTTAAGAATTTTTCTAAAAAGTTCCGAAACTTTTCCTATAGGTTCTGGGAAAATTTTCCTACGGAAAAGGTCTCAGATTTTAAGGCTTTTTCCTACAGAAAAGTATCAGATATTGAATCATTTTTCCTATAGAAAATGTATCCGATTCTGAGAATAGTTTTGAGTGAACCTTTGTTAATTTCAATATTCTGGCATTTATAAACCTTAAATTTGTTACCACTCTCTGGACATTTTGGACTCTAAGGATTTCTTGAAAACTGCTCCATAGGTTTTTATTGTTGGCTCAAAATTGATTTTATTGTCAACTTATGGATTAAATATCATCTTTAGCATCTGCATTAAGGTTGCGTGTGCAAATATCTAAAATAAAATTTATTTAATTAAATTGTTTGTATTTCGGCAGTGGTATCAACTTACCGTAAAAGTTTGTAACATTTTTTACGGAATTTTACATGAGTTTTATTTTAAAATTTAAAAAACGTCTGAACACAATAAAATTTTTCTTCAAACTGATTACTATTTTAATTTTTTTGACGTTTTAGTTTTGTAATCGAAATGAAATCCTAACGACCAATTATTAGTTAAGAATACCAATACAAATTTATAATTTAGTAAAATGTTTCAAAAATAAAAAAATATTGAAAATTTGATGAAGTTAACCAACATTTTCAGTTGTGGATACTATTACCTAATGTTTTTGGAATTTATTAATTTAAACAAATGATTATTGGTCGAGATGGAAAATAAAGACTAAAAGAAACGGTTGTACTTACTAAATATTTTTCAAAAACTTTTTTAGTTTTTAGTTTGGGTATATTTACCAAATTATTAGTTGTTGATACATCCTTTCGGTCACGATTAATTATTAATTATTACTGCTGTTATTTATTTGGTATGGTGATAAAAAATTTACAATAACAGCTAAAAATTTATAAGATTTATCAAAATTCCGTTTTCATAATGGAATTCCAACTCAACATTTCTCTGTGTGAATGGTTATATCCCTAGTGTACACTGTAGTGTACAAGGGGAGTGAAAGGGTTAAAAAAAAATGTTGGATTTTTGTACGGGATGCCCCCTCAGTTTATTAAGAGTCATGAAAAAGTAATGCCAAAATTTTTTCGAAATTTTCGAAAAGGTTCTTAAGGTCGCACCGGGCGCTTGAAGTTCGGGACCTGGGACAAAAAAAAAAATTATATAAAAAAAAAATTTTATATAATTTTTTTTTTAAAAAAAAAAAAAAAATTTATAAAAAAAAATTTTAATTAATCATTATGAAAACGGTTTTATTTAAAAATTGACCCTAAGTATTTAATTAAAAATTTATAGATTTATTGGACATATTTAACCCTTCGCTACGTAAGGTCAAAAAAATGTTGTTTTTCTGAGATCATGCCCAAATCCGCAATTTCATGGTTTTCAAAATTTTATTCACTTAAATTTAAAAATCTTCAAATTTTATTGATAAATTTCATTGAATACATCTTGGAGAATACATGTTTAATTTTGGGTATTTTTCGCTCTTTCCGTTTGGCATTTGTAGCGATTTAATTTTAGTGATTTTCAAGAAAATGCGTTTTTTAACCATTATTGTTTATTTTTTTTTGTTTTGACCTACATTTTTGGGAAAAAAAACTAAAGCTCAATTGAATATTATTCCATTCGATTACTACTACACATTTTTTCAAATCTTACCAGTCCATGAGACTTTTAACCCATGTTGAACGTCGGCCAAAAGTGACCAAAATGCAAAATTTGATTTAATTTATAAAAAGTATTGAAAGTAATAACTACAATGTATTATTTAATCATAAATGTGACTAAAAAGCTTAATTTGACTTATTTCAAAAAAATATTGAAAGTTATTAGCACAATGTTTTAAGGATGATTAAAGAATTATTTTTACTCAGAAAATTTGAATATTCAATTGAGCTTTAGTTTTTTTTTTTCACCCAAAATGTAGGTCAAAACAAAAAAAAATAAACAATAATCGTTAAAAAACGGATTTTCTTGAAAATCGCTAAAATTAAATCGCTACAAATGCTAAACGGAAAGAGCGAAAAATACCCAAAATTAAGCATTTATTCTCCAAGATGTATTCAATGAAATTTATCAATAAAATTTGAAGTTTTTTAAATTTAAGTGAATAAAATTTTGAAAACCATGAAATTGTGGCTTTGGGCATGATCTCAGAAAAAGGACATTTTTTTTACCTTACGTAGCGAAGGGTTAAATATGTCCAATAAATCTATAAATTTTAAATTAAATACTTAGGGTCAATTATTAAATAAAACCGGTTTCATAACGATTAATTTAAATTTTTTTTATATAATTATTTTTTTTTTTTAAACGTCTTTTTTGTCCCAGGTCCCGAACTTCAAGCGCCCGGTGCGACCTTAACAACCTTTTCGAAAATTTCGAAAAAATTTTGGCATTACTTTTTCATGAATCTTAATAAACTGTGGGGGCGTCCCGTACAAAAATCCAACATTTTTTTTTTAAGAACCACCCTAATGTGGGCCTAAAGGATAACAAAAAAATAAAAAAAAAGCCGCCAAGCCCCCCCCCCCAAAAAAAAAACGCCCCTGGACATTTTTTTAAGTTTTTTCACATTTTGGAGGGCACAGCCGAATATAACACTCTCACTTGTTTGAGTTTGGTTTAGTTCTCTAAAGGGAAACTTTTTTCCCCTTGGTGTGATTTTGCCTATTTCTTAACTTAGCCTGCCTAAGACTATACCACATATTCCTACCAAACCTAGGAAGTCTAGATGTTATATTTTGGACTGTATCGTGTCCTCTACAGACGGACAGACGGAAGGACGGACATCTTAGAATTGATCACGGGTCCTAGACCGATGTTTTGATGCGTTACACACGAAATGACAAAGTGAGTATATCCCAATACTTTAGGTTAGGTTAGGTTTAAGTGGCTGCTGACGTTTTACGTCAACACACGTAGACTCTGAGGTCCATTGTGATACCACGGGATCGTAATAGGTTTCCCTACTAGTCCCTGTCGTTAAACCAGTTTGAGCTTCTTATGAAACTCCTTAGATGTTGAATTTTGACATCCGACAAATCTGAAATATCGTACAGCTCCCTAGATCCCAGTGAAGCAAGTCGCTGACCAGAAAGTGCCGGGCAATGGCAAATAAAGTGTTCGATAGTTTCCAACTCCTCTTCATCCATGCAACTTCGGCAAAAGTCATTCGACGGCACATTTAACCGCTCTGCGTGCTTCCCTATAAGACAGTGTCCGGTAATTATAGAAACCACCGTTGAAATCTCTCCTCTTGGAAGCGATATCAGCTCACTTGTGCGCCCCTGATTAAGAGAAGGCCAAATCAGTCGTGTTGTCTCACACGTCCATCCATTTGCCCATCTTTGATTAGTCTCCGTCGCAGAACAAAGCCGTAGGTTTTGCTTGCAAGTTTCTAGAGGCATACCAACACATTCCAATTCTGTTGGAACCTGTAAGGTAGTTCCTAGTCTTGCAAGCTCATCGGCTTTGCAATTCCCTGGAATGTCTCTTTGTCCTGGGACCCATATGAGTCGTATGTTAAACTGCTTGGCCATCTCATTTAAAGACGTGCGGCAGTTAAGGGCAGATCTTGTTTTCAGAAACATTGAATCCAGGGACTTGACCGCGGCTTGACTGTCAGTATAGATGTTGACTGCGGTCGTAGACAAGACATTGCAGCTCAACCAGTCAGCCACTTCCTTTATTGCCAGCATCTCTGCCTGGTAGACACTGCAATGATCTGGCAATCTACGAGCCAGGCTCAATCCAAGCTCTTCCGAATAGACCCCAAAGCCCACTTGTTCGTGCAGCCTCGATCCATCTGTGTAAAAATTTATGGTAGCTCCACTTCCCGGAGTATCCCCCATCCAAGACTCCCTGGATGGTATCATAGTGGTAAAGTGGCGCTCAAAGAGGCTCAAAGAGGGAGCACAATCCACATTTTGTGGTATTGTTATCTTTTTCAAGATCGCGCTATGGCCACAATCGCTACTCCTCCATTGCAGCGTGCTATTAAGTCGAATTGCCGACGCAGCTGCATACTGCCTACCCAATATGTCCAAGGGTATCAGGTGAAGGATTCTGAGTTGGAAGGTCAGGATTGCAGACTTTTATCATCTTAAGAATCACCGCAGTGTCATTTGTAGCCATTGGGATCCATGCATGAGCTCTGGGTTGCGAGGGGATATCATGTTTTTCCAGAACGTCCAGTCTGGCTCCAGGCCATAACTCTCCCCCTTGGCTAATGGCAACCTTAAACACGGCTGCGGATCTTTCGTTCCCAAAAGCAACGAGTTTTACTCGCCCCTGATACCAACCTGCGTTGACAGTAGTAGGTAGAAAATCAGGCATACTCTCAAGGAGCCTATAGTAGATTTCATTTAGTTTAGTTTCAACTAAACTCCACTTGTCCCTTGGAATACTACAATCCCCATTTTGCCTGTTTATCACAGCCCTAACGAAGTTACCTTTAACCACTTCACTAAAAGACTGAGTCCAGACATTGCCGGTCACCTTAGATCTCTTAGGTAAAGGTTTCTCGTCGGGCGAGCGCAACCTTTTACCAGACTTCGATGACGAGGCCGAAACAGCGCTCTGTTTGTCAGATGCGCGCATTGCCGAAAGTTTGTCCTGTTCTTCAATGACTCATTTCGCCCATGATAGCGACGCCCTCTCACGTTCGGAGAGCTTCGTTCCATCAAGTTGGCTTAGTCTGTTAATTATTTTCAAACAAAGCCGTCTCTGGTTGTGCCTGACCTTTGATGGTTTAAGTTTCTTTTTCTTTTTACCACCAATATTAGGCTGAGCACCCCTACCAGAATCAAGGTCGGACTTCAAGGTCGCAACCCTAAGACCAGTGCTAGGACCAGCACCAGTCGGTGAGGCAGAGCCTCGAATTAAATCGGTATCATTTGTGTCCATATTTTCATTTTCCTGGATGTGGTCATGAAAATATTACAAAAATACCTATTACGAACAATTTCAAAAATTCAATTAATAGCACGGAGATAAATTAAAACACGTCCACACTTGTCAACAGTTGAACGAATACTTTTGTTGGAGTGAATAATAAATCAAATTTAGGGTAACAAACCAACTAACCTCAAAACTTTTTTCGGCGTCAGTTTAGAAACCAAAACACTTGTTAGACCAAATTTAAATTTGTTCATCATAAAAAGTAAAAAAATTAAAAAAAAAAAAAATAAAAACTAAAATCGAAAAACAATTTTTTTATTACAAGAAATTTTTTAAAACCCAACTTTAACAAACATTTTTTATATGCTGTTTTTAAACTAAAAGGAACAAAACTTAGCCCTGAAATTTGATTAAATTCAACAAGTCATTTTTCGTACCACCCTGATATAGATATTACTGCTATATTTTAATAAATTATAAATTTGTATTCCATAATTGTTTCTGTTCTAAACATAGAATAACTTTAAAAAGTTTACACATGGTTTCACACTTACACAAAAACCCATGTGTATAAATAAACCGATCCTTCTAGTTACACAGTAGATGGAGTAAACAATTTTTAAAAACTTCAATAGAAAATTAAGTCTTAAGATTTAAAATAATTCTGTCAAATAAAAAAAAAAAGATAAAATAAAATCAGACAAAAGCAACTAACTGCAGTAGTTGAGGGATTGGTGTACATACATATACAAACATATTTAAGGAATACAGTTGCATTCCCTCTGTGCTTTTGTGGAAACTTATTGACATCTAAGGAAATAGACTTTTGCCATGATTTATAACTCTTTTTAAAAAGTATTGAAAATAGAATATAAAACTAAAAAGTTTTTAAAACTAAACTGCAACTGAACAAGGAAGAAATAAAACATAAAAAACTAATAGTGTGGTTATAATGTTTTAAAGTAAATACTGTTGAGAATATCAACATATGTATCACACCAGAAGCAACACAAAAAAAATTTTGTAGCTCAAGTATATACGAGCAAGGAATTTTCTAATATTAGCCCTGTTTTCGCATTACCGTATATACGTTTACCCACACAAATTTTAAATCATCCACGCTTATTTTTAGCTTGTATAATTTCGGCGTTAATTTTAGGCGTCGACAAAAAGTGAAACAAGTTTACATTTTTAATAAAATAGAATAGACATAACCCTTTTATCTTGTTATAGCATACATATAAACCTTTTTTTAATATGATAATGTTTAAAGGCTGGTGTCTAATTTTAAAAAAGTTGCAGGACGCCACCTCAGTTTGACTATATAAGTAGGGTGACCATTTTTTCCAGAAATCAAATCAGTACACCCATAAAGACAACTTTTAAGAACAACTGATATTAACTGTTGTAGTTGTTTTATAGAAAGTTGTAAAAAAGTAGTTGACATCAAATAACTTCATAATAATTTTATTTCCTTACAAGGGAAGTATCTCAACCCTTATGAACCGATTTGCCTGAAACTTAAAATATATATAAAAGAGACAATTTTAAGGTTGGGGTGTCTCGGCTTATGGGCCATATCAGGGATTTAGGGGTTCAAAACATTGGTCAAAAAATGTCGAAAAAATTGTTTTTTGGATTTTTCAGCCATTTCTTTTTAAGAAACTATATGATGTTTTCATATGAGAAGAAAGGTTTTTTAATGCCTATCCAATGGTGGCATAACCTTGTAAAAATTCGGTTCTTTAAATATTTTTTTCAGGGAAATGTGTAAATGTTGGGGGTATTTATGTGAAGTATATCTACGATATCCATATGACTAAGAAATAATCTTTATTAAATATAAATCGACACGTATTTTTGCCCTAGACGATATTCCTGTTAGTGCGGAAGTTATCAAAATTTTCCCGAAGGTCCGTCCACATGGTTTCATAAGGGGACAATGAAATTTTTAAACACCGATATGGCCGATAAGCCGAGACACCCCAACCTTAAAATCGTCTCTTTAATATATATTTTAAGTTTCATGCAAATCGGTGCATAAGAGTTGAGATACTTCACTTGTTAGAAAATCCTGCATATTCTGAGGAGTTTTTCCTAAAGTTCTCCCAACTTTTCGTTTAAGAAAACCTCTCAGATTATGAACAAATTTCTTAAAAAACTTTGATCTAGGAACGGTTTTTATTTCAATAGGAAAAACCTTAGACTTTGTGTATATTTTTAGGAATAATGCTCGTAATTTCAACAAGTAGGTAACTACGGGTGTAAAATACCTAATAGATATCTTTACCTAGCCGGTAAAATAACATTGAAAATTATATTTACCTAACAGTTAAGTTAACGAAATTTTACTTACACGGTAGATATCAATGCACCGATAGTTATCTGCTTGTTGAAATTACAGCCATAAATCCCCTAAGATTCTGATGACTTTACTAATCAAAACATCTCAGATTTATTTGAAATTTTGAATTTTTTTGAATGAAGATAAAAAGACCCCAAGCTTCAATAAATTTTTCGTGAAAAAACATTTTTTGGATTCACGCACTCTTGGATCGTTTTAATTTGTACAATAAAACATATCTCCGATTCCTTATTTTAAGAAAATTACAGTTTTTGTAAAGAATTTTTGAATAAAAATATAATTTTTCGTTAAAATATTCAAAAATCAGTACAATCAGTACATATTTTAAAAAATCAGTACAAATCAGTACACGGTTTTTTAATCAGTACACGTGACTAAAAATCAGTACATGTACTGATCAAATCAGTACGAATGGTCAGCCTATGTATAAGCTAACAATTAACGAAAAAGAAAACAAGAATTACTATTTTCATTTCCTTAAAACTAAATATTTTAATAACTTGGGTTTGTAGCTTGGATAATAATTCACCTCGTGGTGAATAAAACCGTTTTTCACCAGCTGGTGAATAAAAAGTAACATAATTATTTTTCATATTTTTTTGTTTTTCATCAATTTTTTTTTCATCAAATTTTTTTTTTTTTTATCAATTTTTTTTCCATCAAATTTTTTTTTTCATCAAACTTTTTTTTTCATAATTTTTTTTTTTTTCATAAAACTTTTTTTTCATAATTTTTTTTTCATCAATTTTTTTATCAAATTTTTTTTTCATCAATTTTTTTTTTATTAATTTTTTTCATCAATTTTTTTTTTCATAAATTTTTTTGTTTTTTCATCAAATTTGTTATTAATTTTTTTTTTTCATCAATTTTTTTTTTCATACTTTCTTTTTTATCATATTTTTTTCATCAATTGTTTTTAATAAATTTTTTATCAAATTTTATATTATCAATTTTTTTATCACCAAAAAAACTTTTTTTTTTATTTTTTACATAAATTTTTTTTACATCAAAATTTTTTTCTTTTCATCAAAAAAATTCATCAAAAATTTTTTTCATCAAAAACTTTTTTACATCAAAATTTTTTTTTTTACCAAAAATTTTGGGTTTCGCATAAAAATTTTCCATTTGTTTATCAAATGTACATAAAGCAAGTGAGAGTGTTATATTCTTTGGTGCCGAACCTTTTATACTCTCCAAAATGTAAAAACACTTTTTTGCACTTATTTTTGCACTCACTTACGAAATGTACAGCTCTTTTGGTTTTTTAATAGGGTCCTCGACTGATTTTTCAATTCGTTTTGCATGAATAGCAAAGTAATATAACATTATTTTTTCTAAAAAAAAACTTTGCTTTGGCAAGTACACCCAAATTTTCGGCAAAACATTATCATGATTTAATGTTTTGGGCAAGAGTACAAAATTCGCAGGCATTTTTCTTGTTTGCCTTAATAAATAATGACACACAACAACAGTGATACCAAAAACATTTTGTTAAACGTGGATGCGCTTTCAGTTAAACTGTTAATGTTAACGGCTTTACGAAAACAGAACCCATTATCTTACTTAAAGTGTTTTAAAATTTTAATAATATTTTTTTTTTTTTTGTTAAATTTTTTTGAAATATTAAAATAATATTAAGAGGGTTTTTAGCGTCCACTTCAAATAATGCTTAAAAAACTTTTTTTTTTTTTTTTAATCTAAAAAAAACAAGAGTTCTAGTTTATGGAAAAAATTAAGGAGATATTCATATTTTTGTGCCGATTTCCATTATTTGTTTTTGGAAAAAATCAGAGCAATGTTTGAACTTTCTAAATTTAACCTAAAAAAACTAATTACACATAAAAATCGATGTAAAATAATTAATTATAAGCGGCTACGTTTTTTTATTTTATTTTTTTAATGCTTAGATGCTTGTCTATCCACACAAAAAAAATCAGTAGGGCATTTTTCGTAATTTTAAAGAAAATCGCAATTGAATATTGGATTTCATAAAATTTCTGTAATTGTCCCGTATCAACATCGCGTATGAGTAACATTATTTGCGAAATTCGTTGGTTTCGAAAATACTCATACGCAATGTTGTCCAACATAATAAAAATACGAAAAATGAATGAATGAATTTCTCTGTGTAGACGAACATCTAAACTTAAAAAAAAAAAAAATGTGGACGGATTCTTGATAAATTGCTTTTTTTTTTTTTAAATGAAAAATTTTAGAAGGGTTCTGTAAATTTTCCAAAATAAAAAATTTTAATCAATAGCCCGTAAAAAACTATACAAGAAAAAAAATTTTTGAGATTGTAGTTGTGGTGCACTTTTGGTTCTAAAACGCTCAATTTATTTTTACAACTTATTAAATTTATTGGATTTCCAAAGTGTTTTTTAACCCATTTTGGACCAAGATCCAGTTTTATTTTTCTTTTTTAGAAAAAGGTACTTTTTTAAGGTAATTCGCACCATCTAATCTCAAAAATATTGTCAAAAATAGTTTTCAATGTGCCGTTTTCCCAGAAAAACCTTAATTTCAACTTTTTATTCAATTTTGATATTTGGATTTATTTGCTATTTTATTAATTTATGTATATCATTATTTTCAAAATAAATAGTTTCAAAATAATTCAAATTAGTGGAATTTGATAATAAATTAAATCTAAAAAAATTTTAAATTAATCAAAAAAATTAAAAGCCGAAAATCAAAAAATGCTAAATTTTCGTTTTTGCTTGAAACAATTTCTGTGCTGATTTGCATTGCATTTCATGGAAATATAAATTGCAGTGGTCAAGGGGGGATATTTTTTTTAATTGCAAAAAGCTGAGACTTAACATGCGTAACCATATTTACCCGAAATTTAACCTCTTTCATACATAAATATTTCTTTGAAAAAGGTGTTATTTACTGTTCGAAAAATCGAACAGGTGATCAAAATGGGTTAAACAGATCATTAATTGTATCCAAATTTTAAGTTTCCAACAAAAATATATCGAGATTTTGGCAGCACAGCCTTTTTATACCCTACACCACTCTGTGGTACAGCGTATAATGACTTCGTGCTGATGTTTGTAACTACACACAGGGAAAAAATTATTTGGAACTTAGTTGAAACTCCCTAAATTTGGTTTCAGAATATAAGTTTTAAATTCAATTATCATAATTTAAAAAATAAATTTTAGACTAAATATCTGAACAAATTACCAATAAACAATCACATTTTAAAAAAATATTGGTTGCAATTATCAATTTGAAAAAAATATTACTTCAAAAACGTTCATAGTATTCCGGACTATATATTTATATTTTATTTTTCAATGCAATAAATTTTTTATAAAAAGCATAGAATATTAGTTCAGTTATATTAAAAATCTGTTACAGCAACTGATACTTGGTATAAACTGTTTCAAATTTTTAAAAATTCAACATACATTTGAATGAAATACTATCAAAGAACTATTAAGTATTGGTAAACACAATTATTTTTTAATTTTGTATAAAAGTTACTGCAACTAATTGTATATTGCTTATACAAAAACTCAGTTAAATCATTAAAACGTCACAAAAAACAATAATTTTCCAGCTAATATTTATTAAAAAGTATTTTTTTATATTAAAAAAAAGGAAAATATACCACAAAACGTAAGTATGTTTAAATCTGTGCCTACAACATGTGTACTATTTTTAATAAATATTGTTTTCATTTTCAGAGAAACACTTACCACCAAAAGTTCAAACAAGAAATTTGGATCCATGCTTATCTAAACATACGATGAATATCAACATTCAAACTTTGAAGGAAAACTTAAATCTCTATTGAAAAGCTGTATTGCGACGAAATTTTAGAGGTAACCTGTTTCATAAGAAATTGTGTAGTCGTATTCGAATTTTCTATATACAAAATAAAATGTCTCAGAATCAGAGACTTTTTCTTTAGGAAAAATATCTTAGAATCAGAGACATTTTCTATTGAAAAAATGTCTTAGAATCTGAGACTTTTCTATAGAAAAAATGTCTCAAAATATGAGACTTTTTCTATAGAAAATGTGTCTAAGAATCTGAGACTTTTTCTATAAAAAAAATTTATCAGAATCTGAGACGTATTGTATAGAAAAAATGTCTTAGAATCTGAGACTTTTTCTACAGAAAAAGAGTCTCAGAATCTGAGACTTTTTCTATAAAAGAAATGTCTCAAAATCTGAGACTTTTTCTGTTGAAAAAATCTCTCAGAATCTGAGACTTTTTCTATAGAAAAAATGTCTCAGAATCTGAGACTTTTTCTATAGAAAAAATGTCTCAGAATCTGAGACTTTTTCTATAGAAAAAATGTCTCAGGATCTGAGACTTTTTCTATAGAAAAAATGTCTCAGAATCTGAGACATTTTATAGAAAAAATGTCTAAGAATCTGAGACTTTTTCTATAGAAAAAATGTCTCAGAATCTAAGACTTTTTCTATAGAAAAATGTGTCAGAATCTGAGACTTTTTCTATAGAAAAAATGTCTCAGAATCTGAGACTTTTTCTATAGAAAAAATGTCTCAGAATCTGAGACTTTTTCTATAGAAAAAATGTCTCAGGATCTGAGACTTTTTCTATAGAAAAAATGTCTCAGGATCTGAGACTTTTTCAATAGAAAAAATGTGTCAGAATCTGAGACTTTTTCTATAGAAAAATTGTCTCATAATCTGAGATTTTTTCTATAGAAAAATTGTCTCAGAATCTGAGACTTTTTCTATAGAAAAATTGTCTCAGAATCTGAAACTTTTTCTATCGAAAAAAAGTCTAAGAATCTATACTTTTTCTATCGAAAAAATGTCTCTGAATGTGAGACTTTTTCTATAGAAAAAATGACTCAGAGCCTGGGACTTTTTCTATAGAAAAAATGTTTCAGAATCTAAGACTTTTTCTATAGAAAAAATGTCTCAGAATCTGAGACTTTTTCTATAGAAAAAATGTTTTAGAATCTGAGACTTTTTCTATAGAAAAAATGTCTCAGAATCTGAGACTTTTTCTATAGAAAAAATGTCTCAGAATCTGAGACTTTTTCTATAGAAAAAATGTCTCAGAATCCGAGACTTTTTCTATAGAAAAAATGTCTCAGAATCCGAGACTTTTTCTATAGAAAAAATGTCTCAGAATCTGAGACTTTTTCTATAGAAAAAATGTCTCAGAATCTGAGACTTTTTCTATAGAAAAAATGTCTCAGAATCTGAGACTTTTTCTATAGAAAAAATGTCTCAGAATCTGAGACTTTTTCTATAGAAAAAATGTCTCAGAATCTGAGACTTTTTCTATAGAAAAAATGTCTCAGAATCTGAGACTTTTTCTAGAAAAAATGTTTCAGAATCTGAGACTTTTTCTATCGAAAAAATTTCTCAGAATCTGAGACTTTATCTATAGAAAAAATGTCTCAGAATCTGAGACTTTATCTATAGAAAAAATGTCTCAGAATCTGAGACTTTATCTATAGAAAAAATGTCTCAGAATCTGAGACTTTTTCTGTAGAAAAAATGTCTCAGAATCTGAGACTTTTTCTGTAGAAAATTTCTCAGAATCTGAGACTTTATCTATAGAAAAAATGTCTCAGAATCTGAGACTTTATCTATAGAAAAAATGTCTCAGAATCTGAGACTTTTTCTGTAGAAAAAATGTCTCAGAATCTGAGACTTTTTCTGTAGAAAATATGTCTTGTTATCTGAGACTTTTGTTGTAGAAAAAATGTCTCAGAATCTGAGACTTTTTCTGCAGAAAAAGTGTTTCAGAATCTGAGACTTATTCTGTAGAAAAAAGGTCTCAGAATCTGAGACTGTTGGATTCTAAGACATTTTTTATATAGAAAGTTTTAGATTATAAGACTTTTTTGCTACAGAAAAAGTATCAGATTCTATACAAAAAGTCTTAGGTTTAGAAATTTTTTTTCTAAAAACAGTCTCAGATTCGGGGACATCTTTTATATAGAAAAAGTCTCAGATTCTGAGACATATTTTCTATTGAAAAAGTCTCAAGTGCAGAGACCTTTTTCTTACATTCTGAGATTTTTTTATAAAAAAAAAATTATTCTTAAAAATTTTATTAAATATAAAATTATGTACAGTGACGAGCAAAAGTGTAACAGGGTTCACATTGCTTAGATAATCTGCTCTATATTTTAAACTACACAAGATAAAGTATTGAAGTTTTTTGATAATTTTATTAGTTAATTGATCAGAATTTATAAACATTATCGAAATATGCTGTAAAATTTCTTATAAAAAAAATATAGTAAAAATTCCATAAAAAGGCAAGTGTTACAATATTGCACTCATGATTTTTCTACATAAATTTTAGGACAACTTTTATATTTCGCGCATATAGACCCGGATTTTGCAATTTTTGTATAAAACTTAATAAATAACATAAAAATAATTCATTTGTTAAAAAGAAATTTTGGCTAAACATTTTTTTTAACTCAAAACGTATTACTCAAGCTTAGAATATACAGACATTATTTTTTTGGAATGGCGTTTATATCCGGCGATAGTAGAGCCCATTTATAATCAAATTCATAAGTGGTTTGTTTATTTTGCAATTAATACAATTTTTTTATTGGGTACTCAATTTGGGTTTTTGGCGGAATTTCAAATATTTTTGCAGATATTCAACATTTTTCGGATGAATACGAGCCAATTCTGGCCGATGATGTTTTTTCTATATTCGGTCTTAAATATATCGTCAATTAAAATCATCAGTAGATTGACAATATTGTTATAAAGAATATAGTTATTATTAAATCCCTATTTAAAATTATTGTTTGGGGTACCTAAATTGAATTAGTGAATTTCGTCCAATGATAAGAGCAGCAAAAGACTTTTATTTATTAAACATTATTTATTTTTGTTCTTTCTGAAAAAATTAACTCCAAAGATTGCGTTCTGATTCGAAAATTTGACACTATGGCACTACCCCAAGGATAATGTCCAAAACCACGAAATGTGATAGTGGTTTTAAATGGCATAAACCAATTCTTAACAAAATTTATGATCAACTGGTGATATAACTTGTTGATTTATTTACTGCTGAATTAAGAAAACACTTCTTGAGGCAAAATTGGCCTTTATTCAGCCGAAAAATGTCGAATTTCGGCAAAAATATTTGAAATTCCTCCAGAAACCCAACCCCAGTACACAATAACTTTTTTTTTATTAATTGCAAAAGCAACAATCCATTTACGAAATTTTTTATAAATGGTCTCTATTATCGCCTGATATAAACACCATTCAAAAAAAATAATTTCTGCAAATTCTTAGCTTGATAAATATGAGTGGTTCCCCAAAAAACGTAAAAAGGACGGACTTTTGAGTTAAAAATAATGTTTACCCAAAATTTCTTTTCAACAAATGAATTATTTTTATGTTATTTATTAAGTTTTATAAAAAAATTGCGAAATCCGGGTCTATATACGCGAAATATAAAAGTTGTCCTAAAGATTTATGTAGAAAAATCATGAGTGCAATAATGTAACACTTGTCTTTTTATGGAATTTTTACTATATTTTTTTTATAAGAAATTTTACAGCATATTTCGATAATGTTTATAAATTCTGATCAATTAACTAATAAAATTATCAAAAAACTTCAATACTTTATCTTGTGTAGTTTAAAATATAGAGCAGATTATCTAAGCAATGTGAACCCTGTTACACTTTTGCTCGTCACTGTATATCTTCTTGTAAAATTAACTTATTTCAATAAATATATTACAAAAAAACATTATTTTTAACTTTTTATTTTACGGTTGAAGGACCCCATTAATAAAATATTTTAGTTGTCGTGCTATTATATCGGTCACAACAACCATTTTGTTCTTATAATTTTTCGTTGCTTCAACAGATATATTAAGTTGCACTTAATGAAATTCGATAAATATACCAATTGACTGAATCGGAATTATTAGTAATCACAACTGATAAAAGTGATAGTTGGCTGGACTACAAAAATTTGGTTGGTTCTAAATTTGGTTGACACAACGAATCCGTTTTCTGTGTGTACCCGAAATATTGGTTCTATATCCACTTTAGGGCATAGTGGTCGACTCAGAATTACTTTTAAAGACATTTTAGCGATGTCCGTCCATGTAAACGTTTTAAACACGATACAAGTCGCAATCTTCAATCGGTTTGGCTGGAATTTTAAACTTAAACTTCGTTTGGCCTAAGGACGAAGCCTATTGAAATTAAAAAAAAATCGATCCATGCTTTGAAATAGACCCCATAAAAAACTATATCAAATGCCGGCTCTTGGCAAAATCGCCCAAAGAAAATTCGTCCAAAAAATGTTATGAAAAATCGCCTAAATGCAAAAAAATATTAAAAAGGACCCAAAAAAAAAATAAAAAACTTTGCCCAAAATTAATGAAAAATTAATGTTTAGACCTAGTCCCCATACAAACGCGCCCTTTAAATTTGGATCAAATGCTCGTTCTTGGCAAAATCACATAAAGAAAAATCTTCCAAAAAATTTTAAGAAAAATCGCCCAAATGCAAAAAAAATATGAAAAAGGACCCAAAAAAAAAAGTACGGAACTTCGCCCAAAATTTACGAAAAACAGCCAAAAAGAAATGAAAAATTACCCAAAATATAAAAATATTTTTTTCCAATACACATACCAAAAGAAGCCGGCCGAGCGGCTACACAGAAATACTTTAAGACACGGACAAAATCCAGACTATTTGTTACGTGGTCATTATTTATATTTTGATTTTTTCGTTTTCTTGATAATATGGCCCGTAAAACCCATAATTAGTTGAAGTAAAAATATAAGGGTTGTAACTTAAATTTTGACGAAATACAAAAAATTGCATGTAGCTCTGAATAAATCGCTGCAGGCAAAAAAATTAAAAAAAACTACATCCTGTTTTCAAATCATTTCTTATGTTTTTCTACTGCGGCTGTTGGTTTGATTCCCACCTGAGCCTCTGACTGTTACTCTACAACGAAAAGGCTTTGGAAATAAGAAAAAAAACACACAAAAACTAAATCGCTGTTTCTATAAAAAATAATAAACCAATTTTTTTAGCTTGTTT
This sequence comes from Pegoplata infirma, assembly GCA_963921195.1. Classification (NCBI taxonomy): domain Eukaryota; kingdom Metazoa; phylum Arthropoda; class Insecta; order Diptera; family Anthomyiidae; genus Pegoplata; species Pegoplata infirma. The sequence goes on along the minus strand of CAWUER010000374.1, from coordinate 650 downwards.
ATATTTGAATTTTTTCTAACTGCTTCATTGCAACTGATTTCGGTTTTAATATTCTAGGATTTTGTCAAAAAATAAACCAAAATGGGAAAATTTTAATATATTAGTTTCGGGTAATTTTTCATAATAAAAAATCACCCAATTTTTTAATTTCGAAATTTTGCCCAAAAACTATGGACATTTTCCCAAAAATGTTGGTTAACTTTTCATATGAAATATGGACCAGATTTGTATGAAAAATTTTTGGTAGAATTTTCATTTTCTTTTTTAGGCGATTTTGCGTACATTCTCAAATGCATCTAATAGCCTTATTATAATGTTTATCATTTTGAAATTCGACAGGTAGACGTGTTTTGTATTCACAAATCACCATTCCGAATTTTAAGAGAATCGGACCAGTGCTTTTGGTAGCCCCCATACAAACCACTCTACCGATATTCACTAAAACTTCTCAAATTTCATGAAAATAGAAAATGTTTTATTGCAACTTTGTTTGTGTGTGTTCAACGGGTACTTTAATAACCTACTCAAATCTGTTTATAATCAGAGCATTTTTGACTAAGGGCTCATATGAAAATTTTAGCATCTTTTAGCATCTTAAAGCTTTTTGAATGATAAACACCGATTTTTGGATAAAAAATACAATATTTCCC
>CAWUER010000373.1:0-20920 GCA_963921195.1 Pegoplata infirma | reverse complement strand
TAGATAGATAGATAGATAGATAGATAGATAGATAGATAGATAGATAGATAGATAGATAGATAGATAGATAGATAGATAGATAGATAGATAGATAGATAGATAGATAGATAGATAGATAGATAGATAGATAGATAGATAGATAGATAGATAGATAGATAGATAGATAGATAGATAGATAGATAGATAGATAGATAGATAGATAGATAGATAGATAGATAGATAGATAGATAGATAGATAGATAGATAGATAGATAGATAGATAGATAGATAGATAGATAGATAGATAGATAGATAGATAGATAGATAGATAGATAGATAGATAGATAGATAGATAGATAGATAGATAGATAGATAGATAGATAGATAGATAGATAGATAGATAGATAGATAGATAGATAGATAGATAGATAGATAGATAGATAGATAGATAGATAGATAGATAGATAGATAGATAGATAGATAGATAGATAGATAGATAGATAGATAGATAGATAGATAGATAGATAGATAGATAGATAGATAGATAGATAGATAGATAGATAGATAGATAGATAGATAGATAGATAGATAGATAGATAGATAGATAGATAGATAGATAGATAGATAGATAGATAGATAGATAGATAGATAGATAGATAGATAGATAGATAGATAGATAGATAGATAGATAGATAGATAGATAGATAGATAGATAGATAGATAGATAGATAGATAGATAGATAGATAGATAGATAGATAGATAGATAGATAGATAGATAGATAGATAGATAGATAGATAGATAGATAGATAGATAGATAGATAGATAGATAGATAGATAGATAGATAGATAGATAGATAGATAGATAGATAGATAGATAGATAGATAGATAGATAGATAGATAGATAGATAGATAGATAGATAGATAGATAGATAGATAGATAGATAGATAGATAGATAGATAGATAGATAGATAGATAGATAGATAGATAGATAGATAGATAGATAGATAGATAGATAGATAGATAGATAGATAGATAGATAGATAGATAGATAGATAGATAGATAGATAGATAGATAGATAGATAGATAGATAGATAGATAGATAGATAGATAGATAGATAGATAGATAGATAGATAGATAGATAGATAGATAGATAGATAGATAGATAGATAGATAGATAGATAGATAGATAGATAGATAGATAGATAGATAGATAGATAGATAGATAGATAGATAGATAGATAGATAGATAGATAGATAGATAGATAGATAGATAGATAGATAGATAGATAGATAGATAGATAGATAGATAGATAGATAGATAGATAGATAGATAGATAGATAGATAGATAGATAGATAGATAGATAGATAGATAGATAGATAGATAGATAGATAGATAGATAGATAGATAGATAGATAGATAGATAGATAGATAGATAGATAGATAGATAGATAGATAGATAGATAGATAGATAGATAGATAGATAGATAGATAGATAGATAGATAGATAGATAGATAGATAGATAGATAGATAGATAGATAGATAGATAGATAGATAGATAGATAGATAGATAGATAGATAGATAGATAGATAGATAGATAGATAGATAGATAGATAGATAGATAGATAGATAGATAGATAGATAGATAGATAGATAGATAGATAGATAGATAGATAGATAGATAGATAGATAGATAGATAGATAGATAGATAGATAGATAGATAGATAGATAGATAGATAGATAGATAGATAGATAGATAGATAGATAGATAGATAGATAGATAGATAGATAGATAGATAGATAGATAGATAGATAGATAGATAGATAGATAGATAGATAGATAGATAGATAGATAGATAGATAGATAGATAGATAGATAGATAGATAGATAGATAGATAGATAGATAGATAGATAGATAGATAGATAGATAGATAGATAGATAGATAGATAGATAGATAGATAGATAGATAGATAGATAGATAGATAGATAGATAGATAGATAGATAGATAGATAGATAGATAGATAGATAGATAGATAGATAGATAGATAGATAGATAGATAGATAGATAGATAGATAGATAGATAGATAGATAGATAGATAGATAGATAGATAGATAGATAGATAGATAGATAGATAGATAGATAGATAGATAGATAGATAGATAGATAGATAGATAGATAGATAGATAGATAGATAGATAGATAGATAGATAGATAGATAGATAGATAGATAGATAGATAGATAGATAGATAGATAGATAGATAGATAGATAGATAGATAGATAGATATATAGATAGATAGATAGATAGATAGATAGATAGATAGATAGATAGATAGATAGATAGATAGATAGATAGATAGATAGATAGATAGATAGATAGATAGATAGATAGATAGATAGATAGATAGATAGATAGATAGATAGATAGATAGATAGATAGATAGATAGATAGATAGATAGATAGATAGATAGATAGATAGATAGATAGATAGATAGATAGATAGATAGATAGATAGATAGATAGATAGATAGATAGATAGATAGATAGATAGATAGATAGATAGATAGATAGATAGATAGATAGATAGATAGATAGATAGATAGATAGATAGATAGATAGATAGATAGATAGATAGATAGATAGATAGATAGATAGATAGATAGATAGATAGATAGATAGATAGATAGATAGATAGATAGATAGATAGATAGATAGATAGATAGATAGATAATTTGTTCTTTATTTAAAAAATTCATGATTTACAAAAAATAACTTAATGCTATTAATTATAATAAATTTTAAAAATTTTGAACATACGACATTGACTGTATAGTCGTCTGTCGGAGGTTTGTATTGACATAAGTATGTTGAAAATGTTGAGTTATTTCTGGTGCTTATGTTTGTAATTTACAAAAGTGTTGAGTAAGTAATAAACAATAAAATAAGAATTGTTGAACAATTATTGATATTCATTTAATATAAGTGATCTATACGAAAGGGCACTAACAATGTAGCTAACTAAATTATCCCAATTTACATTATTTCCACCATTCAAAATATTAATTATTTCATCTTGAGTTAAGCTAGCTTTTCCAAGAAATCTTCTTCGATAAGGTTTTAAGATTGGACATTTTCCGAGGAAGTGATTTATATTTTCTTCTTCATTTGTGTTGCATAGTGTACATACTCCTTGAGTATTAGAATATGAACTATTAAGACTAATAAGCCCACACCTCGCTTTGAAGATCCACATTATTTTTGATCTGCTATTATCATCTTTAATGTATTGAGCTCCGCAGTTATGGTTTAAAGATTTGTAGATTCTTGTGTTGCTGCTAGTGGCACGTTCTAGCACTTTCTGACGGTTTTTTGTTTTTATTTTTTCAATTAAATTTGTAAATGCTGTGTTCCAATTGAGTTTGTTGAAGTCTGTTAAAGTCCACTCAATATCAAAGTCAGAAAATAGTTTTTTAATGTTTTTTACCCAAGACACATTTTTTGATAAGGCTTTCTGTGCTAGTTTGTGTGGCAGCCTATTTCCATTATACTCAAACACAGCTTTCATTATATAAGCAAGATGTAATTTTAATGTGTAAATATGACCGTGTTCCATATTTGTTTCAAGCATAATGGCATATGTTGGCGAGTTATTTGGTAGCTTAAAGATTCTCTTAATAAAAAACAATTGGAGTTTATCAACTTCTTCAAAAAGAGAGGATCCCCAAATCTGTGCTGCATAGCTTTGAATAGCTCTACAGACAGCAAGAAATAATTTCCATTTGGCTGATAATGATATGTTGTCTTTACCGAAGTAAGAGTTCCAAGTTGCCATAATACTGCTTTTCGCCGAGTTATTCCTTTTACTTAAATGCTTTTTGAAACTTAACCCTGGTGTGAGAATAACACCTAAATATGAATATTCAGAAACGATATCTATCTCGGAGCCTCTAAAAGTCCACTTTTCATTTCTTGCAAGTCTTCCTCCTTTTCTAAAGACCATTATGGCAGATTTGCTAAGGTTCACTTCCAAATTCCAAAAATCACAGTATACTTCTAATTTGTTGATCATTTTTTGTAGTACACCCACATCATCTGATAAAATCACTATATCGTCTGCGTATAACAACAAACGAATGTTTAGTTCCTCTATAAAAAGACCTCCTTCTAAATACTCATGTAAATCATTGAGAAAAAGAGCAAACAATAACGGCGACAGCAAACAACCTTGTTTAACACCAGCATGTGTACTGAAATCTTCCGAAAAGGATTCACCATTCCAAATAACCGATTTAGTATTTGCATATACGTTTTCAATAAAATTTACCATTTTAGAGGAAATGCCCAATTGATTTAGTTTGTAAATTAACAGCTTCCGTGGAATTTTGTCAAACGCTGCCTTAAAATCTACGAAAAAGCCATAGACTTTCTTTCCCTCTTCCATCTTGATATCTATAATTGACGTTAGTGTGAAAATGTTATCTGTAGTAGAATAATTTTTTCTGAATCCTGCCTGATGTTCAGTTAGTATGTTATTGGTTTCTACCCATTTGGTAAGTCTACCATTTATCATTCCCATCATAATTTTAGCGACACAATTCATAAATGAGATTCCCCTATAGTTTGATGGTTCATTTCTGTCTCCTTTCTTATAAATTGGAAGTATTATACTTGTTTCAAACGTTTTTTCTACTCTTCCTTGATCATACATTTTAGTAAAGACTTTTGCCAGCTCTTCTAAAAACTTCACATTTGCATTTTTAAAAAATTCATATGGAATTCCGTCTAATCCTGGTGCTTTTTTATTTTTTGTTGTAGATAACATTGCAGTGATTTCGAGTGCAGTAAAAGGCTTATCAAGTTCATATATATCGATATGAAAAGCAGCATATTGCATATCTCTTGCCAGTTGTTGTGGGTTTAGTAATATTTGGAAATATTCTTTAAATATTCTAGGAGATATTCCTGGATCTAAATTACGTTCAGAGTTTTTAAGCTCTTTGGCGATTTTCCAAAACTCTTTACTATCATTGACCATGTTGATCCTATATTCAATCTCTTTATAGTAATTGGATTTGCTTTCAATACATACTTTCTTGTATTTGCGATTCGCTTCGATATATTTTTTTCTATGATTTGTGTTTCCGGATTTATTGTATTTTCGAAGCCAATGAAAAGACTTGCTACGCGCTGCCACACACTTATAATTGAACCATTTATCCTTATGTTTCAAAGGTTTACGTTTAGAACATGGTTGGACTGCTGCATCTTTTATTATGTTTGTAAGGTAATCTAGACTTAAATCGTTATTTAAGTTTGTTAATTCTGATAACTTTTTATCTAGTTTTAACTGATATTGATCTCTTAAATTATCCTTCCATGTCAATTTTGGAAGCGAAATTTCAATTTCATTTTTACTTTCTTTGTGTGGTAATTTTACGAATAAAACAATCGGCATATGATCCGACCATAATTGTTTTTCTACGGCAAAATCTGTCGTAAAAACTAAGAGCTCTTGCGATATCGCGCAAATATCATTTACGGAATCACCCATATTACTTAAAAATGTAAAATTACCATCCATATCGCCGTTCGTTACACCATTTAAAACTATCAAACCGTTATCATTACAAAACTCAATTAGACTTCTTCCTTTTTTATCAATCTTAGTGTCTTTAGATCGCCTTCTACTGTTACAAATACATGGAGAGCCATAAATTTCTTCAATATCTTGTGCTAGATCACCGATTCTTACGTTTAAATCACCGATTATAATTGGTGTCATATCATCATTTACTGTAAAGTAGTTTTCTACTGTTTGGAACTCATTGTACCAATTACTTCCATTTATATAAAGAGGAATAATTGTAAAATTTGTGTCTCTACTTTTTAAATCAATTAAATCGACTCCTTCTTCTCGCTTAAAGAAATGTTTTATACCGTGTGTTTCCAATTCTTTTTTAACTCCATAGACGCTCCCTCCACTAGCTCTTCCATATAAACTGTTGCGGATTGCAGGTTTCCAAAATAAATTGAAGCCCTGGAAGTATTTTTCGTAATTTGTATAATTTTTACTTTCTACGTGCGTTTCCAATAAAATAAAAATGTCGAACCTTTTAACAAAATCGAAAAAATCTTGGCGAATTAGCTTACTTTTCAAACCATTGATATTGTAAGATAATATTTTGATTTCCTTAAAATTACACAAATTGTCATTATTAATGCCCCAATCAATTTTCTTATACTCTACCTCTTGTACCTTTCTTTGCTATTTATTAACAACTTTAGATAAAATTCTACTATAATCAAGATCTAGTTCTACATCTTTATAAATATCTTTTAGAGCTTCTCTTCCATCTTCATTACCACATTTTAAATTACCATTTTTATCCCACAGGAACCATTTACTTTCAACTCGAAGCTTTTCGTTTACAACACTTACTCTATTAGATGTATCAATCGCGATTAGTTCTTTCTTCAACTCTATCATCACTTTCTTATGTTGTTGTTTTATTTTGCTGAGATCCTTTTCCATGTAAATTCTAGTTCCCTTTAATAATTTACTTCTTTTAAATAATTCATCTACAATTTCGGCAGACTCCATTTCCGCTATGACAGTAATAGTCCCTTTATAGGCAGTTAACATTCTAGCCGATTTAACGATATGAGGCCGGTTCATTTTAAGTTTTTTGCTGCAAATCGTTTGAATAGTTTTAATTAGAGATGTCTTTTTATCTTCAATGCCTTTAAAAATTATTATTATTATTATTATTATTAATATTTATTTAATGCAAATTTAATTTACAGAAAATGTATTAAGAGAAAAGGACTGGCTGCCAAGGCCTTCGCCTTTTATAAATTAAGATTTTAAGTATTTACATAGATAATTGATTACAAGAGGATATATAATAAAAAGTATAAAATGGTTTATAATTTGTTAACTACGTCCTGAGGTAGATGTTTTTTAGGTGGTTATAATCAAAGTTCTGTATGGATTCCGTTAAAGATGTTGTTTGGTTGTTTCTGTTGAAGCAGGATAAGAGGTGATCCATAGTTAAGATGTTGCCGCAGTTAGGGCATGCCGGTTTAAAAATTAGATTTTTCCTTTTTTGCTGATTTTCCATTAGTTCAAATCTCTTATTATCTGCGTCTCTTTCGAGTTGAATTTTAATTATTTCCTCCTTCAAAAGATGGTTTTCTCTTTTAAGATCATCTACTTGGCTATTGATCTCATTCATCTGTGTTTTAATCGCTTCTAAATCTTCTTTTGTAGGTAATATTTTAAGTTTGTCTTCTAATAACGTTGCTATCATTGTTGCCATCATCGACATGAGATCTCCAGCTGCCATATTTCCAACATTTTGACCTGGTTGCTCCATGTTTAATTTGTTGTTTGTGAACTGCTGCAAAATTTTATTTTACCAGATTTCTGGTTTTTTACCAAGACCCAAACCTGATTTCTCTTCCGTTGCTTCTGACATATAGATGGCGCTGCTTGACTCGATCCGGGTTATCCTTTATTTCCGCTTATCAAAGATCCGAACCTGTGCACTAGCTTTTACTACTGCCGTATAGATGGCGCTAGGATAATTTAGAACCTTCCCAAATAGAGATGAATTAAGGACACCAACCGTTCGTATCGTTAAAAAAAAAATAATTAAGAAAAAGCTTTTATATATTGGATTTTGTTTATTTATTGACGAGTCAGCTGATTCGTTTAGACTGGTATGATTGTATTTTCACTTTGATAATAGTTTAAAGGATTTTTTGCCACTTTTGTACACAAATATTTAATTGTTTTTCAATTACACAACTTCGTTTCAAATATATCTTGTATTTATTCAGTGTTTATTTAAATGTTGAGCAAAACTTTAGTATTTAAATTGCTTTATTTTTGGTTTTTTCCCAGTTTTAAGAATTAAAAACTTTGCCGACACAACAAACACGTCCGTTCTTGTTCACAGTCAAACTCAAACTCACAAGGGTTAATGATCTCATAAATTTTAATGAGAATATCTTTAATAGGAAAATATGACATAATTTGTGAAAAATGTTTAAAATATAGAACAATATAGCAAAAATAATGTATGAAATAAATTTTTTTAACATATCGTAAGTTAAGACTAGTCCATACGCCGTTCAAGAATTTCGTATTTTTTTGTTTTAACGGTTTTGGAATCCTTGTGTAGTCTATTTTCCAAGTCGGGAAGAAAAAAATCATATTTTGCAATTTTAATGTGTTTTTTTTACATAATTGCAAAATGTTGCTTTTCGGGTTTCTCCAAAATGTAAGCATACTATTCCACCTCTGGTTTTTGGAGGTTAGCGATATCGCATTAAGCTGATATTTAAAATCTAAATTGATGTGATTAACTAGACCACATAAAATCCAAAACTAAGAAGATCTGATAAAATTTGAATTTTTGAAAATTTTTTAAAAAAATTTTCTTTGGCTTAAAAAAGTGGAAACTGCAGCGCTGGAGGGGACCCCAAGATGAAGTGCTAGCTTCGTGAAATTTTAAACACAACGTTTTGGCATCTATTTGTACCAATCCCGCATAGCGCCCAAGCAAAATTCGTGAAAAAGCATTTCTCGATCCGCCCTACTGACCCACCATCCCGCTTTTGTCGGGATTATCCCGCTTTCTGATGTCTCATCCCGCTTTTTGATGTCGCTTTATCTCGCTTTTTGGCTTTTGGACCAACAAAGTACAAATTTTAGTGTTTTTTTTAGGGATGTCGCGAATAGTGTATTCGGCATTTTACCGAATATTTATTATTCGGTATTCGGCTTGAACCGAATACGAATATTGCCGAATAGTTTGATTATTCATACGGCTGTATTTTATCTATGTAAAAAATTAAAAAAAAAGTACCAGACTAAAAACAACAAGGCTTTTGCTGACACTATTTTTTCTGTTACCTTAACAATTCGAATTTGAATCAATTGCTAACGTTTTTTTTGGAAAAAAACAAACTAAAAAGACTACAAAAGTCAAACGTTAATAAAACGTGTTTTTTAACCAAATTTTAATTTTGCCGAATATTCGGCAAACTGTTACCGAATATTTATTTAACCGAATATTCAAAAAACATGCCGAATATGCCGAATACCGAATAGTGATGAATATTTGCGACATCCCTAGTTTTTTTTAGCTTATTAACAATATTTTGCCGTGTAAAGAAAATGTAAAGAATTCAACAATTTTCACAAGAGAACCCTATTGAATTGTGACACTTCCAATATTCCGAAAAAATATTCAATTAAGAACGTATTAAACTTTTATACACTCAAAATAATAATTCTGTTAAATTACAGAAAAACTCTGCTAATTTAACAGAGTACACCATACTTTTCCAGCTAACAACATTTCTTGGTAATTTTACTAAAAAACTCTGTAAAATGATTTTGACAGAAAAAAACTGTTAATTTACAGAATTTATAGTAAAATATTGGTTAAATATGAAAGCTTTTTTACAGAGAAAACTCTGTAATTTTACTATAAAACTCTGTAAAATGATTTGGACAAAAAAAACTGTTAATTTACAGAGTTTCTAGTAAAATATTGGTTAAATAAACCACCAAAGAAAACTATGAAAATTTTCATATATTTGTAAAATACATTTGATGCAAAAAAAAAATTTACAGAAAAAACTCTGTAAATTTACAGAGTTTAGTTAAATGCATGTTATTTTGTAAAATTTTTATAAGATTTCTGAAAAAAAAATTTTGATAACTTTTTTGCTACTTTTTCAACTTTTTCTCAAAAAAAAAAAAAATATATAGATAAAATTTTGATGCTTGGTAACAAAAACAAAAACTACTCAAAACAGAAAACTTTTTTGGTTATAAAAAAATACGAAGTATTTTGCTTAGATCTGTATTTTAGCAGAAAACTCTGTTAATTATCTGTAAAATTAAGATTACAAAGTAAAAAGTAATATAACAGAGGAAACTTTGTTTTTTTGTCACAACAAAATACAAATTATTTTCTTTAAATCTGTATTTTGACAGAAAACTCTGTCAAATATCTGTTGAATTGAGATTACAGTCATTTTACAGAGTATTTTACAGAGTTATTATTTTGAGTGTACATGTTTTCTTCACACAACTTCTCGGATATTAATACGTTATGACTACAGAAAAACTCTTACGGCCGTATTCAAAATGAAAAACGAGTGTTTAACATTTTTTATTTACTATTTTCAATCAGGGAATGCAAGGCTCGCGATGGAAGTCAATATTATTACAATGAAAATGAAAGTTTTATCTAGTAGAAAACTTGATATAAAACAAGTGTGAGTGTTAAATTCGTGTGCCGAATCTTTTATACCCACCAAAATGTAAAAAAAAAATAAAAAAAAAAAAATGTCAGGGGCGTTTTTTTTGGTGGGGGGTGAGGGGGGCAGTGGAGGACTTTAAAAGCACCTTCCCATCACGATACCAAAAAAAAAGCATACCAAATGTTTCATTTATTTAACAAAAATACAAAAAACATGTAAAAAATTGTATTTTTTTCCCCTTTCCCGATTTTGCCCATTCACGAACTCAACCTGCCTATGAACATGAGACATATTTGTGCCAAACTTCAGAAGGTAGCTGTTTTATTTTGGACTGCATTGTGTTATCTACAGACAGACGGACGGACAGACGGACATTCACAAAATGTCTTAGAATCGATCATAGATCAATAATATATACTACTTTATGGGATCCCCGACCGATATTTCGATGCGTTTCAAACGGAATGACAAGGTGAGTACACCCCCATACTGTGGTTGGAGGGTATAAAAATAGACACTCGTTGTTAGGCACTGATTTTTTATTTTGAATACAGCCGTTAGATTTTTAAACATTTTTATATAGAAATATAACCTTTTTTCTGAGAAAGTTTCATATTCTAAAACTCTTTTCATATAAAAAAATTCTTTAATTCTTAGATCGTAGAAAATTCTTAAATTCAACATTTTATTATAGAAAATGTCTCAGATTTTTAGACTTTTTTTATAGAAATAATCTGAGATTCACAGACATTCCTTCTATATACAAATTTCCAAATTCTGATGCACTTTACTTATAGCCAAATTCTGAAATAATGCTTATATTTTAAAGTAATTCTCGAATTCTGAGATCTTTTTTCATAAAGAAAAATCTCGGTTTATAAAAAATTATCGCTTTCTAAAACATTTTTCCTAAAAAATAATTCTGATACCATTTTCTAAAAATAAAATCTTAACATCTTCGATAGAAAATATTTGAGAATAGGAAAATTTACAAAAAATGTAAAGGCTTTTAACGTTTTCTAATTCCTAAGATTCAGCAACATTTGCCATATAGAAAAATTATTATGTTCTTAGATATTTTTCTAATGAAAAATTCCAAAAATTTTAATTTTTTTTTTACATTAAAAATATTACAATCCCTTAAAAGTATTTCCAGCATTTTGTTCATTGTGGGTATTATTCATTGGCTCTGTCAAGTTGAATTTAACTTATTTAAAAAAAAAAAACGCTTTTTATACCAAAATCCCGCTTTTTCAAAATTTCTATTCCGCTTTTCAGACAAAAACAGTTGGTCAGGTTATATTTACCACACTTTCCTGCCAAATATGTTTTCTGGGGAAAAAATCCGATTGTTGTCACCTTGACATCTTCCTTCGATTCAACGTCCCACTCTTTTGACCAATGAAAGATTTGAAGTTTCATTTAAATCTGAATGAAACCTTTAAACACAGAAATCCACTTAAACCCCTTCAACCACCCTTGATACGTTTGACGTTTGATACAAAAATAGCCGATAAAATCACAGTAAATTTTTATATATTTTTTCCAGCATATCTTTGAAGAAAAAGTTCAACCGGAAGATGTTTACCGATTTCAAAAAAAAAAAATTTGCATGGAGATTAAAATCAATAACTGTCAACATTTTGCCACTACTGCTAAGCGATCAGAGACAAAATTGGAAAAACCGCCCACCCTAGTGTACAACTTTTTTTTAAATACCGTGTTGACTGATTTGCTGACTTTGTAAATAAATGCTGAATTCAACAAATCATATTGATAAACACCATGTTACTAAATGTTTGTTTTTCAAAATGCCGTGTTTTTTCTTTCTTGCAGTATATAAATTTCAATATTCAATGTAAACTTATTGTTTTTCATATACTATTTTAATACTTGACACATTCAAGAAATTTTCCAATGCACAAATAAGCCAAACAGCAGCAGGCCACAAACAGCTGAATCGTAAACAATGAAAATTTAATTATTTTCTTAAAATCATTATAAACATGTAGTAATTGATTCCGACGGTTTTAGTGACTGCTGCTGCAATATTTTCAAAATTATAGAGGGATGAAACAATCAATTTGCCATTACAGAAGGCTTATAATGCGTATAGCTAATATAAATTTGTAAAATTTTCATACGACTTCGTTAGATTTAAAAAATCGGGTTACCCGGTTTTCAGAGCTTCGAAGAATGAAATCCTTTTCGAATGAATTCTCAAAAATATCCATTCCATTTTCATAGTCTGTGAACGCATTCGATTTCATAAATCAACAATGAATGCAGTCCTTGGAATTCATTCGATCGAATGGAATACATTCGATTTCTTGTTCATTCGATTTTTTATCATTCCACTACGAATGCAATCGATTTTTTGAATCGATAGACCAAAACGAAGCCAAATTATGGTCCATAGTATCGCCGACTCTCTTTACATACGATGACCCTAATGGGCTCTAATTTTGAATCCAAAAAAATTGGTGTTCCCGAAAATTTAAAAAATGCACCTATTAACTACCTACACGACAAAAAGTGTGAAGAGTGTTGGCGATACTATGGATAAAAAATTGGCTCCGTTTTGCTCTATCTGAGTTAGTTTTTTGTGCAATGAATGAATAAGCCATTCGATTTTTCAAATTGAATGAAAAGAAAATCGATTGCAAGTGAATGCATTCGATTTTTAAAAGTCGAGTGAAAAAAAATCGAATGCATTCGATTTTTGAAAGTCGAATGAAAAATAAATCGAATGCAGTCGATATTTATAAATTGAATGAGTCTAAAGTGACTTCATTCAATTCGCTAAAATGTGATTGGGGAATGCAATCACTAAATTTTCATTCAGAATGCCAAATCGAATTAAGGAATGAAATCCTTTGAAGCTCTGCCGGTTTTATAGTGTTTTCGTCATTCTTCAACTAGAGCCATCTGCTGCGTAAAGATTTAATTTTCTTTATGTAGTATTTTGAAAGTATAATTTTTGAATAAATAATACAGTAATACAGTCAGCCCGAATTTGAACGGTTAATGTTTTTATACCTTCCACTTAGTGATAGAGGGTTAATATAAGTTTGTCATTCCGTTTGTAACTCATCAAAATATCGACCCCATAAAAAATATATATTCGTGATCCCCGATCGGTTTTAAGACATTCTAGCGATTTCCGTCTGTCTGTGGAAGTGGTGATCACGGCCAAAATATTACACGGAGATGACTGAAACTTAACATATTTATTTCAAGTTCTCCTGAGAAGTTTGGTATTGCATTTGAGCGAAATCGGTTCAGCGGTTCAAAAGTCAAGAACGAAAATGAAAGGACACCTCAAAAATCTTAGTATATTCAACATAACCTAAAAATACAAAATGATTTAATTCGAATGCTGGTTGACATATGTGAACATAATTGAACACCAAATGGTATTTAAAGAAGTAAGAACATATTTTATTACGAAAAAAGAAAAAAATCGTGGATTTTTTTCGCGGAAAAATTTTTTCTTTTCACAAAAAAAAAAATTTCGAAAGTAATTTCCTTTTAAAAAACGTTTTTTGCAATAAGTTTTTGGAAATTGTGGAGGGTATCACTACATTCGGCAAGGCCGAATATAACTTTTTTACTTGTTTTTTTTTATTTATCCATGTAAATTTAATTTTGTGTGTAAAAACTCACAATAAGGTGCCCAACTTTGAAAACTTATATTACAGTTTAGAATGTCCTTTTATCGCTATTAAACCACTTCAGAGGGGGCGTTTTTAGTATTGCTCAGTATTCAATTTTCAAAGTTTGAGTTTTTTTTTTAAATTTTTGCAAAAAATCTAAAATTTTTATTTATCACCAACTTTGAAAATTTATTGCTCGATAACACGAAAAAACAACACCCTAAAATTTTGACAGCGTTAAAATGATATTCTGAACTTTAAAAAAAAGTTTGGTTTTTGAAATCCATGTCAGAAAAAATGGACATTTCAAAATAGTTTTAAAAAATGTTTGTTAAAATTTTTTGGAGAATTTTTTGTTTATAAATTTTAAATCTGCATAATTTTATCGACAGTATTGTCGCAAATGGTTTTTCGTATTACTTACGGTTTCCGAATGAAAAAAACACAAAAAACTGTCAAGAGTCAATTATTAGATTTTTTTCAAAATTTTTGTAAAAATTCAATTATTGAACTCTCCCGCAAATTGATTGCTCAATAATACTAAAAACAAGTAGAAAAGTTAAATTCGACTTTGCCGAATCTATAAATACCCTCCACAATGCATTTTTTTTAAAGGGTAGTACATTTTTTAACGTGAAAAAATTAACAATTTTGATAAGAAATATTTTATTTTGAATAAAAAGCTCTTTTTTTGTCATTCTTTTTTTTTAAAAAAAGAAAAATTACTATTTTTTTTTTTTGAGTGTAAAATTTTTTTTCGAGTGTAATGTTTTTTTTACTGTAAAAATATTTCTGAGTGAATGCACGTCGTATAAACACAAAATATTGTAATTTTTGAAAAAAAAAAAAAAAAAAAAATTTTTTTTGTGTACATTTTTTTTTCAGTGTAAGATTTTTTTTTGAGTGTAAAATTTTTTTTGAGTGTAAAATTTTTTTCGAGTTTGGTTTTTAAGTTACCAATGCTTTTAAAACTAAACAAGTTTAAAAAGCATTGCTTAAAATTTAAACAAGTTTGAAAAGCATTGTTTAGTTACCACCAATGCTTTTAAAACTTGTTAAAACACGTGGCATTTTAGATGAAACTAATTTGAAATTCAGGGTTTTGCTTATAACTTTTGAACCACTGGACCGATTGAGCTGAAATTTAAAACCAAACAGACCCGGGGAACGGCAAAGATACATGCCAAGCTTTGGTAGTCTCATTATTGTCTTTCGAAAGTTATCGTGTTTTTTATCTCGTAAATTCGCGAAACACCCTTGCCGAAATTTACTCTTTTGCTCATAACTTTTGAACCACTGGACCGATTTGGCTGGGTTGCAATACCAACCTGACCAGGTAAATGACAAACATATATGCCAAACTTCAGTAGCCTCTGTAAAGTCTTTCAAAAGTTAGCGTGTTTTCTACGGACGGACAGACAGACAGACAGACGGACGGACGGACGGACATCGCTAGATCGACTTAAAATCGATCGGGGATCATAAATATATATACTTTATGGGGTCCTAGACCAATATTTCGAGGTGTTACAAACGGAATGACAAACTTATATATACCCTCTGTCACTAGAGTGGAGGGTATAAAAAACTCTCTAAAGTTTTAACAGCGTTAAAAAGACATTCTAGACTTTAACATAAAATTTTGTTTTTGGAAATCGATGGTGTCCTTGCCAGGAAAAAAAGACATTGACATTGAAAAAGACATATTCTTTCAAAACTTTTTGTAGAATTTTTTTTATAAATTTTTTTTTTCAAAATTTGATATCTTCATAATTTTATCTACAATATGTATTAGATTTAATAATTTGTTTTTAATTATTTCAAACTCATCGTGTTGCACATTGTTATCACTTATCGTTTATACACCATGTTAACTTCCTATGTTTATTTATGTAATTTAAATAATGCAAGAAAATCTTAATGATAATAATTGTTACAAATTAAATGCCATTTGACCATATTTAATATTTAAATAAATAAATGCATTTATGGTATAATCAGAAAACGATTACAGAAAATTTAAATAATCACAGTCTTTTGAGAAAGTTATTATGTAAAACATTATTAGAGAGGCGATGATCATAACATCCAACATCTAACAACCAGTAACCCGTCAATCGTACAACCAGTTTCCCAGACACTTGAATTGGCAAACAACTTTAGCAGATGAATAACTACGACACCAATGGCAAAAAAAAAACTTAAATGGGAAAAAAGTCTGAATTAATTGTCATGGTCTTTGTTGTCGTCACAAACAACATACAGAAACCACCAAAATATTATTGAAGAAAAACCTGTTAAATGGAAAAAAACTAAAAATAAAAGAAAATCCCAACCGGCGAGACAAATCAATAGACAAATATAAAGAAAGACAGACAGCCGTAAATACATATGTAAATATAAAAGTCCTAACTCTTACATAGTATGAAATATTGTTAACACAATTACAGTGCTGGAAATTTCATTAGAGTCAAACATCTTATAACATCATCCGACAAATTTTAAATTTTCATGTACACATGAACTGGACCAAAAAATTCTAAGAGTTGGGCCGAAAATAGATTACCCGTTTCCCTCAGTTTTTCTAGATCAAAAATACAAAAAAAAAATTTTTGAACCATAGAAAAAGTATAGTCTATTCAGAAAGTGAGGATAAAAATAATATGCTTCTGACATACACTCATAAAAGTTTTACAGTTACTGTTTCGCAGTCAAACAAATAGTTTTCGCTTCAGTTAATATTAAAAGAAAATTCGTTTGTTTCAAATACAAATATTCTAAACAACTTTTTGAACGTTTATTCAAATACATAACTGTCTTTTAAATAAAATTTTCCGTAACGTTTGTTTTTTTCAGTTATTTAAAAAAACAAACAACATTATTTTATTTGTCGTTTGTTATTTGTCAGTTATTTAAAAATTTCTAAAATTAGATTTTTTTTTTTTTAATTTGAAAATGAAATTTAGTTGCTGAAAATATAAGTTGCTTGTGGCACAGAAGGTAGCGTGCTGGGCTATCAGCCAGAAATTATGAGTTCGATTCTGATCAGGTTCGAAGTTTTTTAAAATTATTTCTAAAAAAATAAATAAAAATGAATGTAAATTTCCGTTATTTTAACCGTTTTTTCCGTAAACTTTTGTCAGTCATTTTTTACGGATTTTTAAGTTATTTTTACGGATTTCAACAGTTATTAATTAACATTTAAAAATAACTGAGAAATGTTTTTGTTTTAAATGAAACGTAAGTAGTCCGTTTTTTAAATAAAGTTTCATTTGTTTCAAACGTATTTTCTGTTGAATTTACTTAAGTGTAAATATTGGTAACTTATGTCTTCAGTCAAATTTGATGCCAATTCTTTTCTTTGAACATATTAAACCTCTATCTCCTATTTTTAGGGGTCATTTCTGACATTTTTTAAATATTACTATAGAAAACCACTAAAACGTGCGTTTAAAGGGTTAAACATTTCAGCAATAAATTTCACTATGCAAAATGTTTAAAATATGTAAAATTGTATGGTTTCATATTTTATTAAATTGTTTTTCACTAAAGATACTTTAAAATTTAGCTTTTAATGCATTTTGCTTGTATCTCACGAACTTTTGGCTTTCAAAACCCTCTAGTGAACTTTTGATGCGCAATAATTTTTTTGAACATTTTAACCATTTAAACGCACTTTTAAGTGGCGTTCAATGAGAATATTTGAAAAAGGACTAAAATGACCCTGAAAAATGCAGATAGGGGGTTAATATGCTGCAGGAAAAGAACCGCCTTCAAATTTTACTTAAGACATGTATAAAGACTATTAAGCTTAGAAATAGATTTTTAACATTTTTTGACTTATTTCACACTACTTTGGAAAAACACATTTTTTTAACGTTTTTCGCGAAAACGCCAATTGATCTAAACCGGGAGACACGTGTATTTTATTTTCGGCCCTACTTTCAGAATTTGTCGGTCTGGGCCGTGTGTACAAAAGTGTGCCGGACGGTGTAATAAATGATTAATATAAATTATATACACTCAAAAAATTATGTCATTATCTTTATTTATTATATTTTTTTGGCGTAAGCCAAGTGTATTTAATTTGTTGTTTGTGTTTTTCTGATTGAAGAAGAAAATTGTGTCTTCTAAAGATTAAATTAAATGTGGATTTACCCTAAACCACGGTTTCTGTAGCCACTTCTACGTCATCAGTAGGTAATTACATTAAATTGATTTTTTGATATTTGCTAGAAAAATTCTTTATATGTTTTTTTATCAACAGACTAGCCTGACATGAGCTGTGTCGTTAAATCACTTATGTTTTGTATACCGAAGCTCTAACCACTAGGCTATACTCGGTGTACAAACATCAGTGACTAAACGTAGTTTGTTTTTAACTCACAGTCAGCGTTACCAGGTACATTTTTCTGTTGTCCCCAAAAATATAACAAAATATCCCCAAAAATCCCCAAACAATGAAAAATATATTTTTTCAATCAGACAAAAAAAAATTTCATCAGTTTAAAAAAAAAAAAACTATGGATGGTAATTTTATCATTTTATTTCGTAGATTCAGCAATTAAAAAATCCCAAAAATCCCCAACCATGTTAATTAAAGGTTTTTGACAATGTCAAAATCTATTTTGCAGTCGATAATGCACGTTTTACTGAATTTGTTTTGTGAGCTCGTAACAGAGAGTTGTTTTTTACTAAAACTTTTTTTTAAAACCTTTGATTACATTAAATTTAGCTTGTGGTATTAAATAGATACAACTTTGAAAATCCCCAAAAAATCCCCAAAATAATTTTTGATATCCCCACAAAAATCCCCAATCCCCAAATTAGATTTCTTGTCCTTTTTGCTAGCATGAAATCCCCAACTTTTGGGATAAATCCCCGAGTCTGGCAGCCCTGCTCACAGTAGGTTTCGTGTGTGACGTATGCAGAAAAGCTTTTTCTCTAACTCAAGCAATGCATTTAATCTAGATACCAACAACAATTTTCTTAATCTTTCATTTACTTTATTTTATGCAAACTTTACTATAGCGGAGAATTTTTTGTTCTTCACACTACAGTAACGCATAGTTAAAGTCATTATCTGTTTGTAGTTTATTTAAAAAGTTTTACGTTCTGTCGTTTTTAAAAGAAAATACATTTGTTCAATGTTCAGTTTTAAGTATTAAATAAATACTTCTGTCCTTTGTTTCAAAAATAACAACATATAAAATAAAAACTTTCATTAGCATTCAATTTTTAAAGTCATTTATTTTTGTTCTGTAAATAAAAATAAGTGATTCTTCTTTAATTTTTAATGATTTGGGTACGTTATTTTTTTTTTAATTGTTGGCATTATTTTTAAAGAAAAGTCATTAGTTTTTACCTACTTGTGTTGGTTATTTTTTTGTAGACAAAAAATTCAAAAAAATATTTATAGAAATATAAAAACATGTTTTTATCAAGTGACTTTGGCACGATGGGTACAGTGTCTGGTCAGAATGTAGTTGATTGCGGGATAGATTCCCCAAAAATTTTATTAAAAATTTTTTAAAATAAAATTCAATAGAAAAATGATAAAAATAACCTACGAAATCATTAATTTTTAGTGTTTTCGTAGGTATTTTCTTAAATTTTTTTAATTTGTTGGTAAAAATAACATAGCAGTGATTAATTTTTAATGTTTTCGTAGGTAATTTTTTCGAATTTGTTGGAAAAAAATGGTAAAACAAAGTTATTATACCCTAAACCACTCTGTGGTACAGGGTATAATGAGTTTGTGCTGATGTTTGTTTACAAACGCCCCCTTTGGATTCGACTTAAACGATTCTAATAACCGTATTATAATAGATATCGCTTTGAAATTTATCAGGTAATCAAATTTTATATGCATAAATCACCATTCCAAATTTCAAAGGAATCGGGTCAGTCCTTCTGGTATCCCCCATACAAACCACACTCCCAATATTCATATAATTCCCTCAAAATTCATAAAAAAGGAATCTGTCTGTTGATAAACATTTTATTTTTAGGTGTTAAACGTGTACTTTAGTAACCTAATCAAATCGGAATATAATTGGACCATTTTTGGATTTAATCCCCCATATACAAATTTCGACCGATATTCAGTTAAATCGGTCTATTGACAAAACAATAAACCAAGTCCACTAAAATTTGATCTGTGTGTGTTTTCTACACTAAATAAAGATCTAACAAAAGACAGATCCAATCGGTCCATGTTTGGACTTGGAACCCATTTTCCGGAAAACACTGGTGTATGGTACTTTCATTGAATAAATGCTACTTTTATTTTAAAATAAAATATTTGTATAAAATTTGTAAAGACCTTTTTATAGAATTAAAAATAAAAAAAAGTGGCTTTCACTTAGTTTTCTCGCACAAAATTTTACTCCAACCTTAAATTGTAATACATAATTAAAACCACGAACTAATATAAAACAGCACGAATTTAGTAAATAAAAAATTAATAATTTACTTTTTATTTAAAATTTCATAAAAAAAGTCAGAAAAAATCACAAATAACCAAGTTAAAAAAGCACTTGCACATATTTTTTATTTTATCACTCAGTTTTCTCACACAAAATTTTACTATAACAATTACTTTTAATACATTAGTAAAACCACGAAGTTATATAAAACAACGCGAGTTTAATAAATACTTATAATTAATCAACAACATTTCATTTTAAATTTCGTATAAAAATTCTAAAAAAAATCACGCTCTGATCAGCTGTTTTTTGCGCGCGTAAACTAACAGACTAAACAGACGCGACACGACAGGTGTCAACAGCAAATTTTGTAAACAAAACTTAATGAAATTTTTTAATGAAACTACGAAATCTAATGAATCAAAATTAATGAAAATCTTGCACCATATGTATGAAATTTCATTCAGCATATGAAATATTTCATTGTTGTAATGAAACAACGTTAATGAATTCCATTCATTAGTGATATGAAGCGTTTTTCTATCAGTGTAAGGGCGGGATCT
>CAWUER010000372.1:0-48000 GCA_963921195.1 Pegoplata infirma | reverse complement strand
TTACTCTATTGTTCCGAAGAAACTTTTATACGTAAAAATTAATGGGGGCTGGTCACGGAAATTACCCCTCTATGAAGCAGTAGAAATGATTTTAAGATTGGAAAATTATAATTACATGTTTTCAAAAAATTTAAAAAAATAGTAATCGTTATCACACGATCCCACTGGGCAAAAAATTTGAAGAATCGATAGAAGTTTTACACAAAAAAAATTCAAAAAAATGAAAGAGTACACACATTTTCAAAAATGAGATTTAAATTTCAAAACTTAAAAATCGCATACTAAAGCACTTTTAAGATTTTTTTTATTTTTTTTTTTAAAGTACGTAAAAAAAACAAAATTTGAAAAGAAGAAGAAAATTTACAATTTGGACCATTATTGAAAAAGTTATGAGTAAAGGAACAAACTATCGATTTTCAAAAATTCGGTATCTTTTGAACAGGTCATCAAAAAAATCTGAAAATTTACCACGAAGGAGTTTTCGAAGTGTACTAAAAACTGTAAAAAAATTGGGAAATCTAAAAAAAAAATTATTCAAAGTGGCCGATATATTGTTAATAATCTGAATTTTTTTCTGAAATTTACATATTAAATTCAAATATTTTTAATATGAAATGAAATTGAGTTTATCCCATTATGAATTTATAAAAAAAAAAAATTTGAGTGTAAAATTTTTTTGAGTGAAAATTTTTTTTCGAGTGTAATTACCAATGCTTTTAAAACTGAACGAGTTTAAAAAACATTGCTTATAATAAAAACAAGTTTGAAAAGCATTGTTAAGTTACCACCAATGCTTTTAAAACTTGTTCAACACGTGGCATTTAAGATGAAGCCAATCTGAAATTCGGGGTTTTGCTTATAACTTTTGAACCACTGGACCGATTGAGCTGAAATTCAATACCAAATAGACCTGGGAAACGGCAAAGATACATGCTAAGTCTCATTATTGTCTTTCGAAAGTTATGGTGTTTTTTTATCTCATAAATGCGCAAAAAACCCTTTCCGAAATTTACTCTTTTGCTCATAACTTTTGAACCACTGGACCGATTTGGGTGGATTACAATACCAACCTGACCAGGTAAATGACCAACATACATGCCAAACTTCAGTAGCCTCTGTAAAGTCGTTCAAAAGTTAGCGTGTTTTCTACGGACAGACGGACGGATGGACGGACATCGCTAGATCCACTTAAAATCGATCGAGGATCATGAATTTATATACTTTATATGGTCATTAAAGGTGTCCTTACGACTAAGGTAATTTTTCAAAATCACTTTTTAATACCTGGTAGGGTCCTAAATTACAGTTTAGTATCTAAAAATTAGTGAGCCAAAATTTGGGGACAATCGGATAAAAATAACTCGTGCCGAAAATGGATTGAAGTTTTTGGACATTTTTATGTAATGAAAAAACACTTTTTTTCTAGTTTTTGGAAAAATATTTTTTTATTTTTTTTATTTTATTATGAATTAACATATAATTACAAATCATATACTAACTTTACCTAACCGAGAACTGGTAACAATGACCTTCGTCTCGTTGTAGCGAAAACAGACCAAGGCCTCTGGTGGGAATCGAACCCACGACCCCCAGACTCATAGGCTAGCACGCTACCAACTAGCCTACTGGGGCGCCATGGAAAAATATTAGTATATGATATTTTTTGTAAATTTTTTTGTTAAATAATATGAAAATGGTAATTAATTACCTTTCCAAAAAGCTTAAAGAATTTCAAATCGAATAAAAAATAAGCATTTTACGCATACATGCCCCAGACCATTGCACAGTTTTCATAGCCAGAATTTGAAAATTTTTAGG
Organism: Pegoplata infirma; assembly: GCA_963921195.1. Classification (NCBI taxonomy): domain Eukaryota; kingdom Metazoa; phylum Arthropoda; class Insecta; order Diptera; family Anthomyiidae; genus Pegoplata; species Pegoplata infirma. The sequence goes on along the minus strand of CAWUER010000372.1, from coordinate 46,182 downwards.
CAAAAAATAAAAAAATTAAAATTTTACTTTATTATATTATTAATTACATGTAATAGATAAAAACGAAAAGATATGATGGTCTACCTTTTTTTCATTTGGCATGGGTAGTGATACAATTTCCGCGGATTCCAAAGAAAATGTGTTTGTCTATAATAATTTAGCAAATATGGCAAAAAATTTGCTGTATTGTACAATACGAAGTGTAAAACATAAATTCTGTTAATTTTTGGTGAAATCGGGCATCTTTAACCCCTTTTCGTCGAGGCGAAATGACAAATTTGGGACATTATACATTTCTATAATACAAAATATCTGCATATTTCCGATTTCTCAAAAGTTACAGAATTTACGTTTTACACTTCGATTCGTACAATAGAGCACAAATTTTCCAAAATTTGCTAAATTATTGTAGAAAAACGCAAATTATTTGAAATCCGCGGAAATTTTATCACTACCCGCGCCAAATAAAAAAGAAGCTGGACTACCATATCTGCTATTTTTTATCTTAAACATGTTTTCAGTTTGATCATAAAGTAAAATTAAATTCTTATTATTTTTTGCTTAAAAATTTTGAAAATTTTGAAATTCTGGCTTTGAAAACCATACAATGGTCTGGGGCATGTATGCATAAAATGCTTATTTTCTATCCGATTTTAATTTTATTAGTCTGTTTGGAAAGGCAATTTAATACCATTTTCATATTATTTTACAAAAAATTTAACAAAAAATATCAAATACCAATATTTTCCCAAAAACTAGAAAAAAGCGTTTTTCGTTCATATAAGAATGTCCCAAAACTTCAATCCATTTTCGGCACGAGTTATTTTTAGCCAATTGTCCCCAGATTTTTACTAACTCATTTTTAGATACTAACGAACAATAAAGGACCCTACCAGGTATAAAAAGGTGATTTTCGTTTTTAAGGACAACTCTAATGGTCATAGACCAATATTTCTATATGTTTCAAACGGAATGACAAACTTATATATACCCTCTATCACTAGAGTGGAGGGTATAAAAATTATGGGCCACTGTAGTTTTATTTTTTTTTGGAATAAGTAAAACAAAATGAATTAAATCAACTTTTAGGCCTTCAATTTTTACCTCTTCGTTATATTGGCTCAACGCACTGTGCGATGCGTTAATTGTATCTTATTAGATCTGAAATTTTGCTCAATTTAGAGAAATGTTTTGATCCGACAGCGGTAACTTTAAATGCTGCTATTAAAAGTGAATAAGTTGGTGCTGCTATATAAGATATTGCAGGATCGCCACATAAATATGGCCAGAGTGCAAAGTCGAAACCCGAATTCCCATTTCTATGTAATACAAACTAAACGTGAAGCTTAAAATTCCTAATTTCAACACTAAAATGACGGATATACAAAATAAACTTTTGCAATTACTATGCTTCGTTAGGCGCCTGAGAAGTAAAAATATTTTTTTGGTTTCATTTGCTTTTTTTGTGGCTCCCCTCAGTCTGTTTTTACCGCTGTTAAAAAACATTTCTTATTTTGAATTTTATTTTTATTTTCTTCAATAAAGACGATTACTTAAAAAGAAAAAGGTGTACGAATGTTTTTTTTTTTTTTTTATAAAATTTATAGCAATTTATAGGTGATCTAAAGTTAAAGTAGGGAAAGTTAACGAAAAAAACAAGTTGCTAAAGAAAAAGTACAACAGCACTTGTTTGATTTGAGCATCGTAGCATTTTTTTTTTTTGCTGTAGTAATTGCTTTTTTTTTGGTTTTCAAGTGAGATTTTAGTTTAAGGTTGATTAAATGCAAAAAAAAAAAGGAAAAAATAAAATAAAATTGAAAAACAACTCTCCCCAATAAGCCAAATTGCTGGAATTCAAGTGTAATTCAAGCGTAATTCCAGTCATATTTTCAATTTTCAAGCCTGGAATTATACTTGAAAAACACTGTAATTCAATAGCATATACCAGTGAAACGGATACTTGAATTCAAGTCAAACAAAACAGTGTAAAAACACTTGAATTCAAGTCCTCAAAAAAAGCGTAATTCCAGTCGAACCAAAGAAAATTTTTGAAAAATGACTTGAATATGGCTTGAATTATAGTTGGATTCAAGCCCTATTCCAGTGTAAATCAAGCCCTATTCCAGTTCAATTCAAGCCTAATTCCAGTGTATTTAAATCAAATCGGAATCATTATTACACATTAAAAAAACAAAAATGACCACTCTAATTGCACTTATATTTGTATTTCTTTATTTGCACAATATATAAAATGAATGTTTATGTATTGAATTATAAATATTGACTGATGTTGACTACTCGCTGCACCATTAATCCATATTATCCTCATCTCCAGATATTTCATCAAAAAATTTTGTAAAAGGAAGCCTAGAAGATACAAAAAACACATTTTAATAAAGATTTTTCGGAAAAGAAAACTTAATTAGCATAACGTACCATGATTTTGATATTTTTCCAATAAATAGTCCTCAATTATTCTAAGATTTCGGGTTTTATCTTATTTGTTTTGAAAAATTTACATTTTTTTTTTTTTATAAAAAATAAAAATGTTGTTTATTAAATGACAATTTTTTCAAACATTTTTATTTTTATTAGGACTTGTTGAACTTGAATTTGACTTGAAATAATAGCTTGAATTCAAGTTGAATTCAAGCAAAATTTAAAGCACTTGAATTTTAAGTTTTCTTGTGCTTATTGGGTCAATATAAAAATATACAATTGAAAAGATTTCTTTAGCTTTTACGGCGTCTACAATATTTTTCTTCACTTCATCCTCTTATGCTATTTCTTTCCATCACTTTTTTTTTTGGTTTTTCCAAAAAAAAAAAATCAGTTTAAGCTAATGGTTGTTGGTTGTGTTGTTGCTTTTTTTTGCTTTTTATGTGTGATATTTATGTTGAATTGAATGGCATCAAAGTGTTTAAGTATTTAAGTACGAATGACTGAATTGTTGTTATTTTGATTGGAAAAATTTTTGTATGTGTGTGCAGGGGCGTATCCAGGATTTTATTTCGGTGGGGGCCCAACATTTTTTTACAATTTTTTTTTTACAAAAATTTTATATAACAGCACATGTTTTAGAATTGTTCTCGATCTGTTCCTCAAACTGAATGTAACACAATCAGATTCTTCATTTTTGTGTAAGTTTAAAACTGTTGGGGGGGAAAAAATAATTTTTTTTTATATTTTAAAATTTTTTGAGAGACAAGCCTTATTTTAAAGTGTGAATTGATGCTGATACATTTTTACAAAGATGATTATCAGAATCTGATTTTTTTTAAAGAAAAGTCAAAGATTCTATGACAATTTCCAGTTAAGACAGTTTTTGTTATAGAAAAAGTCAAAGACTCTAAATCATATTTCCAAAGGAAGACGTTTCTCGGGAAAAAGTTACTTTAGAAAATGATTCTATAAACATATTCATAAAATACTTTTACAAAAGAAAAGACTCCGATTGTAAGACATTTTCCCAGAATCTCAAATGTCTTACAATCGTCATATAAGACAAATAATTCACATTCTGAGACCTTTTTAAAAAGAAAACAGTATAAAAAAGTCATAGATTCTAAAATCTTTTTCCTAAAGAACAACTCTCGGATTCTGAGAAAATTTTCCTATAGAAAAAGTCTAAGATTTTTCGACATTTTTCGTATAGAAAGTCTCAGATTCTTATAGAAAACGACATTTTCGACATTTTTCCAACAGAAAAAGTCTCAGATTCTTTGACATTTTTCCTATAGAAAATGTCTCAGATTCTCAGACATTTTTTCTACAGAAAATTTCTAAGATTCTGAGACATTTTTCCTATCGAAAAAGTCTCAGATGCTTAAACACTTTTCCTTTAGAAAAAGTCTCAATTTCTAAGACATTTTCCTTTAGAACAAGTCTCAGATTTTACACCCAGTAACTATTTACGGTTATTCAAAAAGGTTTTAGTTAAAGTTGTTTTACAGGCGCCCCAGTAGGCTAGTTGGTAGCGTGCTAGCCTATGAGTCTGGGGGTCGTGGGTTCGATTCCCACCAGAGGCCTTGGTCTGATTCGCTACAACGAGACGAAGGTCATTGTTACTAGTTCTCGGTTAGGTAAAATTAGTATATAATTTGTAATTATATGGTAATTCTTAATAAAAAAAAAAAAAGTTGTTTTAAACGTTTTATCGTTTGTTTCTCAAAAAAACTAAAATATTAAATGATTTATACAGTTAGTAAAACAATAAACTTTTGTCAGTTAAATTATTTGTGACTGATTGTACCGTATAATTTTACAGAAGTACGGTTTTTGTTGTTTGTTATTCAAAAAAAAATATTTTTACTCCACAAAATAAAAAATTGTAAACAGTTGAAATAACTGAAATATCATTTGTTTTTACGGAATGTTTAGTCATTTATTAACGGTTAAAAATAACTGAAAAAGTATGTTGTTTCAAATGAAATATAAGTAGTCCGTTTTTTAAAAGGAAAAACGATTGGTTTAAACGTTTTTTCAGTTGAATTTACATACAAAATATTTTGAGTGTAAGACATTTTGCCTGTAGGAAATATGCAAATTCTGAAAAATTTTTCATATAGAAAAAGCCTCAGATTCTGAGACATTATTCTTACAGAAAAAGATATTTTTACAATAGAAAAAGTATCAGATTTGGATAATTTTTCTATACAAAAAGTCTCAGCTTGTGTCTTTGAGACATTTTTCCTATACACAAAATCTTAGATTTTGATATAATTTTCCTTAAGAAAAATTCGTTGATTCTGAGACATTTTTCGTAAAAAAAGTATAAGATTCTGAGACATTTTTTCTAGATTGTAAGAAAAATTCTCAGATTCAGAGACATTATTCCTATAGAAAGTTCACAGATTCTAAAACATTTTTCATATAGAAAAGCCTCAGATTCAAAGAATTTTTTTTATAGAAAAAATCTCAGATTTTGGGACATTTTTCAGATTCAGAGACATTATTCCTATGGAAAGTTTTTAGATTCTGAAACATAAAAAATTATTTTCTATATAAAAATATAGAAAAGAATTTTTTATAAAAAAAGTCTCAGATTATGAGACATTTTTCCTATAGAAAAAGTCTTAGATTCTGAGAAAAATGCCAATATTGTAAGACATTATTCCTATAGAAAAAGTCTTAGATTCTCAAATTTTTTCTTATGGAAAGTTTTAGATTATGAGACATTTTTTTTTATGAAATAGTATCGTTCTGACACATTTTTCTAAAAGACAAGACGCATTTTAATGTTTGACTACAATTAACTTACAATTAGGTCCATTTTTTGTGTATATAAAGCTTCAGGTTCTAAGATATTTTTTCATTAAAATCTTAAGTTGAAAAGTTTTAAACTTTAAGAAAAAATTTTCAAATTTTGAAATTATTTTAACAGAAAAATTTTCAATTTCAAAACTTTTTTCTTCAAAAAATTTTAGATTCTTGGTTTTCGAATTTTTTTAAGAAGTTTTTTTAATATTGTACTTGTTATTTGATACCAAATCCTGAAATTTGTGAAATCATTTCGGGGGGGGCCCGGGCCCCCGGGCCCCCCCCCCTGTATACGCCACTGTGTGTGTATGTTTTTGTAAGATATTGTGTAAAATGTTTTTTTAAAGTCAAATTTGTTGTTCAATTTTGTTTTCTTTTGATTGTTTGTGATGGAATTTGAGAGACTATGAAAATAATTCGGTAATGAGATTTAAAGCTTTTATACTTAAACTTTGTTATGATAGAAAATTGTGTGCAATAAAATTTAAATTATCTTATAAATTTTGTTATATATTGATGTTTAAAGATATGCTTAGCTTAATGCAACACATGACGTATGAGTAATTCGATAATACTCATACTTCAGGGTATTTAATGGACTTTGAAGTAGAGATAGATGCGCACCAAACATATGATTATCGTGATTCACATGAATCACGCGTTAAAAAGTTAAATTTAATAACGGAGATTTATTTTTAAACAAAGCATTGATTAATCCAGCCTAAATGATTCTTAATTATGCACATAATTAATGTACCCTAGTAAAAAAAGAAAAAAAGTTCATGACTAATTGTATCCCAAATATGGCGGATACAATTACTTTAATAAACATCTACGGACATATTTTATGATCTAGAGGGATAACCTTATATATAATGTGATAAGTGAATTGGGTCTATATAATTATATCAGTTGGAGAAAACTGATACGATTAAATATAATTTAAAACCATTATAACTGATCATATATTGCTCCTTATAACGTCATATAAGCTGGATAACATTATATATAATCATATGCACTTTATGTCATGTTACCCGAGTAAAAGAGATCTGATATAATCATATATGCTATTATCATGCGCGGGTACAAGGGGGGGGGGAAAAAGGGGAAATTTCCCCCCCCAGACCAAAAAAAAAAAAAGAGGAGAAAAAAAGAAAAAAGAAAGAAAAAGGAAGAAAAAGGAGAAAAAAAAAAGAAAGAAGGAAGAAGGAAATTTTCGAAAAAATTTCCGAATGAAAATTATCTTGAAATGCGAAAATTTTTCTTAGAAAAAATCTGAAAGTTCTTATAGGGAAAATTTTTAAAATTTTAAAGGAAAAAATGTGACTCAATCTGAAAATTTTCTGTGAAAAAATATCTGTCAATCTTATTATGAATTTTGGTATCTTTTAATAGTACTCATATTTTGAGAATTTTTCTACAAAAATCCGTAAAAGAAAATGTTTGAGAAAAAAAAAAAATTTTTTGTGAAAAATCTGAGACTTTTCTGTACAAAATATGTGTCGGAATTCGATACGTATTCTATAGGAAAAAGGTCTTAGAATCTGAGACTTATTTTATATCAAATTCTGAGACTTTTTTTTATAGAAAAGATGCAGAAAACTCTAAAATTGTTCACATTCTCAAAAATTTTCATTTTCGGATTTTTGTAGAAAAATTACCAAAATGTAAAAGTCTCAGAATTTGAGACTTATTCTAAAGGAACAAGGTCTCAGAATCTGAGTCTTTTTCTATGGGTCTCAAAATTTGATACTTATTTATAGGAAAAAGGTCGCAGAATCTGAGACTTTTTCGAAATGGAAAAGGTATATGAATCTGAGGCTTTTTCTATGGGAAAAAAGTTTCAGAATCTCTTAATTTCAGACTTATTCTAAGGAAAAAGGCCTTAGAATCTTATTGTTTTTTAAAAAGAAAAATGTGTCAATGTCTGAGACTTTTTATTGTTGAAAAATAAATCTCAGAAGTTTAAACTTTCTCAATTGGAAGAAGGTCACAGAATCTGACATATTTTCTACTGGAAAAAGGTCTTATAATCTAAGACTTTTTCTATAGGAATAAGGTCTCAGAATTTTAGACTTTTTCTATAGGGAAAATGTCTCAGAATCTGAGACTTTTTCTATAGGAAACCGGTCTCAAAATCTATGACTTTTTCTATAGGAAAAAGTTCTCAAAATCTGCGAGATTTTTTTTTAGAAAAGTGCCAGAATCTTAGACTTATACTTAGACTATACCTAAGAAAAGGTCTCAGAATCTAAGACTTTTTCTATAGGAAAATCGTCACTCTCATCGTCAATCTCACCTTTTTCTATAGGAATAGGGTCATAGAATCTGAGACTTTTTCTATTAGAAAATTTTTCAGAATCGATACTTTTTTTTAAGTAAAAAGGTCTGACAATCTGAGACTTTTTATAATGGAAAAATCTATCACTCTTTCTTTAGGGATAAAAGTGACTGAACTTAAGACTTTTTCTGTATAAGAAAAAGCTCTCAGAACCTAAAGTTTCTCTATGGGAAAAAGGTATGAGAATCTGAGACTTTTTTTAGGAATAAGGTACTTTCTCTTTTCTGGGACTTTTTCTAAAAAGAAAAAGGTCTAAGAATCTGAGACTTTTTCTATAGGAAAAATGTCTGAGAATTTGAAACTCTTTCTTTATAAAAAAGGTCTCAAAATCTGAAACTTTTTCTAAAGAAAAAAAGGTCTGAGAATATAAATTTTTTCAGTGCGAAACAAAAATACTAACCTGAGACTATTTCTATAAGAAAAATTTATTAAAAATGGTTTTAAATATGAGATACTTTCTATAAAAGGTTTCAGAATCTTAGATTTTTTTGTGGAAAAAAGTTCTTAGAATCTGAAAATTTTTCTATACGAAAAAAGTCTCAGATTTTGGGGCATTTTTTGTAAAGAAGAAGCTTTAGATTTGACTTTTTATACGTCAAATGCGTTAGAATCTGAGACTTTTTCTATGTAGAAGAAAACGTACAATTTTCTTTTTAGACAAATTAAAAAAAAAAATTCTAAACGATCTACTTATGATCATGAAAAACAACCCTCCTTCAGCACAAACTAATGAATTTGATGATTTTATAGGTTTCCATTGCAAAAAAAAACGAATCCCTGTTTTTGCACGTCCAAGGAGAATTTATGATTTTTTTTCGAAGTAAAAAAAAAAATTTCCCCCCCCAAACCCAAAAGCTGTACCCGCCACTGGCTATTATATAATTATTTATATATATATATGGTTATGCATGAACATTGATATGGACATATAAGTTAATATGTAGCATTGTATTTTTCCTTATTTTTTAATATGATAACATACATATTCATATCTATTTACATACCGATCTACATGAAATTAGATATGACATATAATGTCGGAAATTTTTAGATATGGCAGATAAAAAGATATATGATTTTATTTATAATTATATCCCGAAATTTTTTTCTAAATTTTCTAAGTCCCGGACAATTAAATAAAAATTAAAAAATTTTCAAGTCCTAAAAAATTTTATGAAAATTTTCCAAAGTCCCGGAGTAAAAAAGTCATTTCCCTAGTAAAAAAGTTTTGATATAATGATATATAATTTGATACAATTATATTAAATTATATATAACTTTTTATATATTCAGATCTAATTTTATCTAAGATATATTGCGGCTCCATTTTCTTATCTGAGGTTATACATAAATATATCTGACTTTATGTAATTATATAAATCTATATTAATTTATATGAAATAAGATCAACTGGATTTAATTGGATGTGACCAAAATTCGGATCTAATTGTATCACTTTTAATATTTGTGTATCTAAAATAATACAATTAGATCAATATCTGATCCAACTTGATACAGCCAATTTTGAGATCAAATTAGATCTTAAAAACTTTTTTTTTTACTCGGGTTGGAGTAAAAAAATCATTGAAAATGTTTTTAGGAGAAATTTTATTTTTTTTTTTTAATTTTTAAGTTCCGAAAAAATGTTTTTAAATTTTCTAAGACACAAACATTTTTTGGAATTTTTAAATCCCCGAGTAAAAAAGTTCCTATATAATTGTATATAATTTTATAAACATCATATATAATTAAATAGAATTATATAGAATTTGATGCGAAAAATGAGTCGATAAAACTATATAAAATTTGATCAATGTTTCATATATTTTGATAAATTTTTTATATAATTTTATGCGAAATTTGGACCCCTATTTTTATATAATAATAGCAAAATTATATTATTAGATATAATTATATAAAGATATATAAAATTGTATAAAACTGTATAAAACTATATAAAGTTACATAAAATTATATATAATTATATATAATTAAAACAAAATTTTATGATTTATATAAAACTTGATATAATTTTATATAACTTTATAAAATTATATATTGTTTTATATAATTTGATATAGTTGTATATAATTATATCTGATTATATAAATTTGCTTTTGTTATATAAAAATAGGGGTCCAAATTTCGCATAAAATTATATAAAAAATTTATCAAAACACAAGTAACATTGATAATATTTTATATGGTTTTATCGACTAATTTTTCGCATCAAATTCTATATAGTTCTATTTAATCATATATGATGTTTATAAAATTATATACAATTATATAGGAACTTTTTTACTCGGGTCCCTTAAAAATGATTTTAGAAAAAAAATTACAAATTTTTAATAATATGCTAAGTCCCGAACAAAATCCGAAGAATGCAATAAAAACTCTTCTAATTGATAATGTATCCAATCTGATAAAATAATTTGTAATTTCACGATTAAAATTCCAAAAAAATTCACCAGATTTCATCTAATTATATAAAAATTTATCTAATTTTAACAGATAAGATATGATTTAATACAATTAGATAGACCCATTTTTGGGATCAAACTTAATCAAATTTGATATTATTTGATCAAAAATAATAGAATTTGATACAATCGTATAATATTCGATCCGCCAATTTTCGGATCAAAATTAATATGGATTTACATAAAAGCATATCTGTTCATATATAATTAAATATTGCGTCATATAACTTTTTTTTATTCGCCCTAGTAAAAAAAGAAAAAAAGTTCATGACTAATTATATCCCAAATATGGCGGATACAATTACTTTAATAATTATCTACGGGTATATTTTATGATCTAGCGGGATAACATTATATATAATGTGATACGTGAATTGTGTCTATATAATTATATCAGTTGGAGAAAACTGATACGATTAAATATAATTTAAAACCATTATAACTGATCATATATTGCTCCTTATAACGTCATATAAGTTGGATAACATTCTATATAATAATATGCACTTTATATAATGTTATATACAAAAATATGTTCTTTATGTATTGCAATATCTAACCATATATATTTATGTCTTATAGTCTCAATTTATTTTATATTGTATCAGTCCGGATCAAACTGATAAAACTAGATAGACCCATTTTACGTATCATATTATATATAACATTTTCTGTTCAGATCTTGTAGGATAACCGAAGATAATATTTGAAACAATCGTGTCCACCAAATTTGGGATCTAATTTGTCACGGCTATATATAACTCTTTTTTACTCGGGCGGGTACAATATAGAAAATATGTTCTTTATGTAGAGCAATATCTAACCATATATATTTATGTCTTATAGTCTCAATTTATTTTATATTGTATCAGTCCGGATCAGACTGATAAAACCAGACCCCCCGAGTAAAAAAAAGTTATATGACGCAATATTTAATCATATATGAACAGATATGCTTTTATGTAAATCCATATTAATTTTGATCCGAAAATTGGCGGATCGAATATTATACGATTGTATCAAATTCTATTATTTTTGATAAAATAATATCAAATTTGATTAAGTTTGATCCCAAAAATGGGTCTATCTAATTGTATTACATCATATCTTATCTGTTAAAATTAGATAAATTTTTATATAATTAGATGTAATCTGGTAATCTTTTTGGAATTTTAAACGTGAAATTAGAAATTATTTTATCAGATTGGATACATTATCAATTAGAAGAGTTTTTATTGCATTCTTCGGAATTTTTTCGGGACTTAGCAAATTATTAAAAATTTTTACTTGTTTTTCTAAAATTATTTTAAAGGGATTTAAAAATTCCAAAAAATGTTTGTGTCTTAGAAAATTTAAAAACATTTTTTCGGAACTTAAAAATTTTTCAAAAAAATAAAATTTCTCCTAAAAACATTTTCAACGTATTTTTTACCTCCAAAAAAAATTTCCAAAAAAATATTGTTTCCGGGACTTTGGAAAATTTTCATATAAAAGTTTTTAGGACTTGAAAATTATTTAATTTTTTTTAATTGTCCGGGACTTAGAAAATTTTAAAAATTTTTTTTCGGGATATAATTATAAATAAAATCATATATCTTTTTATCTGCCATATCTAAAAATTCCCGACCTTATATGTCATATCTTATTTCATATAGATCGGTATATAAATAGATATAAATATGTATGTTATCATATTAAAAAACTAGTAAAAATACAATGCTATATATAAACTTATATGTCCATATCAAAGTTCATGCATAACCATATATAAATATAAATAATTATATAATAGCATATATGATTATATCAGATCTTTTTTACTCGGGCCGAGTAAAAAAGATATGATATAATCATATATGCTAATATATAATTATTTAAATTTATATATGGTTACCCGAGTAAAAAAGTTCCTATATAGTTGTATATAATTTTATAAACATCATATATGATTAAATATAATTATATAGAATTTGATGCGAAAAATGAGTCGATAAAACTATATAAAATTTGATCAATGTTTCATATATTTTGATAAATTTTTTATATAATTTTATGCGAAATTTGGAACCCTATTTTTATATAATAAAAGCAAAATTATATAATTATATATAATTATATAAAAATATATAAAATTGTATAAAACTTTATAAAACTATATAAAGTTACATAAAATTATATATAATTATATATAATTAAAACAAAATTTTATGATTTATATAAAACTTGATATAATTTTATATAACTTTATAAAGTTTTATACAGTTTTATACAATTTTATATATTTTTATATAATTATATATAATTATATAATTTTGCTATTATTATATAAAAATAGGGGTCCAAATTTCGCATAAAATTATATAAAAAATTTATCAAAATATATGAAACATTGATCAAATTTTATATACCCTAGTAAAAATATTATGCTAATTTTACTGAATAGATCTAATTTGATCCGTAAAATGGTTGTATCAAATAATATCTAATTGTATTACTTTAGATCAAAAAATATAAAAATTGATACAATCTGATCCTGAATTTGGTCAAATCTAATTAGATCAAATTGATCTTATAATATCAATTTTTATATAATTTGATGAGCAAAACCAAAATACGAATCTAATCATATATGGAGCAATATCTAACCATATAAAGTGGATCAACCGTATCAAAGTGATAGATACAATTTTATATAAATTTATACGGAAGCATATTAACTCATATAAGATTGTATCAAATTATATATGATTAGACCAGAAAATTTTTACTCGGGTAGTTTTATCGACTGATTTTTCGCATCAAATTCTATATAATTATATTTAATCATATATGATGTTTATAAAATTATATACAACTATATAGGAACTTTTTTACTCGGGTATGCATGAACTTTGATATGGACATATAAGTTTATATATAGCATTGTATTTTTCCTTATTTTTTAATATGATAACATACATATTCATATCTACTTATATACCGATCTATATGAAATTAGATATGACATATAAGGTCGGGAACCCGAGTAAAAAAGATTTGATATAACCATATATGCTAATATATAATTATTTATATTTATATATGGTTATGCATGAACTTTGATATGGACATATAAGTTTATATATAGCATTGTATTTTTCCTTATTTTTTAATATGATAACATACATATTTATATCTATTTATATACCGATCTATATGAAATTAGATATGACATATAAGTTCGGAAATTTTTAGATATGGCAGATAAAAAGATATATGATTTTATTTATAATTATATCCCGAAAAAAATTTAAAATTTTCCAAGTCCCGTACAATTAAAAAAAAAATAAAAAATGTTCAAGTCTTAAAAATTTTATAAAAATTTTCTAAAGTCCCGGACATAAAATTTTTTTGGCAATTTTTTTTGGAGTAAAAAAATCATTGAAAATGTTTTTAGGAGAAATTTTATTCATTTGAAAAATTTTTAAGTTCCGAAAAAATGTTTTTAAGTTTTCTAAGACACAAACATTTTTTGGAATTTTTAAATCCCTTAAAAATTGTTTTAGAAAAAAATTTTACAAATTTTTAATAAATTGCTAAGTCGCGAAAAAAATTCCGAAGAATGTAATAAAAAATCTTCTAATTGATAATGTATCCAATCTGATAAAATAATTTCTAATTTCACGTTTAAAATTTCAAAAAATTTTACCAGTTCATCTAATTATATAAAAATTTATCTAATTTTAACAGATAAGATATGATTTAATACAATTAGATAGACCCATTTTTGGGATCAAACTTAATCAAATTTGATATTATTTTATCAAAAATAATAGAATTTGATATAATCGTATAATATTCGATCCGCCAATTTTCGGATCAAAATTAATATGGATTTACATAAAAGCATATCTGTTCATATATAATTAAATATTGCGTCATATAACTTTTTTTTACTCGGGGATAGACCCATTTTACTTATCCTATTATATATAAGACTATCTGTTCAGATCTTGTAGGATAACCGAAGATAATATTTGAAACAATTGTGTCCACCATTTTTGGGATCTAATTTGTCACTGCTATATATAACTCTTTTTAACTCGGGTAGAGACACTTTTTAAACGGGTTTTTATAAAATAATATGAAAAATATATTTTGCAACATGATATAATACGGATGTGACAACCGAATTTTGTTATTTCTTCAACTACAAACCCGCTGCAGTATCGACTGGAATATAAAAAATTCGGCACAGAAGAATGTAACACTTGTTTTTGTTGAAAAAAAAAAATAATTTTATGAAAAAAATTTTTGGTGAAAAAATATTTATGTTGCTGCTGCTGAAAAACTTGCAGCTGGTGAAAAACGTTTTTATTTACCAGCAGGTGAATTATTATCCAAGTTACAAGTTGAAGTTTAGAAAATGAAAATAGTAATTCTCATTTTCTTTTTTCTTAAGGCCGAGTTAAGCCTGAATTACTTTAAACGTCCATAAAACGTAGACTCTTAAACAAAATTCAGTAAGTCAAAATAGTACAGAACATTTTTATTTATGTTTTGTTTGTGTCTAACGCATTGTATTTTTTGTCACGTCAAAACGTAGAGAAATTCTGTTGAAAATAGAATTTCTCTACGTTTCAACGTGACAAAAAATACAATGCGTTTGACAAAAACAAAACATAAATAAAAATGTTCTGTACTATTTTTACTTTACGTTTCATGCACGTTTAAAGTAATTCAGGCTTTAGCCAAAAAACGTAACCTGTATTGGGCACGTACGGGGTGTTTCGTTTTTAAATGAAAACAAACTCGCTTGTATTTAAAGATCCCACACGGAAATCAAACTCACAACTAAAACGACTGATCATACTACAGCCACTCAATCTCAGCAGCAAACAAAATAAATTGTGACTTTGACACCATAGGGTTTAGGTTTGTGTGATCATAGGTCGGCGGGACCCGTCTCTGCCGCTAGCTTCAGTGGGTGGGGAGGTTCTTGACCTAGACAACACAAACGACACCATTACCATTTTTATTAAAGAGTCCCTAAAATGTGGTTGCTTACAAAAATGAAATTGGACTTGTAATCTAAACTATTGATCCCCATTTGAAGAAAAAATAAAAATTTATGAACTGATTTTTGAAAGTTAATAGGGCTATTCGATGTGGAAACTTTATGGATAAAAGATGTACTTATCCTGGGGTTCACAACCCTCCCTAACCTATGTCCTTATTAGACCCTGAAATATTTACAAAAGGACCCGACATCACACATATATTCTCTCAACCTTTAGGAAAGTCTGATTTCGAAATTAAGCAGACATATTTAAATGTTTAATTTTAAAATTGAATTCATTTATTGAACATTTTAAAAATGTATATTAAATTTAAAAATTACTAATAAAATTTCTGAATATAAATTTGACACTTAAATGGAGCATAGAAAAAAAAATACTATAAAGGGTAAATTTAAAATTTCCATATAAAATTATTTCCTAAAATTTCTCCTAACATTTGTAAAGGAATTTCATTTAAAACTTGCACAGGATTTATTTTTTTAAATTCACTAATAATTTGATTCGATAGCAAATAATTAACCCGATATTAACACAAAAAAATTGTATATGTATCAAAACCGATCATAAACCGATTGTAAAATGATTAGGCTGGTAGCGTACAAATAAATAAATAAAATTGTTGATTGTTTACGTTTTGTATCTTTTTAGAACAGCATATTGCTTTCTTTGTTTCACTTTATGATTTTAATTAGTGGAGAGTTTTTTTTTCACGAAAAAGCTTTTGCTTATTAAAATTTACACCGATTTACTTCGATAAAATGTTCGTAAAAATCAATATAATGCATTTGATAAAAAAATATAAAAATATAGAAATCAATCAAACTGATTTTTGTGTATTTTATACATTAAAATTTAGCAAAGTTTTTTTATATTTAATATAAAAAATTTATTTCGACATTTTTATTTAAAAAAAAAAATATGGAACCAAAATGCAACATAGCAATTTTTACGGGAAAACAAATAATTCTGTTCAAAATGGATCTTTGGAGAAAATCCCACAGAATTTTCTAATAGAAAATTTATTAAATTTACAATAACAACGTTATATGGTGCATGGCGGCAAAAATCAATTTGATTGGTGATCAGGGTATAAATTTTTAAAAATGAAGAAAGAAAATACTGTTAGAATTGATAGAACTATTTTTCTGGATTTTAATGCATATAAATAATTACTTTTCAACAAATGAATTTATTTAAGTTCTGCTTTTTAAATTCTTAAGCAGGAAAAGCTTTTATTGGTTTTTTTTCCGTAATATTTTTTTTTTGTTTTTTCTTTCATGCAGTATGTTCTTTCTTAAAAAAAATAATAAAGAGCACTTACCAAGCAGAGCGACGAAAGGCCTTCCATGTAGCTGCCAGGTTGTCGATAATGCAGGTTTTTTCTTATAGTTGTTGGTAGATTTTAGATTTATCCATGATCATTCTCTCTTTTGCATATACATTTGGTTGATAATTTTAATATGTATGTACAACTGTCTTTTTATATTTCTTTTACCACCAAATGCATTTTTAACAACAATTATTTTTTTTTATATTTTTAGCACAGTGGTATGATTTCACAAAATTCAAACAAAAATTTATAACGGATTTTTTTTCCTTTTACTTTAATTATTCATGTTTTACCAAACTTTTAAACAATTAATTTAAATCCACTGTGTTCACTTTCCACATATTAAAATCACTTTTAAGACACTTTTTATAACCAATCAACACGTACTTTTCCTATATTTAAATTTTTCTACGATTTTATATTTTTTCTAAAAATTTAATTATGTTTTAAAAACTCCTAAAACTTTTTACCTATTTTTTTCTATTCACTATTTTAACACGATAACGACCGGAATTTAATTGTGCAATATTAGATTTTAAGTAATTCAATTTTACATTATTTTAAGATTACTCTCGACATTTTAATTTTATTTTAAATTCACTTTTTTCCCGAACACTGTGCAAATTTTAATCACAATATGTTTTATTTCCCTCACTTATTTTAATTATTCATGCAATTTCTATTTTTTTCCTCAAAATTAAATTTAAATTTTTACCTTAAAACTTGAATTTAACACAGCACTTCATCTCAAAATATTATTGAACAATTATTATTGAATTTTTTCCTATTTTTTGAATTTTAACTAAGAATTTTAATTTTAAATAAATTTTGATTTAAAATAACTGTTTTAAAGAATTATTTTGGTGGCTTGTTGTTTTTAAAGAAGAATTAACTATGATTTTGTCATCAAATTTAACAAGTAGAGATGTAGAATTTTTTCCCTTTCTTTTTTGTGTGAGCTTTCGATTTTACATCACTCTGAGCACATCAAAACCAATTACCAACAAATAAATGCAATTGAGATCTAATAAAAAAAATCAAAACTGGTTTTATACATGACAAATTTATTATTAAAGCATTTAAGTACCTCTTTTGTTTTTATCAAATTTTGATGGACAACCAAAATCAATTTAAAGAGATCTCAATGCAATTTGGAATATTAACCCTCCAACTGCCGAAAATTCTGTAACGATTGGTGTTTTATGGTTTTTAGTAGATGTTCGATTTTCTATTCCATAAAGTCAACATAATCACAATTCTAAAATTACCTAGGAAGTTTTCCGGTTTTTGTGCAATAATTGTTCCAGATGAAATTATTCTTGTCTCAATTTTCCTTCAATCCAAAGATTTCTTTTCACGACTTCCAACCCAGGTGGTCACAGTTAACCCAAACGATCGGTCAAGGGTTTTTATGATAACAAATATTATGATTTGTTTGAAATATTAATATTTAAATTTAATTCCAATTTAAATAAAAAACGTTAATTTTCATTCGATGAAAATCTAGAAAATTAATTAGAATTTTTTTTACACTTGAAGAAAAGAAAATAACTTGTTCACAAGTAAATTATATTACCTTTTGGTTTGTAATAAATCAAAAATCGAAAGATTTGTAAAGCACTTGGACTGATTTAAAAAAAACTTTAAGATGAGGTTTTACCCAAAGCTGTTGACTTGACCACTGATTTTGACGGAAAAAAACAGCATCTCAAATCTGAGTCCCTACCTAGCCTTTGTGAGATTTTTGCATAGCAACAATAAAACTAAATTCACGCGGGAATTTGCATAGCAACAGCATCTTTCTATTTTAACCAATAGGAAAACGCCACGAATTGTTGCGTAGCAACAGAACGAAGTCTATTTATAATCGTATTTTTGCATAGCAACAAATCTACAAATGGAAAGTTAAATTTTTTTAACTTGGTATCACTTGAAAAGGGTGATGCCTTTAAAAATAACCAACCAATTACAAATGACTGTTATCATTTGAAAATATTTAAAATATCTATTAAATATCAAATGATTTATAAACAAAAAGTACACTCAAAATAATTACTCTGTTAAATACTCTGTAAAACGACTGTAATCTTAATTCGACAGATATTTTACAAAGTTATCTGTCAAAATACAGATTTTAAGAAAATACTTTGTATTTTCTTGTGACCGAAAAACAAAATTGTATCTGTAATTTTACTTTTTACTTTGTAATCTCTATTTTACAGATAATAAACAGAGTTCTTATGTTAAAATACGGATTTTAGAAAAATACTTTGTTTTTTTTCGTAACCAAAATACTAAATTTCATTTGTAATTTTACTTTTTGCTTTGTAAAAATAATAATCACTTCAAAAAACTTTCAAATATGACCGATAAACCCCTCTTTAAAAAGTGTTTTAATTACAATCAAAACTGGTAAATTTTACAAGGATGGCGTGTAAAATTAGAGTTACATGTTAAAAACTCGTAATATTCACAAAAATAAAAAAGTAAATTTATAAATTGGAAGCATTAAAGCGGGCAAATTAAAAAAAAAATCTAATTTTATTTTTAATTAATTTAATTTTTTTTTTAATTTTAATTAATGTTTTTGATGCAAAGAAGTTTTACTCATAAAATAGATTTTACTAAAACTTTGTAAATTTACAGAGTTTTTTTTTTGTAAAATTTTGATCTCATAAAAGGCATTTAACTAAAACTTTGTAAATTTACAGAGTTTTTTTGGTAAAATTCTTTTCGGTTTTATCAATATTTTACAGATAATTCTATAAATTTACAGTTTTTTTATCGAAATCATTTTACAGAGTTATCTTCGTAAAATAACAAAAAATCTTGCTGGTTGGAAATCTATGGTATTTTCTGCTGACCCAGCAGAGTATCTCTGTAATTTAACATAGTGATTATTTTGAGTGTAGTTTTAAACCAAAACTAATTGTCATAAACAAAATGCTTAAATGTTTCCACAAATTGAAAATTTTTGAAACCAATTATTTTAACCAAAAAAAACATCAGTTATATTCAGATTTTACTAATCATATAAAAAAAAATAGTTTGTACTAAAAATTGAAAATGAATTTGGCCGTTACAAAACCGGATAATTTGAATGGTTTCCGGAACAAATTAGCCGGAAAACCAATTATGGTTTTATGTCCTTGCCATGATAAGTACCTGTGTTTTTTCCCTCTATATCCTCGAGAACGTAATAACAATTTCCCACCTTTTGCTTCACTCTTGCTTTAACAAATAACGGACTTAACTTCGCATTAAATTTCTGTTCGGCATTACTTTGCACAAAACTTCGCCGGAAAACTTCTTGTCCTACAGAGTAACTAATAGGCCTGGCTCTTAAGTTATACTGACGTACATTTGTATCATAAGCCTTTTTCATATTTTCAGTAATTTGACTTCTAAGAATTGACAATTTATCATCCCGTTTAATATTAATATCTGCTTCACCTAAACATCCAATTGATTTTAAAAGTCTAAAGGAGGAACCATGTGTTACCATATCAAAACCATACAACGCATGATAAGGTGATAACCCGATAGAACCGTGAATAGCGTTTCGAAGTGCACAGCTTATGGCCGAAATGTTTTCATCCCAATCTCTATGATCCTTTTTTAAATATGCCCTTATGGCCGCGATGATGGATCTATTCACCCTTTCAGAAGCATTGCTCTGAGGGGAATACAAAGCAGTACAGGTATGGTTTACCCCATATTTTGTTAAGAATGCGTTAAATTCATTTGCCTTAAACTGACTTCCGTTGTCACTTACTACCGTTTCCGGTACTCCGTACTGGTGAAAAATTTGTTTTTCAAGAAATTCTGTTATTTTGGCTGATGTGAATTTTTTCAAAGGACACAACCAATGATATTTGGAAAAGTGATCCAACACAATCAACAACCCAATAAATCCTTGTTTACTTCTGGGATACGGTCCCAGAAGATCAACATAAAACCGCTGAAAAGGTCTATTAGATGTTGCCATTTTTCCCATTTCCGGTGTAAGTTTTTGGTTCGTAGCCTTAGTCATTTTACAAACTTCACAATTTCGTATATAGTCCTTCACTTCAGTCGCTAGTCGGGGCCAGTAACAATGCCTACGAATAAGTTCTAATGTTTTGCCTACTCCCCCATGAGAAGCTAACACTGAATCATGAAAACGTTTTATAATTTCGGGCCTTAACTGCTCCGGGATCCACAACTTCCACGAATTGCTGTCTTCAATTTCATCACCTGTAGCAAACGTAGTACGAATATAAATATATCTGTCGATGACTTTTATATCAGGATAGCAATCTTCGTTTTTCAAAAATTTGTCCCTTAACTCAACATAAGCTGGATCTAAAAAATGTGTGGAATCTAAATCAATTTCTGGACCTAACAACTCTAGAGAAGCTAACTCCCCCTCATGCATCCTACTTAGCGCGTCTGGCACAATATTGTCCTTGCCCTTTCTATGACTTATAGAAAATTTATAGGATTGTAACTTTAAAATCCATCTTGCTAGTCTTCCTTTCAAATTCGGTTGTCTCATGAGCCACACTAAACTACTGTGATCTGTTATAACTTCAAATTCCTGAAGTTCTATGTAACACCTAAACCTCTCAATAGCTTCAATGGCCGCCAAACACTCTTTTTCTGTCACCGAATAATTTCTTTGCGAAGAATTCAATTTCTTGGACATGAATGCTATTGGATTTTCTTCCCCATCATCACCAAGTTGCACTAACACTGCGCCGATACCGAAATCACTTGCATCGCAATGAACAAAAAATTTCTTCGAAAAGTCTGGATTTTTCAATACCGGTGCTGTGGTTAATAATTTTTTAATTTTCCTAAAGGCTTCGTCTGCAGCTTCGGTCCATTCAAATTTTTTCTTCTTAGACAGAACTTCCGTGATAGGATGTGTGACATCAGCAAAGTTTGAGATGAATCTCCGGTACCAGCCTGTTAATCCGAGAAAACCTCGAACCTGTTTTAAAGATTTCGGTGCTGGCCAATTTAGAATGGATTCAATCTTTTCCGGGTCTGTAGAAATTCCACCGTCACCGATTATATATCCTAAATATTGAACCCTTTTTACACAAAATTTACTTTTTTGAATATTTAACGTTAAATTTGCCTTCTTGAATTGTTCCGCAAGTCTGACTAATATAGAAATATGATTTTCAAAGGAATCTGATACAACACATACATCATCTAAATAACCAAAAACAGAATGCTTAAGATCAGGAGGAATTATAGAATCCATCAACCGACACATGGTTTGTGGAGCCGTACATAAACCAAAAGGCATTACTGTAAATTGATAGAGTGGACGGCCTGGTATGGTAAATGCGGTTATAGCTTTTGCCTCATCCTCTAAAGCAATTTGCCAATAAGCGTCCTTCAAGTCAATTTTCGAAATTAAATTGGCTTTAGGTAAACGAGCAAAAATACCCTCTATGTTTGGTAATGGGTACGCATCTTTAGCTGTAACTTCATTAATTTTGCGAGCATCTAGGCATAATCTCACTTTTCCCGGTTTAACCACCATCCTCATCGGCGAACTCCATGCGCTAGAACTTTCCTCAATTACCCCTAAACTAATCATTCTATCGATTTCTGTATACATAAGTTTTTCTACTGCTGGAGATACAGGGTAAAATCTCTGTTTTATTGGCTTAGCACTACCTACATCAATGCCATGTTTTATTAAGGACGTTCTACCTAAGCCTTGTAATTCAAAACTTGGAAATAAAGTTTTCACCACCTCAAGTTGATGCTTCTGTAAGTTGGTTAAAGGATAGTCATCCAGATCAACGCTATCGATTTGTTTTTCCTGCTGTACAGTACCCCCGGAAATAATATTTTTAATTAAACCAAAAGCACGCCAAAAGTCTAAACCTAAAATTAATCTTTGACTAATTGTTGGAACAATGTACAAAATAATTTTCTCCTTTTTATTTTCGAAGCATATATCAACCTCCATTGTACCTGTAACTTCTTGAGCTCGACCATCTGCTGTTCTAACCATTGATTTAATTTTTTTGAAACCTGGTTGTACTGAAAAATCTTCTTTTGCTAAATCATCCCCTATACAGCTAATATTTGCTCCTGTATCTAACAATCCTTTCTCAAACTTTCCTAAAAAATTTACTTCTGCATATAATCTTCCATCTGTTTCTGAATTAATAATAGATGATATAATAACCCGCTGAGTATTTTTAATTTTCCTATAAAAATTCCTCATACGCACTGTTGATCTATTATATTTTTTAACTATTTTCTTATCTAAAGCCTTATCATTAAAAATCCTAAATCTAGCATTTATATACGCCTTTAATTTTTCATGCAAAGGACGTATTTTATATAACTTATTTTTACTATTTAGTTCATTTTCTTCCTTACTTATAATATTATTCCTTAAAATTGTAATCTTACTTCCTATTTCATTATTATTATTTTCATTACCTCTTTCACTACTTTTATCTACTGTATTTTTCTGACTATTTATTTCTTCACTTCTATTAAAATTCTGAGAGTCTACTTTTGCCTGTTGGTTGTCTGAGGTTGTTGATAGTTTTTTGACCTACGTGGATTATCGGTGCAAACTACACATTGTGGCAAATATACTCCTTTGAGCCCACAACCATAACAGAAGATAACCCTGTCCTTCAAACACATCTGGTAAAAATGACCCTCCTCCTCACAATTCCAACATTTATTTGGCCTAGCGATAGCATTAACCTCAAGTTCAGGTGGTTCTTCCTGATTAGCAACCTCCTCATTAATATTAGCCTCATACTTTTGCGGAGCTTCAATAGCAGCTAAGCGACGCGCTGGAAGAGCATTAGTAGGATTTCGGTTCATTTGATTACGCCTATAAGGTTCCTCACTTAATAATTTTTCCCTCTTCAAGCAGAGAGTTCTTAATTGAGCCATCGAAATAATAGTGATAGATAACAATTCAAATCGAATTTCCCATTTCAGATTATTTACCATAATGTCAATTATTTGATCCTCAACTATTGGACTAGGTGAACGGTCAACAATTTTGTAAATTGCATCGTAAAAATCTTCGAAACTTTCGGACGGTTTTTGCTTTCTATTATGTAACTCCTGAAGAATATCGAACCTGGTTTGATGGTCTTTATACTCCTTTTTCAGAGCAACAACGAAAGGATCCCATAATATTTCCCTCGCTTCTTTACGATAACGCCAGTACCATTCACGAGCTTTACCCGATAACAACACAATCAAATTTTTGCAAATACAATCAAAATTACCTTCCAAATTTTCGTTAGTAAGAATCGTAATCCTATCAATAAATTCATCAACCCTTAAACCCTTAATTGTGCCCTCAAACTTCAAATGCCAACCATTAATAACTGCAGTTACCTTCTCTGGACTCAGGTTAACTCGACGATAAACTGGACGAGCCATCCCATTACCACCGGGTTGAGCTGCCTGATCCACAAATTGTTGTTGAGCCTGTGGTTGCAAAAGAAATGGTTGTTGCAGTTGCATCGGAGTTAAATTCATATTGGACAACATCCTCTGTACTGTCGACTCTACCATTTGTGCCATCCTATCTAAATTTCGCATAGGTCTTCTACTTTGACCTGATCTAAATGTGGTGTTATTCGTCGTGTTTTGGACATTTGACGCGTTTTGCGATATGTTTGGATCATTAGTAGAATTCAGTAAAGGACCAGGTAAAACTATGTTTTGTGTACCCCCAACTTGTGGAGTTTGTACAGAAGTGGTTTCACTTTGCACCCTACTACGAGTTTGATACACTTTCGCTGCGGACCCACGCCCTCTACCGCGATGAGATAACCCTTTCGGTTTTGTTCCTTGAGTGTTTGATGTCTGTGGTTTCACTGTCTGTGGTTTCACCCCCGGGATAACTAAATCTTTCTCGTGGCATAATTTTTGACAATTTGGACAATCATGTGAAGTTTTCAGCCAATTAATAAGGCATTCTCTATGAAAAGTATGCTTACAAGCCGTTGTAAGACACTCATTACGGTTACTCATTTCTTGTTCGCACAATGTACACGGAACTACCCTCCACTCTGATAATCCAGGGAGCTCACGCTCATTATGGTCTACATTTACTGTACTTTGAGCCATATTAACAAAACTACTAAAATTTCCTAACAATCAAAATTAATTTAATTTCAGCTGAAGCACTCAAAATCTCAAACAAAATAAACTCTAAATGGAAAAAAAACGTCAAACAACAGAATTTTTCGTCGAAATTGTTAACAAATTTATGTATGAATATCAATTGAATACGAAAAAAAAAAAATCCGAAATAAAATTGTTAATTAAATGAATTTTAAAAAACTTATTTGAATTTTTTTTTTCCTATCAAAAATTTTAAATCCAATTTTTTTTAAAAAATTTACTTTTGATAAAAATCTTATCAGAAAAAAAAATTTAACCAAAAAGAAAATAACTAAAAATATAAGATTTTTTTCCTTTTTAACTCTTAAAAGATCTCTTTTTTTAAAAAAACTGTTTTTAAATTGTGAATTTTTAATTCAAAAATTTATTCTAAAACCCCTTATTGATGGGTTTAAATAAAAACATAAGTAAATGTATTTTCTGAATAACAGAATTACTGAAAAAAAAAACAGAAAATTAGCCAAAACGAGACCAAAAAAAAAAAATATAAAAAACTTTGATGATTTAAAATTAACAAAGTTAACTGGTATATAACCAAATTTTTTCCAATAAAGGAAAATATGTAAAAAAAAATAAAAATTATTTATGACGACACTTCCTATTTAAGGTTGAGAAAACTGCGATATCTAGTTTAAAAAAAAACTTTGAATTAAGTTTTTTTTTTTAAACTAAAAAAATTTAAAGAATTCCACAAAGAATTAAGAAAAATAAACTGGGCTATTATGTGTTGCGGAAGTTTTTGATTTTGTCCTTAACAGTTTGCCTCTATAGGGATTCGTTAAACGGACTGGAACTCGTCGTAAACAACAACATTCCAATATTCCTGGGGAAACTAAGCCAAATGAACCAAACTATGAAAAACTTCAATCAAATATCCTTAGCTTAATTTAAAACCAATTTGTAAGAAAAGACAGGAAATTGAAAAGGAATATCACATGGCCAATCGGTCGAAGCTATCCGTAACCTAAGACAGATAGTCGAATTCCAGAAAGGGTATAACATTTATTTCAATTTTAACAAGTTTTTCTATAAATTGTATTTAAAACTTCTAATATAAATTGAAACCTGTAACTAAAATGAGTTTTGTGAACACAGAAAAAATTCTGCTACACAGGAGAAAGTCTAAAAACCTCTCCTCGATTGAGACCAGAAATTTCATTAAAATAAAATACTTTTCAGTGTCTAAATTAACGATATTTTCTGCCCCACGTTGGGAGCCATTTTATGTATTGGGCACGTACGGGGTGTTTCGTTTTTAAATGAAAACAAACTCGCTTGTATTTAAAGATCCCACACGGAAATCAAACTCACAACTAAAACGACTGATCATACTACAGCCACTCAATCTCAGCAGCAAACAAAATAAATTGTGACTTTGACACCATAGGGTTTAGGTTTGTGTGATCATAGGTCGGCGGGACCCGTCTCTGCCGCTAGCTTCAGTGGGTGGGGAGGTTCTTGACCTAGACAACACAAACGACACCATTACCATTTTTATTAAAGAGTCCCTAAAATGTGGTTGCTTACAAAAATGAAATTGGACTTGTAATCTAAACTATTGATCCCCATTTGAAGAAAAAATAAAAATTTATGAACTGATTTTTGAAAGTTAATAGGGCTATTCGATGTGGAAACTTTATGGATAAAAGATGTACTTATCCTGGGGTTCACAACCCTCCCTAACCTATGTCCTTATTAGACCCTGAAATATTTACAAAAGGACCCGACATCACACATATATTCTCTCAACCTTTAGGAAAGTCTGATTTCGAAATTAAGCAGACATATTTAAATGTTTAATTTTAAAATTGAATTCATTTATTGAACATTTTAAAAATGTATATTAAATTTAAAAATTACTAATAAAATTTCTGAATATAAATTTGACACTTAAATGGAGCATAGAAAAAAAAATACTATAAAGGGTAAATTTAAAATTTCCATATAAAATTATTTCCTAAAATTTCTCCTAACATTTGTAAAGGAATTTCATTTAAAACTTGCACAGGATTTATTTTTTTAAATTCACTAATAATTTGATTCGATAGCAAATAATTAACCCGATATTAACACAAAAAAATTGTATATGTATCAAAACCGATCATAAACCGATTGTAAAATGATTAGGCTGGTAGCGTACAAATAAATAAATAAAATTGTTGATTGTTTACGTTTTGTATCTTTTTAGAACAGCATATTGCTTTCTTTGTTTCACTTTATGATTTTAATTAGTGGAGAGTTTTTTTTTCACGAAAAAGCTTTTGCTTATTAAAATTTACACCGATTTACTTCGATAAAATGTTCGTAAAAATCAATATAATGCATTTGATAAAAAAATATAAAAATATAGAAATCAATCAAACTGATTTTTGTGTATTTTATACATTAAAATTTAGCAAAGTTTTTTTATATTTAATATAAAAAATTTATTTCGACATTTTTATTTAAAAAAAAAAATATGGAACCAAAATGCAACATAGCAATTTTTACGGGAAAACAAATAATTCTGTTCAAAATGGATCTTTGGAGAAAATCCCACAGAATTTTCTAATAGAAAATTTATTAAATTTACAATAACAACGTTATATGGTGCATGGCGGCAAAAATCAATTTGATTGGTGATCAGGGTATAAATTTTTAAAAATGAAGAAAGAAAATACTGTTAGAATTGATAGAACTATTTTTCTGGATTTTAATGCATATAAATAATTACTTTTCAACAAATGAATTTATTTAAGTTCTGCTTTTTAAATTCTTAAGCAGGAAAAGCTTTTATTGGTTTTTTTTCCGTAATATTTTTTTTTTGTTTTTTCTTTCATGCAGTATGTTCTTTCTTAAAAAAAATAATAAAGAGCACTTACCAAGCAGAGCGACGAAAGGCCTTCCATGTAGCTGCCAGGTTGTCGATAATGCAGGTTTTTTCTTATAGTTGTTGGTAGATTTTAGATTTATCCATGATCATTCTCTCTTTTGCATATACATTTGGTTGATAATTTTAATATGTATGTACAACTGTCTTTTTATATTTCTTTTACCACCAAATGCATTTTTAACAACAATTATTTTTTTTTATATTTTTAGCACAGTGGTATGATTTCACAAAATTCAAACAAAAATTTATAACGGATTTTTTTTCCTTTTACTTTAATTATTCATGTTTTACCAAACTTTTAAACAATTAATTTAAATCCACTGTGTTCACTTTCCACATATTAAAATCACTTTTAAGACACTTTTTATAACCAATCAACACGTACTTTTCCTATATTTAAATTTTTCTACGATTTTATATTTTTTCTAAAAATTTAATTATGTTTTAAAAACTCCTAAAACTTTTTACCTATTTTTTTCTATTCACTATTTTAACACGATAACGACCGGAATTTAATTGTGCAATATTAGATTTTAAGTAATTCAATTTTACATTATTTTAAGATTACTCTCGACATTTTAATTTTATTTTAAATTCACTTTTTTCCCGAACACTGTGCAAATTTTAATCACAATATGTTTTATTTCCCTCACTTATTTTAATTATTCATGCAATTTCTATTTTTTTCCTCAAAATTAAATTTAAATTTTTACCTTAAAACTTGAATTTAACACAGCACTTCATCTCAAAATATTATTGAACAATTATTATTGAATTTTTTCCTATTTTTTGAATTTTAACTAAGAATTTTAATTTTAAATAAATTTTGATTTAAAATAACTGTTTTAAAGAATTATTTTGGTGGCTTGTTGTTTTTAAAGAAGAATTAACTATGATTTTGTCATCAAATTTAACAAGTAGAGATGTAGAATTTTTTCCCTTTCTTTTTTGTGTGAGCTTTCGATTTTACATCACTCTGAGCACATCAAAACCAATTACCAACAAATAAATGCAATTGAGATCTAATAAAAAAAATCAAAACTGGTTTTATACATGACAAATTTATTATTAAAGCATTTAAGTACCTCTTTTGTTTTTATCAAATTTTGATGGACAACCAAAATCAATTTAAAGAGATCTCAATGCAATTTGGAATATTAACCCTCCAACTGCCGAAAATTCTGTAACGATTGGTGTTTTATGGTTTTTAGTAGATGTTCGATTTTCTATTCCATAAAGTCAACATAATCACAATTCTAAAATTACCTAGGAAGTTTTCCGGTTTTTGTGCAATAATTGTTCCAGATGAAATTATTCTTGTCTCAATTTTCCTTCAATCCAAAGATTTCTTTTCACGACTTCCAACCCAGGTGGTCACAGTTAACCCAAACGATCGGTCAAGGGTTTTTATGATAACAAATATTATGATTTGTTTGAAATATTAATATTTAAATTTAATTCCAATTTAAATAAAAAACGTTAATTTTCATTCGATGAAAATCTAGAAAATTAATTAGAATTTTTTTTACACTTGAAGAAAAGAAAATAACTTGTTCACAAGTAAATTATATTACCTTTTGGTTTGTAATAAATCAAAAATCGAAAGATTTGTAAAGCACTTGGACTGATTTAAAAAAAACTTTAAGATGAGGTTTTACCCAAAGCTGTTGACTTGACCACTGATTTTGACGGAAAAAAACAGCATCTCAAATCTGAGTCCCTACCTAGCCTTTGTGAGATTTTTGCATAGCAACAATAAAACTAAATTCACGCGGGAATTTGCATAGCAACAGCATCTTTCTATTTTAACCAATAGGAAAACGCCACGAATTGTTGCGTAGCAACAGAACGAAGTCTATTTATAATCGTATTTTTGCATAGCAACAAATCTACAAATGGAAAGTTAAATTTTTTTAACTTGGTATCACTTGAAAAGGGTGATGCCTTTAAAAATAACCAACCAATTACAAATGACTGTTATCATTTGAAAATATTTAAAATATCTATTAAATATCAAATGATTTATAAACAAAAAGTAGTTTTAAACCAAAACTAATTGTCATAAACAAAATGCTTAAATGTTTCCACAAATAGAAAATTTTTGAAACCAATTATTTTAACCAAAAAAAACATCAGTTATATTCAGATTTTACTAATCATATAAAAAAAAATAGTTTGTACTAAAAATTGAAAATGAATTTGGCCGTTACAAACCGTAGCGTAGACTCTATATATTATTCAGTAAGCAAAAATGGTACAGAATATTTTTATGTCAAATCGGACACTTTGAATATTTTTTTTTTTTACATTTTCCCAATTTGTTGACAGTTTTTAGTACCCTTCAAAAACTCCTTCGTGGTAAATTTTCAGATTTTTTTTGATGACCCGTTTAGAAGATATCGAATTTTTAAAAATTGGTAGTTTGTTCCCTTACTCAAACTTCTTTTACTCATAACTTCTTTAATAAAGATTTTTTTTTCAAAATTTTTGTTTTTTTTACGTACTTAAAAAAAAAATCCAAAAAATTATTAAAAGTGCTTTAGTATGCAATTTTTAAGTTTTAAAATTTAAATCTCTTGTAATATATGTACTCATTGATTTTTTTTTTAATTTTTTTGTGTAAAACTTCTATCGGTTCTACAATCTTTTTGCCCAGTAGGATCGTGGGATAACGATTATTACTATTTTTTAAAATTTTTTGAAAGAATTTTATTGTAATATTCCAATCTTAAAATCATTTCTACTGCTCCAATGGTGCGTCATAGAGGGGTCATTTTACGTCTACACATTTCTTCGGAACACACTAATACTCTAGGTATCTCCAATTTCTAAGGGGGCTCTCACACAAAATGAAATTTTTTTAAATTTGCTCCAACCGCTCTAACTGCCCTAAGAGTGCCCTTAGATGATTGCTCTAAGGGCACTTTTCGGGCAGTTAGAGCGGTTGGAGCAAATTTTAAAAATTTCATTTTGTGTGTGAGCCCACTTAGTAATTGGAGATAGGGTATTAGTTTGTTCACTCTTGGGCAAATCGATAGTTGAAGAAAAAATGTCGGTCTAATGGTACACACATACATACATACCCCGAAGTCCAGTTAAGTCCACTTGGTGTTAAAAATGTTGCGGATTTCATAGGTTTTCTTTGCAACAATAGATTCGAAAGCTTTTTTTAAATTTTTCACCGAAACCAACATGATTCCGGGTTCAACTAGATTATTGTAATTTTATTGCCCAAATCATTCCTAACATTTTTTGAGGAGTACTTAAACGACTACAATTAAATAAAATAAAGATTTCCTAGGGGAGAATTTAAGAATTGGTGAATCTGATCCTTCTATATCCGGTATGAAATATAACCAGATATAAATAGAAAATTAAGCAAAATACCTTTCATAGAGCCGAGTACAGCCTCTTATTTGCTTAATTATAGAAAATTTTATGTATTTTATTTTTTTATACCCTCCCCTCTAGTGATAGAGGGTATATATAAGTTTGTCATTCCGTGTGTAACACCTCAAAATATTGGTCTAGGACCCCATTAAGTATATATATTCATGATCCTCGATCGATTTTAAGACGATCTAGCGATGTCCGTCCGTCCGTTTGTTCGTCTGTCTGTTGAAAACACGCTAACTTTTGAAAGACTTTACAGAGGCTCCCGAAGTTTGCCATATATTTTGGTCATTTACCTGGTCAGGTTGTTGTTGCAATCCAGCGAATTCGGTCCAGTGAAAGGCAATTCTGAAGTTGCTGAAGCTTGGCGTATATATTTGTCGTTCCTCTGGCCTGGTTCGTATTGAATTCCAGCTAAATCGGTCCAGTGGTTATTATCAAAACCGTGAATTTCAGATTAGTTACACCTTAAATTCACGTGTTGAAAACCATGTTTTAAAAACATTAGTAAGACACAAATATATTTTACAACGTATTTTTGTCACTCAAAAATATTTTTACACTTAAAAGAAAAAAAAAATACACTTGTAAAAAATTTTACACTCAAAAAAAATTTAGTAAATAATTTTTTTTTTTTTTTCAAAAATTACTAAAAAGAAGTTTTTTTACACAAAATAAAATATTTTTAATCAAAAAATTTTCTTTTTTACGTTAGAAAAAAATATACTATCAGTTAAAAAGGGCAATGTGGAGGGTATACATAGATTCGGCCAAGTCGAATTTAACTTTTCTACTTGTTTAGTATTTAAATTTGCCTGCCATTAATTAATCCATAAAAGATAAACATTAAATAAAACTTTTTAAATATTTAAACAATTAAATTGATGTAAACAAGAGCATACCAAAATAAATATTCAATTTAACCAATACCAATAGTATGTACGTGGATTATTTTTCCCTTTACAATCATAAATCATTGTAATCATTTGTATATTTAACACTTTTTTTTTTTGTTGTATTTTTGTAAATCATGCAGGACACGCAAGGATAATTTATGTATACAAACTTTAATGAAACCACATACACATATACACACTCGCACACACTTTCATATTTATATACACAAAACATCCGTTGTAAATAAATTATATAAATTATCAGAAAAACAAGAAAAAATATCATGAGATTTTCCTGAAAAATAATTAATGCAACGATTAACCCAATTTGTTATATTTAACACGTGTATAAAAACGATAAATTTCACACAAAAAAATAAATTTAAGGGCATTCCGCTAAAAATAAGTTATTAAATGGGTCGGTTAGATCCATTTACATAGTTATTTAATGAATCGGTAAAGTTTAAACGATCCGATTAGTTGTCGTAGGAAGGTAATTGAAATGCCTTTTAATTAAAAATTAAGTTTTTTTAAGAAAAAATAAAGAGTAACAGCTTTGAAGTATTCAAAATTTTATCTGATTTTTTTTTTCAAATTTCCGTGTAGAAATATTTTTTTTTTATCTTATCTGATCTGCTATATAATTGCATCTGAAAATATATAATTGCATCTGATTTTATATATTTTTATGTGATCAGATATAATTTTAAATCAAATTTGCTCAATCTTGACCAAAGCTGAGATATAATTAGATCTAGATTTTGGACATTTTAGTTATAATTATATTCAATCAGATATACGATCATATAAGAATTGATTTTAACAGATTTGATGAGATAAAAACGATTTTTACACGTGTATTTAATTTTAATTTGTAGTTTTATAATTTTAAAATTTTAAAATTTTACCACTTTCTTTTTCGTTTTTTAACTTTTGAATTTGTGTGGAATGCCTTATATGCACATATATATAAACATATTAACACTCATCCTGCCATAGATATGGTGATTACTGGAGCTGCATAGAAGGAATATATTTGCCTGAGCTGAATATGTATTTATTAGATAAAATAAAGTTTCAAAGTTCAATGATTTTTCTTAAAGAAAATTTTTCGAAATCTCTGTATAAAAAAAATAAAAAGGCTTAACATTTTATGATGTGCAAACGATAAAATTTTCTGCATTACCCGAGTAAAAAAGAGTTATATATAGCCGTGACAAATTAGATCCCAAATATGGTGGATACTATTGTTTCAAATATTATCTTCGGTTATCCTACAAGATCTGAACAGATAGTGTTATATATAATATCAGCGACGTATCCAGGATTTTGAAAACGGGGGGCACAACCCCCAGATTTTTTTTTGTCATCGCCTATTTATTTTTAACTTGTACCCTCCCCCGCCCCTCCCGATTTCATCTTTATTATTATAAAACAAGAATGTCTTTTATTACAGATTTTTTATAAAAAATTTCTAGAAATCTCAAAAGTTTTTTACATGAAAACCTTCATATTCCAAATCTTCTTACCAAACTTTTTAAGCGTATTGATTTTTTTCTGATATTCGCGTTCGATATATCGAGCGCTCCTTTTTGTGGACCTACACAAAAAAAAACTTGTAATATAACAAGAAAAACTTGTAAGTTTTTTTTGTTTGCTACCTGCTATTTGACAAAAATTGCTAGTAATTTTACAAGATTTTTACCAATAATTTTGTAATTTTACAAGGTTTTTACCATTAAATTTACAAATTTTTTGACACGATAAAATTTACAAAAGGTTTCGTAGTTTTACTAGATTTTTTGCTACCTCCTATTTTACGAGAATTCCTAGTAATTTTACAAGCTTTTTACCAATAAAATTGTAAATTTACTGTTTTTTGCGCAAGTACTAGATTTTTTTTTGTAAAATTATCTTGAAAATTTGTAGAATTACAAAAAAATTTGTAAAATTACAAAAAAAAATTAAATTTCGATTTGGTAAAAAACAAGGAAAACTGTCAAATATTGGTAAAATGGGATTACGAGACATTTCCTAGTAATTTTTTTTCGTAAGCTAGCGCGTTCCATTTTCAAAACATTCAAGTTTTAAGATTTAAGAAAAATCTTTTTATCACGTACGAATTATAAGTGAGTGCCGTATAAAAAAAATTTATTAAAATCTAAAAATTTATTTTCATGACCTGACACCTAATTTTTATTAAATAAAACCAATATTAAGTGTCTTTAAACATATTTTACTAATACATATTTCGATAGAAATGACTTTTTTTATTTTTTATTTTTTTTAATTTTTTTAAATTTTTATTTAATTTTTAAAAATTTTCAAATCGAAAGGGGGGGCACGTGCCCCCTGTGCCCACCCCCTGTATACGTCCATGTATAATATGATACGTAAAATGGGTTTATCTGGTTTTATCAGTTTGATCCGGACTGATACAATATTAAATAAATTGATACTATAAGACATAAATATATATGGTTAGATATTGCTCTATATAAAGAACATATTTTTGTATATAACATTACATAAAGTTCATATGAATATATATAATGTTATCCAACTTATATGACGTTATAAGGACCAATATATGATCAGTTATAATGGTTTTAAATTATATTTAATCGTATCAGTTTTCTCCAACTGATATAATTATATAGACCCAATTCACGTATCACATTATATATAAGGTTATCCCGCTAGATCGTAAAATATACACATAGATACTTATTAAAGTAATTGTATCCGCCATATTTGGGATATAATTAGTCATGAACTTTTTTTCTTTTTTTACTAGGGTAGCTTTAATAAGATTTAACAAAAAATTAAATTTGGTCTCGATGAATATGTTGATACGCTCCCTAGCGCGGATGGTATCATGGGGAAAAACATTTTTCTATAGGAATTTTTCTATCTAAGAAGAAGGGGAGAAAAAGAATAGAGAAAAATAAAAAAACAGTAGAAAAGTTAAATTCGTCTAGGCCCTTTTCAAGTGATAGAAAAACTTGCTGACATAAAAAAATTAACAATTTGTATAAAAAAAAAAAAACTTTTTTTTATTAATTCTTGTAAAAAAAAAAATTACAAAATTTTTTTTTGAGTGTAAATTTTTTTTTAATGTATTTTTTTTTTTTTTTGTGTAAAAATATTTTTGAGTGACAAAACTGCGTTGTAAAATATTTTTGTGACTTTCCAATGTTTTAAAAACTTGTTTAACGGGTTTTCAAAACGTGAGTTTAGGGTGAAAGCAATCTGAAATTGACGGGTTTGCTAATAACTTTTGAAAAATTAGACTGATTTTGCTGAAATTCAATACCAACCAGACCAGAAGAACGGCAAATATATATGCCAAGCTTCAGCGCTTACTTCTTTCGAGAGTCAGCGTGCTTTTATACCCTCCACTCTAGTGATAGAGGGTATATATAAGTTTGTCATTCCGTTATTATATATATATATTTATGATTCTCGATCGATTTTAAGATGATCTAGCGATGTACTCGGCTCTCATTTGAATTTTTTTCAGAAGAAAGGAATTATTTTTATCTGGCAAAAGTAAAAAAAAAAAAACAAGTAAGAGTGTTAAATTCGGCTGTGCCGCATCTTTTATACCCTCCAACATGCAAATAAATAAAAAAAAATTTCAGGGGCGTCTTATTTTGTTTTTTTTTGGGGGGGGGGATCGGGGTCGGTAGTGGTAATGTGGAAGAACATTACCAGCCGAATAAGTGTTAAAAAAATTAATTCTTATGCTTTCTACACTAAAGGAATACAAATTTATCATTATTAAAAAAAAAATAATTTATTCCACGCCCATAAAAGGGGGCGGACCGAAAAACAATATTTTCTAATTCTGTGGGTCCAAATTCGATATGAGCACATGAGCAGATTACAGCGTGATTCACGCGTGAGTGTGACTGAATTCAGTTTACTCACGTGATTGTGATTGTGAGTGAGTGTGAGTGGAGAAAAAAATGAGTGAGTGTATGTACGTGAGTAAGATTTTTGCGTGAGTGAGTGTGCGTGAGTCGATTTTTTTTGCGTGAGTTTGCGTGACTTATTTTCTCTTCATATTTCCTTTCGTACCAAAAAAAGGAACAAAAAAAATATTAAAATTTGGCTTAACTAAGCTTTTGTCCCGAAAAAAGCAAAAAAATGTAAAATTTCGCTGAACTCTTAATTTTGCTGAAAAAATTTGAAAGATTTTTGAAATTTTAGTTTTTTGAAATTTTTTTTTGTATAAATAAGAGTTTCGTGAGTGTGAGTGAAACTTGCGTGAGTGCACGTGAGTGTGAGTTTTATTAAATTTACTCACGTAATTGTGTGTGAGTGTGAGTTTAAACAAGTAAGAGTGTTAAATTCGGCTGTGCCGAATCTTTTATACCCTCCAATATGCAAAAAATAAAAAATAAATGCAGGGTCGTTTTGTTTTTTTTTTGGGGGGGGGGGGTCTGGGGGTCGCTAGTAGTAATGGAGAGGGGGCAAATTTTTCCTCGAATATGTGTTTAAAAATTCATTCTTATGCTTTTTGCACTAAAGAAATACAAGATTACCATTATTTAAAAAAAAAAAATGTTTTATTCCACGCCCATTAAATGGGGGAGGGCCAAAAAACGACATTTTCTAATTCTCTGGGTCCAAATGCAGGACTTTGAACTTTTTGTGGCATAAAAATGTTGCATTTGTTAAACAAAAACACAAAAAATCATGTAAAAATATGGTATTTTTCAGAGGTTGGTTTAGTTCCTCAAGGGGGAACTTTTTTCCCCCTGGTCCGATTTTACTCATTTACGAACTTAACTTGCCTATGAACATAAGACATATTCGTGCCAAATGTCGGGAGTCTAGCTCTTTTATTTTGGACTGTATCGTGTTAACTACAGACGGACAGACGGACAGACGGACAGACGGACAGACGGACAGACGGACAGACGGACAGACGGACAGACGGACAGACGGACAGACGGACAGACGGACAGACGGACGGACGGACGGACATCGCTAGAATGTCTTAGAATCGATCACTGATCATAAATATATATACTTTATGAGGTCCTAGACCGATATTTTGATGCGTTACACACGGAATGACAAAGTGAGTATACCCCCATACTGTAGTTGGAGGGTATAAAAATATGTGCGTGATTCAAAAACTCCTGTCGTGAGCGTGAGCGAGTGTAAGTCAAAAATCACTCACGCGCATATCTCTAGTCCAAGTGCAGGGCTTTGAACTTCTTGTAGCATAAAAATGTTGGATTTGTTAAACAAAAACACAAAAAATCATGTAAAAATATGGTATTTTTCAGAGGTTGCTTTAGTTCTTCAAGGGGGAACTTTTTTCCCCCTTGTCCGATTTTGCTCATTTACGAACTTAACCTGCCTTGGAACATGAGACTTATTCGTGCCAAATGTCGGGAGTCTAGCTCTTTTATTTTGGACTGCATCGTGTTAACTACTGACGGGCAGACGGACAGACGGACGGACATCGCTAGAATGTCTTAGATTCGATCACTGTTTATAAATATATATTTTTTGATGCGTTACATTCGGAATGACATTCTGTAGTTGGAGGGTATGAAAATCAAAAAAAAAAAAAAAATCAAAAAAAGTCGAAAGCAAAAGTCGACTTTTCGACTTTTTAAGAACAAAAAAATCGATTTCGACTTTTCGACTTTTTCATACAAAGAGTCGATTTATCGACTTTTCGACTATAGAACCTTACTGCTGAATAAACCGCTTTTTCACCAGCTGGTGAATAAAATGTAACATAATTATTTTCATCAAATTTTTTTTTTTTAATCAACTTTTTTTCTTCTTCAATTTTTTTTTTTTCATCAATTTCAATCAATTTTTTTTCATAAAATTTTTTTTACCAAATTTTTTTTTATCAATTTTTTTTTTTCATCAAATTTATTTCCTTATTATTTTTTTTCAATTTTTTTTTCATAAATTTTTTTTCCATCAAACTTTTTTTTTTGTCATGAATTTGTTTTTTCATGAATTTTTTTTTTTCACCAAATTTTTTTTTATATTTTTTTTTTATCAAACATTCTTTTTTGATCATTTTTTTATTTCATCAAATTTTTTTCATGTATTACTTTTTTTTGCTTCAATTTTTTTTTAAATCAAAATTTTTTTTTTTAATCAAAATTTTTTTTTTCATCAAGATGTTTTTTCATCAATTTTTTTTTTCATCAAAAAAAATTTTTTTTTTCTTATTTTTTTTTCTTAAAAAAAATTTTTTTTCTTAAACTAGTTTTCTTCATCAAGAATTTGTTTTATTAATCAAAAACTTTTTTTCATCAAAAAATTGTTTTCCCTTTTTTCTAATTTTTACCAAAACTGTTTTTTTATCAAGTCATAACTAACTGTTCGATTCGCTATCTCGGTCGAAGTGACTTCAAAATTTCTACGTAAAACAAAAAACTCAAATTTGTTTTTGTTTTACCTAAAAAATTTATAGGTAAAACCTTTTTTACTCTCCACCTTTTTTACTCTCATGGACAGATTTATATAGCTAAAGTGTCTTAGAAATGGATCATATATAACTTAATGGGGTCCTTGACCGACATTTCAATTCGGTTTGCATGGAATGGTAAATGAATATAACATTATTTTTTCTAAAATAAAAATTGCTTTGGCAAGTACACCAAAATCTTCAGCAAAACATTATTATGATTTGGGCAAAAGCACAAATTTCGCAGACATTTTTTGATTAATTTCAGGTCATTTATTAACTAAAACTTTGTAAATTTACATTTTTTTTTGTAAAATTTTGAACTCATAAAATCGATTTAACTCAAACTTTATAAATTTACAGTTTTTTTTTTGTAAAATTCTTGCTGGTTGGAAATCTATTGTATTTTCTACTGGCTCAGCAAAGTATCTCTGTAATTTAACAGAGTGTAGTTTTTCCTATTTCAGCTTTGGATCAGCACCCAGAATAAATTTTTTCAGTTATATATTACAGTTTAGTTCCAAAAAGGTAATGAATTATTAAACTGGTTCATATTTCTACTGCTTAACATGTTCTTAAATAAATTTAGTGAGAAGTAATTTGAAAATAACTTCCAAGAAAAATCTATAGTAAATATGTGCGTATATTTAAATAATTTAAAAACCGCATTTAAAAAAATAAATTTTTAATCCTTTTCTAGTTGTTTTTGTATTTTACACATTCACACATTCATACAAAAGCATGTTGCGCACAGATAGACAGCTTTAAATTGTGCCAAAAACTAACACATTTACATTTAAATTGTTGGTCATAAAAAGATAAATGATTGTATATACGAGAACTTAGGTCATAAACCTACATCAACACAACAAATGTGTCATTTGATGTTTATGGTATGCATTATAAAAACTAACACTATCTCAGTGACTGATACACTCATACTGACTC
Source organism: Pegoplata infirma (assembly GCA_963921195.1). Classification (NCBI taxonomy): domain Eukaryota; kingdom Metazoa; phylum Arthropoda; class Insecta; order Diptera; family Anthomyiidae; genus Pegoplata; species Pegoplata infirma. Next base: position 6,965 of record CAWUER010000372.1, on the reverse strand, counting down.
ACTCATTTAGCAAACAATGAAACACACATACATTCATAGGTCGCATAACAAAAATATTTTTAGCAGATATAAAGAGAGTGGATGGTGTTGTGTTTTATTTAATATAAAACGGATAAGATGTTATTTGTGGTCAAGTATACATAAACATTGGTTTCATTTATAAAACAGCATCAGGCTGTTTTTTTCTATGCTGGAATGTTAACAATGGGCAAGATTTAGCACAAAAAGATGAAATGTTGATTAAAAATGTTTGCGGATTTTGTACTCGTGCCCAAAATATTAAATCCAAACCATGCAAAACGAATTGAAATATCGGACCCTATTAAGTTTAATGAAACATTTTTATGTCAGAAGTTCAGAAAAAATTGGGGGAAAAAAAATTTGTGATGAAAAAAAGTTTTTGAAGAAAAAATTGATGATCAAAAAAGAAAATATTTAATAAAAAAATATTTTTTTTTAATTTTGTGGGACAAAATCGGAACAATAGATAAAGAAATAAAAATGAAAGGTTTTCAGAATACGAAAAATTACAATTTATCAGTTTTTAAATTTTATTTATTTATTTTAACATAATAATGTTTTTAGGATTTTAAAAAAGTAGCAAGACGCAACCTCATTTTAACTGTATCAGAATTACTGTTTTTATTTTTTTAAAACCAAAAACTTTAGTAACTTGTGTTTGTAACTTGGATAATAATTATTATTATTATTATTATTTCTTTATTTAGTCAATGGAACGAAATTCCTTACAGACTATGATTAATATATAAAAAAGTATAATACATATTTATATAAATGTTTAATTAAAAAAACGAAAAGGACGCACGTTGACATCCGCAGGCCACAATGAAGGTTTGAACAGTTCCTTATAGAATCCTGCAGTAATACCAAGTTTAAATGAAATCCTGCGAAGAGTTGTTACATCAGTATTCATCTTGACCAAGATGCCCCCTAACGTCTGCCAAAACTCACCCCCCCCCCAAAAAAAAAGGACGCCCCTGGATTTTTTTATTTTTCATTTTGGAGGGTATAAAAGATTCGGCACAGCCGAATGTAACACTCTCACTTGTTTTCATTCATTTCATCAATATTTATTTTTCATCAATATTTTTTTTCATCAATATTTTTTTTCCAACAATATTTTTTTTTCATCATTTTTTTTTTTCAACAATATTTTTTTAGCAGTATTTTTTTTGTCATCTATATTTATTATTATTTTTTTTCAATATTTTCTTTTTATCAATATTTTTTTTTCATCAATATTTTTTTTTATCAATATTTTTTTTTATCAATATTTTTTTTTTCATCAATATTTATTTTTATAATTTGTTTTTCATCAAATATTTCTTTTGATCAGTAATCTTTTTCCATTAAAGACTTTTTTCACTGACTTCACAGACATTTTGAATTAATCAATCTGTTTTTCATAACATAATTATTTTCATTTTTTTTGTTTCATCAATATATTTTTTTTAATCTACACCATTTACAGATGTAATTCGAAAAAGATCAATTGTAATTCGAAGATTCTATTTGAAATTCGAAGATTCCATTTGTAATTCGAAAATTCCATTTGTAATTCGAAGATTCCATTTGTAATTCGAATACTCCAATTGTAATTCGAAGATTCCATTTGTAATTCGAAGATTCCAATTGTAATTCGAAAAAGATCAATTGTAATTCGAAAAAGATCAATTGTAATTCGAAAAAGATCAATTGTAATTCGAAAAAGATCAATTGTAATTCGTAAAAGATCAATTGTAATTCGTAAAAGATCAATTGTAATTCGAAGATTCCAATTGTAATTCGAAAAATATCAACTGTATTTCCATTCTCTTTTTCGAATTACAATTGATCTTTTTCGAATTACAATTGATCTTTTTCGAATTACAATTGATCTTTTTCGAATTACAATTGGAATCTTCGAATTACAAATGGAATCTTCGAATTACAATTGGAGTATTCGAATTACAAATGGAATCTTCGAATTACAAATGGAATCTTCGAATTACAAATGGAATTTTCGAATTACAAATAGAATCTTCGAATTACAATTGATCTTTTTCGAATTACATCTGTAAATGGTGTATATTTTTTTTATCAATATTTATTTTCATCATTTTTTTTAATCAATCTGTTTTATTTAAACTAAACTTTATTTAAAAGATTCGAGTTCGATAAAATATGTTTTTTTTTGAAAAAAAATATGGATTTTTTTAATTTTAAGTCGATCTAGCGATGTCCGTCCGTTTTTCCATTCGTCTGTCTGTCCGTCTATAGAAACCAAGCTTACTTTCGAAAGCCAACTCTGAGATACATGAATTTGGCATATATGTTTGTAATTTACCTGATCAGGTTGGTATTGCATTCCAGAAAAATCGGTCTAGTGGTTCAAAAGTTATAAGCAAAAGAGTGAATTTCGGCAACGGTTTTTCGAAAATTTACGATTTAAAAAACACTCTATTTTTCGAAAGACAATCCTGTGGCTACTTAAACTTGGCATACATATTTTTCGTTCCGAAGGTCTTGTTGGTATTGAATTTCAGCAAAATCGGTCCAGTGCACTGTGGGCCAGGATTTCCATTTTTTGGCCAATAAGGTCTGTAAGGCAACACATATTTAAAAATATTTTTTCGGAATGTCGACATCTTAAATTTTGTCCACCTTTAATATCTTTTTATTATAGCTTAAAGTTTTTTTTCCATGAGGTTAAAGTCAATGTTTAAGATTTTTTTTATATTTTTTATTTATGAAACAAATAATTTTTTTTGTACTTCGACACAATATTTTTTCAAATTTTCGGTGAAGTTCTCCTAAAGATATACCTGTTTGTTCAACACATGATATAAACTGACAAAAAGTAAGCTATAAGCATATCTTTTTTTAAATAAATTATGGAAATTCGTACTTTTGTTGAAATCCGCCTTTTTTCAACACTAAAGTCCAAAAAAGTCCAAACGATATTGACAAACCTCGAACTACGATCTGTCTCTGACAATGTATTCTATTCACATTTTTGCGACCCTGTGCGACCGTTCATAAACTTTTGATCTACACCATTTACAGATGTAATTCGAAAAAGATCAATTGAAATTCAGTTCATATTTTTCGAATTACAATTGGAATCTTCGAATTACAAATGGAATCTTCGAATTACAAATAGAATCTTCGAATTACAAGTATAATCTTCGAATTACAAATGGAATTTTCGAATTAAAAATGAAATCTTCGAATTACAAATGGAATCTTCGAATTACAAGTATAATCTTCGAATTACAATTGATCTTTTTCGAATTACATCTGTAAATGGTGTAGAGGCAATAAACCAAAATATGACGTTTATAAATGCCCTAAAACGGAACTTCAACATTTTTCGATATTTTTGTTTCTATTGATTTCTAATAAAAAATGCCTCACTTTGACAACATTGGCGTGATAACTGCTGATGGGCACGTGAGTGAATTTTGACTCACGTTGACTCACGCTCAGGAAAAAAAAACATAATTTAGTCAACCGTTTTTTTCTCACACTTACTCACTATTTACGTAAGTAGTAAACAAAACACCACTCACGTGTGACTCACGCTCACTCGTAACTCACGATAAACATTTAAAACACGAAAAAAATTGTAAAAACTGAATCAATACAATTAAATAGTTTGACTCACGCAAAAAAATTGCACTCACTACGAATCACTCACGCAAAAAATTGTCTCACTCACTTATCACTCACGAACAAAAAATTTTAATCACGCTCACTTTCGATCACGAGTAATTCACGTGACCAGCGTCCATCTCTAGTGCTAAACATTAAAGCTGGTAACGCATTTAAGCGGGCATATTTTGGCAATAGCATTTTTAATATTTTTTACGAAATTGTAAGCTTGTAGCATTATTTGTACATTTAGGATGGCAAATGCTTATTGGAAATAAAAGAGTTCTCTCTTAAATGAGCCACTGAATATATGAACTTTTTGACGCATTTAAAAGAGAAATATTTTATTAAAATCTTCTGATAAAAGCAAAAAGAGGGATTTATAAAAACTTTGAAATTTAAATATTGTACATTTTTTTAAAAAGCTATGTCCTAAATTTTGGATCCGCCATTTTGATTTCAAAAAATCTGAGTTCGTATTCGTGTTGTGCAATCATTTCCTAGTGATATTTTGAAACATTAATCAATAATTTAAATATCTTGTCCGCCATATTTGATCCCCTATTTTAAATATTTGATTCTTAAATCAGATTTGGCATTCCAAAAACCATCAAAATCAGACAACATAGAAAAAACTTAATATTTTATTTGACGCCATATTGGATCCGCCATTTTGAATTTAAAAATCGGAGCTCATATTCGTAATTACTGACCCTAAATACATCAAAAATTACTAATTTAAGTACAATTAGCTAAGAATTACAAAAACATATTCGCCTATTGGATCCGCCATTTTGAATTTCAAATCTTTAATTCCAAAATCAGTTTTAACATCCGAAAAACCATTAAAATTGAAGTTTTTGGCCAAAAGAGACAACGTATTTATAAAAAATTTTAAATTTTAATTTGTCGCCATATTGGATCCGCCATTTTGAATTTTAAAAGTATGAGCTCATATTCGTTAGTAACGACCCCAAATACATCGATAATGATTATATTAAACACAATAAACAAAGAATTAAAAAATCATGTCCGCCAATTTGGATCCGCCATTTTGAATTTTGAAATTTTTTTTCCAGAATCGTGATCAGCGATCCTTTAGCACCCATATGCAACACTTTTTTGACATATAGGTTAAGCGGTCTATTTATGGCCAAAATTCAGGGATGCTGGCCCACAGTGCAGTGGATTAATAATCGTTAATTTTGGAATGGTTTCACCTTAAATTCACGTTTTCAAACAACCGTTAAACAAGCTTTAAGATCATTGGCATGTCACAAAAAGATTTTATAAATTATTTTTTGTAAATCAAAAATATTTTTAAACTAAAAAACATTACTCTCGAAAAAAAACTTACACTCAAAAAAATTTACACTCAAACACAAAAAAATACTTTTTTGGACAAAAATTACTACAAAAGTTTTTCACGCAAAATAAAATAATTCTAATCCAAAATTTGACGCCCTATGTTCAACAAAATGAACTTTGACGCCCTATGTTCAACAAAATGAACTTTCGTATAATTATTTTATCATTACTTTTTTATTTCTTTGTAGTGATTAATATTTATTATGAATAAAGGCTTAAATATATAATCCAAAATTTTAAGATTTTGTTTTACGTAAGAAAATTTTCTACACTAAAAAAATTATGTTATTAACTGTTTGTAGGTTATTTTAAAAATTAGCAGTAAAGTTATTTTAAAAGAAAAGTCACTAATTTTATTAAGGATTTCTTGTTTTTTACTTTTTTGTAGTTTAAAAATAATAATTTACTCGCTTAAAAATTAATTTTCTGTTACATTCAATTTCGGCAGTAAAAAATTTCTTCTATAGTTTTACTGTTTTTCAATACAAAATACGTGAATATTCATGAGTTTTTTAATGTTTTGGTTAGTTATTAAATTAACATTAAAAATTGACTGTTGTATAATTTTATTTTTAATGACAAAACAGTGGAATGGTTTTTAAATGAAATTTCATTTGTTTAAGTGAATATTCACTGGAATTTACCTACATTATTCTTTGAGTGTATATTTTTATGGGTATTCATGAATTCTCAAAAGTCAAATTTATCTGTTCCACTTGTTTAATTTGTCTCAGAATTTCAGACTTGTTCTAAAGGAAAAATAGCTCAGAATCTGAAACTTTTTTTAAAGAAAAAATTTTTCAAAATCTGAAACATTTTCTAAAGAAAAACTGTTGAATATTCTTATACTTTTTATACCCTCCACTTATAATATCAAGGTATTATCCTTGATTGATTTAAAGTCAATCAAGCGATGCCCGTTCTCTTTCTGTCTGTTGAAAACAATAAAACTTTTAAAGGACAACTCTGAGGCTTTTTAATTTTATATATTTCTTATTTTCATAGACAGGTTGGTATTGAATTTTAACCAAATCGGTCCAGTGACTCAGAAGTTATGAACAAATCCGAGAACTTCAGTTTTAATTCCCAAAGAGAGATTATGGAATGTTGTTGCTTCTAAGGATCGTAATTGTGTGTGTAAAATAAAAATCTTCTGTTGACGTCACACACTTAACATCTGTAATGAAATACGAACAAACCAACTTCTGCTGTTAGTTTGTCAAGCAGGGCGATAGCTCAGATGGTAGAGTACTTGCTTTGCAAACTGATGGAAAATTTGAATAACGTGGGTTCTATTCATAGATGGGAATTTTTCATTACCATTGAAATTTAATTACCATTGGTTGATATCAATGGTAATTAAAAAATTGTCATTACCATTTAATGGTAATTAAATTTTTTTAATTGAAAAAATAATTACTAATGGTAATGAAATGCACCAATTGTTGAAAAACACCAATTATAATTGGTTTCAAATCCATTGGTTTGCACTTTTTTTTTTTTGAAAAGTTAAAAATTTAAACATCAAAGTATGTTTTTACAAAAAAAATATGAAAATGTTAAAGACAAAAAACAAAACGCAAATAAAAATTTCAAATATTGTGTTATACAAAGGCAATCAAATGTGTGATTTGTTTATAAAATGTGATAAACTAAAACACCATATAACAAAAAACAACAGATTTTTCCAAATATTAACGATTTGGACAATATTGTGACGACTTTTACTAATGGTAATTATTTTTTTTAAGTGATGCCATACCAATGGTAATTATTTTTCTTTTAATTATCATTAGTAATTAAATTGATTAGTAATTTAATTGGTACAATTGATATAACCAATGGTAATGAAACAAATTTCATTACCATTGACATCAATTAAATGGTAATTAAACCATCAATTAATTGGTCCCTTTAATTAATTAGTCCCATCTATGGTTCTA